>VWPU01007934.1:0-44818 GCA_013398955.1 Callaeas wilsoni | reverse complement strand
TCAGCAAAGCACAGGGCAAGGGCTGAGCCCCACGCTGACCCCCTGTGCCTCAGAGCAGACGCGAAACCTGCCCAGGTACGAACCCAGGGAAGGACAATCCCCTCCCACACTGCTCCTGCCCGTGCTTTCAGGGACAGCGGCTCCATCCCTCTAATCCCACATAAAGCAGCTTTATTCCTCTTGGCAAAGCCGAACTGTCCCGGGAGCCCCGGCAGGGATTTTGCGTTCCGGGAGCGCGCAGCCCAGTGACCTTGCGGGGCACAAAGGTTGGTCCCTGCCAGCATCAGGCACAGCGGAGCACGCCGATTCCCACGGCATTAACATCTAACATCGACAGCCCTCTTACACCGCCTCCCTTTAACACACAGCTCCCCCCGAGCAGCAGCCTGGAGATCCAAATCAAAAAAAAACCCAAAAACAAACACAGCCCTTCGCGGAGGAGACGGATTAGGAAACAGTTGTGATAAGGGCAAGTATCTCCAGCCGAGCTGTCAGCCTTGCACTTTAAATCAGGCTTTTAATGAGGGCTGCGAGCACTCTGCGTTTGGGTGATTAACTCACAGCTAAAAAGGAGTTGGAGCTGCTTCATTCTGAAAGCAGATCCTACCTCCCGGTTCCAGGCAGGAGCAGGAAAGCAGGAGATGATCTTGCAAGCTGTCAGATACCACCACCTGATGCCAGAGCCCATGCAGGGAGCATAAATCACCCCAAAAGCAAGAGCCTGCCACCACCCTGCATTCACAAAGCATCAAACGCAGCACAGCAAGTGGTGTGGGAGCGCCCAGTCCCCAGCTCGAGGGCACAGGGAAAAAGCAGACAGCAATATCTGTATTTTTGGCAGGCATTTTGCTATCTAAGGGCTGGAAAGCAGGGATTACAAATCCAGTGTCCCAAGTGCAGAGCAATCCTTGATGATGAATGTAATTTGCATATGAACAGGAACACATCTAAAAATAGGTGTTTGAGGTCTCACCTCACCTCTTGGCTTGATGAATTCCAGGGCTCTCAAATACCCCAAAACCACACATCACAAGGACAGTTCAGACACTTTACTGTAGCGGATCTCTAAGGTCAAGCATCCACAGCCATGACTGGAGAAACCCCAGCCCAAAAAGCTTGAGAGAAACGGAGCAAATCATGCCTGGACACCCAGACCAGGACACAGGAGCTGCCTCTTTCCTGGGTTTCAAACTGCAGCAGGATTGACTGACAGTTTAAAGTCTCACTGACAAGATTCCTGAATAATTAGTAGGCAGATTGATACCAAAATTCCCACAATACCTGCAAACAATCACTGCTGATCAGGAAACTGCCTACAAAACATCCCCTACATGACAGCTTTGAGCAATTTCTTTATGGGGCTGCTCCAGGCAAGAAAGGAGAATTACAGAATCATCACAGAAAGGTTTGGGTTGGAAGGGGTCTTAAAAATCATCTTTTTCTATGGGCAGGGACACCTTCCACGAGCCCAGGTTGCTCAGAGGAGTTGGGAAGAGCGAGACACCCTGGATTTGAACATACACTTCCCACCTTCTCCCAAAAGAGCATTTTTTTCCTCTGAGAAAGGTCAAGGGGTTGGGTGACTCTTTCCTACACCAACAGCTGAGACACGCAGGAAATATTTTAATCCCAAGGAAAGCATTAATTACCTCTTGGCAAAAAAAATAAAAGCAAATCCAGACAACACCCCCCCCTCCCCCCAAAAATCCACCCAAATATCACAGAGTGACCTCAGCACGGTGGTAAATCCCTTTAAACAAACCTAAGCCCTCTCTCTCCATCCCAGGGACCAGGTTTAAGCCATAACCCGGGAAGCCCCCAGCCCCATCATGCCCCTTGGCAGCGCAATAGGGAAGCACTGGGCACAGCAAGAGAACCTGAGGAGATATATCCCAGTTTCATCCCCATTCCCCAAGGTTTTACTCAGACGAGAGCCCTACAGTCAGCTCAGAGGGTTGCGATGGGGTCACACACAGGGACACCTCGCAAGGGCCACGGCAGTTTTGCAGGACAGCAAGCCCAGACCTGAGCCTCAAATCCTCTCCAAGCTCTTCAGGGCCCTGCTCAGGATTAGCCCCGCTTCCCCAGAACCTTGTGGAACACCCCGAGCATCCCCCATCACCTTCAGGTGCCAATTCCCAACCGCTCGCCACGGACTGGGATCAGCTCCAAGCCGGAAAATTTAACGCGTTTTGTCGTGCTGCAGTTCTGCAGAACACCGACTTTAGACTTGATTTATGATTAGGTGACTGTCAGCTCAAGAGATTCATCAATACAAGCTAAGTGGCCCAAATATAATCTCTTAGAGTGGCTCAGGAGAACACGTGGACCTTGAAGGGTACAACCAGTCCATTACATCTCTTTAAAGGCTACACCCAAAAATACCTATTAGAGGAAACTCTGGGTTTCACCTTGGACTATTTCAGTCAGATGCAAGCTGCTTTCCCTGGGCAAACGTGAGCCTGAAATTCAGCGCAGCTAAAAACAGCCGAGGACCGGAGTATTTCTGCTCTGTGCATTTCACCTCCGGCTGGGGGAGGGACAAGTTTCATTTCACCTCAGCGAGGAGGAAAGGGAAGCAAAACACAGGGGCCAGACGTTTACAAAGAGGTTTTACAAGTTGCGGCAGCATTTTAAGAGAAGCGGCAGGATTTTAAATAAATAAACAAATAAAATTTAAAGGCAAGCTGGCATCTAAAGGGGAAAGTGGGAGATAAAAAGCTGCTTTGGCACAGCGCCACGTGGTAACTCTGAAAGTGAAATGCTCAGAGACTTCTGAGCATTCCCAGACAAGAAGAGAATAAACTTACAGTCCATCACCTCCACATCCTCCAGCCTGGACCCCAAGCTCCTCATGGAAAGCGTGGCTCCAACACGGAGGACACGGTGCAGAGAGGGCAGGAGGATTCAGGTTTGTCATGACTAAGGAATTACATTAAAACCAGTCCAGACTCTTTCCAAGGAAGAGATTAACCAGCAGCAGGGCTCTGCACAGATGGGGGAGCCTGGGGACAGAGCTGGTGCCCAAATTTGCACAGCACCCCAGGAAAGGTGCAGTTTCCCCCTCTCCTATCCCCAGTTCACCCTTCATCCAGCAGGCAAAAAAAGAAATAAACCAGACCAGGAGTCACACACACAAAAAAACAGTAACAAAAAGAAACACGTTTCATTTTCATTTTCTATCATCAGGACTAATCCTGCCCAAGGAGCAGGAGGACAAAAAAAGACAGAGCGCAATCCCAACCTGAAATGGATTCCGTATGTGGAAACACAGAATGCATCGAGGCACAGACACAAAAAACTTCCCAACTGCTACCCCAGTTCAAACCCTTGTTTGAACACCCTTCAGGGGAACACTCTGTACCTTGAAACCACTCCTTGTCAGAAATCTTCTACAAATATTTAATTGCATATAAAAAATAAAGTCCTATTTTGTTGTTTGTCAGGCTGTTGAGCAATGACAGACTATTGCACCAACTATTCAGGCAGCTGCCCTGTATCTGTGGGTACTTCTGGAGGAAGTGGGGAGAACACAGTGGTTTACTAAAGAGGAAAAAGCAGCAAAGCCAAACACCAATGTGCTGCCTTTTTCTTTTTTTTTTTTTTTGAAAGTCAAGACATGCATTAAAGTAGCTGTATCTAATCACTGTTTATAGAGGGGCTGGCAGGCAAAAGCAACTGCCATAAACAGTCTTTTAAATCCCTTTTTCCCAGCATCACGCTCAGAGTGTTCCTGAAAAGGGCTGTTGAGCACCGGGAGCAGAGCTGGAGGGGGAATATTCGGTTTGGGAAGAAGGGAGGGGGATGCGGTGCCTGCATCCCAAACCCACCCCAGTGCCGGACCCCTGGACCGAGGGTGGCAGCTCCGCGCGTTCCTCAGCACGGCTGAGGAATGAGCTGGTTGGTGTGACACTGCCCTCTCCTGAGCGGAGGGGACTGCTCAGCCGCACACCCAGCCCAGGACAAGGATTTTGGGGAGCCCTGAAGCAAACACCCTGCAATAAACGGAGAAACTGAGACAGCACTCACCCCACAGCAGCTCCCGTCGGCAGCAGCAGAGCCCGCAGCAGCCACAGCCTCCTCGCACCAGCAGCGTTGCAGAACAAGTGTGAAATACCCCTATTTGAGCTCTTTGGAGCCTAATTAGCAGCTGCTGCAGCCTAATGAGGCAAAGTGGCTGTCAGGTGGAGCCCATCCCTTCATCTCAGGGAGTGGAACTGGATGAGCTTTAAGGTCCCTTCCAAGCCAAACCATTCCACGAATATCCACGCGTGAAGGTGCAAAGCATCTCAGGGACGGGAGCACAACCTCTACGGGTGCATCGTCTCGAGAAAAAGGAGTTTAAAAGCAGCGTCGCAGGCTCCAGGGAAAGCGTATTCCTGGAGCAGCCTGCAGGAAAGCTGCTCTCGGGAGGAGCCCTGAGTGCCCATCCACGTCCAGCCCCACGATCAGTGACTGCCACACCTTCCCGCACAAGCCCGGAGTTGCACCAGGAGTATTTCAAAGGTGCAACCATTCCCTTTTATCTTCACCCTCGGGAAGACTCACAGAGCGAGTTAAAGGACAATATTCCCCCCAGGTGTGTCTGGTTAAAGGGCACCCAGACCTAACCTCCACCACCTGTGAGCATCAAAGTGCCTCTAACACAAATCAGGGAGAAGGAGCCACCTGCTCCCGGCATCTTTAACCTCCACCTACAACAGCACTTGCACCTGTGAGTTACTCCAACCCACACGTTAAATACATTAAAAAAACCCACAAATAACCCCCTAAATATACTGATTTGGGCATGGTGATTTTCAGGCAGTTACTCGAGATCAAATACACCTGGGTGCACAGTTGATTTGTAAAAGTACAACACAGGGTTGTCCCGTCACAGCTGGTTCTGTGTCTTGTTATAACCTTCCTGGTTTATAAAGCAATTTGTTGCCTTGCTAAAAACCAAACCCTTTATCGTTAATTCCAAGCCAGCAGTTTCTGAATCTACAACATGACACCAAATCAATTGATCCGACCAGGACTCATTTTCCATCCAAGACAAACACCAGTCGTGCTTTGCTGAATGCATCGCAGGGAAAAGCGTAACAAGCAGAACATGCTCATTTAATAAAAAAGTACAGCTTGACAGAGACACCCACTCTAAAATTAACTCTGCCATCAAAGCAGAGCTTGTATTTGCCTCTGAAGAAGCACCTCCTAAATCACAGAGAAATATTCTGCAGCTCCACATTGCTGGGATATCACCATTAAGATGCTTCAAAGCTTGGCAGAAGAGAATATGTTAAAATAACAAGCTTTAAGGAGTCAGGATGCATCACTGCTCAGGTGGATAAAGGCTGGCTAATGAATTAATGGACCATTTTCCATAGCAATCTGATGAGGAATACGGACACGCCAGACAAAATGCAAGGCAGGAAATCCATTTAACTCAGCTTTTCCCCAGCCACACCTGCCAAGTGCAAGCTGGCAATTTGTAAGGGGAAAAGAAGGGAGAAGGCTGTTTCCCTGCATGGCTGGGTGATCCAAACCCCAAAAAAGCTCTTGAAGAAGCAGCACTGCTCTTTTACTTGCTAATCAGCAGCAATCTGAGTTTCCTGGCAGCTGGAGCACCCCGAGGAGACTCCAGGACCCAAACGGCGCAGCTGGATTTAACGTTCTCCGTGCACAGCCTAACTTTCTAATGGAGAAATATCTGTATGGGCTCCTTCCCACTGGGACAAAGAGCCAGCAAAGAGAACCATAATTCATTATTTTTTAAATTTCACACGCAGCATGGTCATGCCTATTCCTATCATCTATCCCTAATCCCTTTCCAACCCCAAAATAACCCTTAAGCCAACATGATTACGCATAACAAGAGTGGCTGTAAGGACCCACCCCTAAAATCCCAAAGCACGGCAAGTTCGACACAGCCAGGTTTTTCCTGGCTGGAGAATCCCCATTTCCATCTCGCCAGGGGTGAAATTTCACAGCTTCCACACCAGGAATTGCTCCAGCAGCCCTTTTCCAGAGCAAGGCTCACATGTCGACTCCAACTCCTCAATGCCCAGTTTTCCGGGCGGGGAGCAGACAGGACGTGGGTGAGGGCTTCAATAAAACGGCAACGAGACTTTTTCCCCCGTCTTTTTCCTGAATTGCTCTTTTTTTGAATTAGTTTCTTTGCCAAGCATTAAGACAAAGTAACACCCTCTTACATTCGCCTTTTTTCACCCTCTCTGCTCAGTGCTCCCTGGAAATTTGGGGTCTTTAACAGAGGCTTTGCTGTCGGGGAATGTCACCTAGAGCCATCCAGGACATCCCTGAGCATCCTCAGGGAGCTGGATGGACATGGAGTGCTCCTCCAGCTGGACCAGCAACAATAAATAAATCCCTCTTGGGATTCTGCTGCCTCAGGATTTTACAGCTCCGGACAACACCGGTGTGAAGCCCTGGAACCGTGGGACACTGCAGATGCCATTATTTTGTACCAAAATTAAGCGTTCCCTGTAAAAAAGCAGGGCCTGAAGGGGCAAAGCGGTGTCCAGATCCACACCCGGACAGTTTGGGGGTCTCAGAGACCAGAGGGGGTACGCCGGGACCTCTGCCCAGGTGGGTGCCCACCCACGTCCCCTGCACCGCGCGGGAGCACCCGGGCACATCCCAACTTCGCTTGGGATGCTCGCGGCCAGGTGAGCCACCCATGGGGACGAGGGGGCACACAGAGCAAAGAAACACCTTTCGGGGACGGAAAAGAAACGCCTTTTGGGGCAAAGGAACGCGGCTTTGCGCACCGGAGCACCTTCTGGGGGTGAACCCCGGCACAGCCGTCCCACCCGCAGCGGCTCAGCATCAGCCCGCAGCCCGGGCTGTGCGCGCACCCCTCGCCAGGCGGGGGATGCGGGAAGCCCCCAGCCCGCCCCTCTCCTTTACCTGCTGCCGCCGGGAAATCCGCCAGGTTCCCGAGCCGCGGGGAAGGGGGACCCCGGCCCCGCCGGCAGGGCTGTGCCAGGGCCGGCAGGGAAGGGCGCAGGGACGGCGCTGGCACGGCCGCGGCCCCGTCCCCGCAGCCCGGCTCGGCTCGGCTCGGGAGCGGGGCGGGCGCTGGGCCGGGCGGCTCCGCCCCGGGCAGCGCGGGAGGAGCAGGGGACGGAGAGGAGGAGGAGGAGGAGGAGGAGGAGAAGAAAAGGAAGCTGCACCCAAGCGTGGGGAGCTCTTCCCTTTGGGGCGGCCCTGGCTGAGAGCAAACCCTCCAAGGGTTCACATTTGGGGGGACAAGGCAAAGGCTGGGGGCATCGCAGATAAGGGAGAAGTTGGGGAGTGCTTGGCACTGTGCCAGGGGGGTTTGGGAATGCTGAGCCCCTAAAAGGGCAGCGAGTACCGGGAAAATGCAGAAGGTGGAAGGGACCTTAAGGATCGTCTCATTCCAACCCCCCTTTCACTGTCCCAGGTTGCTCCAAGCCGCATCCAGCCTGGCCTTGGACACTTCCAGGGATGGGGCAGGAGGGATGTTTTGTGTTCCCGCCTGAGCGGATAAAAAGGGTCAGGTGCAGGTTTGGGCTTTGCAGCCTCCTGGGTTTTGCAGCCTCCTGATTTCTCCCCCACTTTCCAACTCACCCTTCATTCTCTCCACCCTGCACTAGACCCTGAACTCCCAAGCGTGTATGTGGACCTGATCTCCACACAGAGGCCACCCTCGTGTGCGGTCCTTGAGTGGTAGCATTTTGGGGGAAGGATGAGTGTTTTGTTGGATCTATGCCATGCTCAGGACTTGTTTTCCTCACACTGCAGCAGCACAGGTTATTTGGGAGGAGAAGGGTGCCCAGGCCTGCTCAGCACTTTGGCCAAAACTCAGCTGTGTCCTGGCTGTGAATCTTTTGCCCTTCTTGATGTACAGTGACAAAACACTTGGCTGAAAGCAATGGATTCCTTTTTTTTTTTTTTTCTGCAAATTGGCCATTTT
Source organism: Callaeas wilsoni (assembly GCA_013398955.1). NCBI lineage: Eukaryota > Metazoa > Chordata > Aves > Passeriformes > Callaeidae > Callaeas > Callaeas wilsoni. Next base: position 36,879 of record VWPU01007934.1, on the reverse strand, counting down.
CCACTTTTTTGGCCCAGCCCTGAAGTAGAGACTGATCCAAGCAGTGCAAAAGGAAGGGATGTGCTGTCAAAATAACAAGCAAGCACCAGCCAAATGCCAGACTCCTCTTTACTGAGGCAGACTAAGCTGAGAGGTCGCTGGCAACTGGTTCTTTTCTTAGGAGAAGCAGAAATAATCTTGCTGCACCCAGCAGCAGGGAAAGACTGGAAGTGAAAAATCAGAATTTAGAGTCTGATCCAAGCAAGGAGCAGCACAGCAGAGGAGCTGCAGGGCTGAGGTACAGGCAGCTGTCCTGGCAGCCCTTTGCCAAGTGCTTCTCCTTCCAGCACTGCTGACAGCAGACATTTCAGAATCACAAGGCTCTGAAAGCTGTGATTACCTTAAATCTCGATGAAAATCTGTCCTGTGGGAGCATTTTATTTGCTGCCTGGTTGTGGCACCACGGCAGAGCTTTAGGATGTGTTTTCCTGCGGGCCTGGGGATGGATGTGCAGGACGGGACGGGAGAGATGCAAATATTTGAAGGCACTTAACACAGTCTGCTGCCTTTGCCAAACTTTAAACATCCTTGGTTTTGTGCCTAAGGATTGTCTCCTTTTAACTTCAACAGAAAGAGTTCAGCCTTTCGTAAGATCAAGGGAAAAATACTGTTTTCTGACACCAAGAGGAAATATTCTTCAAACTCATGAGGTTCCAGAAATCCTGCAGCTGCTCCCAGCACCAGCCAGTCAGATCCTTACAGCATCCGTTTGCTGAGGAAAATGCCTCTGAAAAGAACCAGAGTTTGCACATTTTCAGAATATTTCTGTGACTTGGCCAATTGAATCCGACACAGGATCCTGCCAGGATGCAGGGCTGGGGAAGGATATGTTCTCCAAGCAGCTGTGAGGACAGCAAAGATGAGCAGAAGGACCATCCTTGCCCCCTGCAAGCAGCACTTTGGCTGCTAAAGGCCGTGCAATGTCAAAGAAAAGTAACTGAAGGAAATTTACCACGAATTTCCAGGCAGCCTCTAGGAAAATAGATGGAATTTTGGACAGGGAAGGTTGATTTCAGATTTAAAAGCTCCTTGTCCTGTGCTGAGAGCCTTGAATGCTCAAAGCTACTTTAAATACCTCCCTTTGGCATGGGTGGGATTTCTGCTGTGCTCATTCCTCAGCATATTCCCAGCCAGCTTCACTTCCAAAGGATGCACTTCTAAAGCCCTCCTGAAAACCCTCTGGACCCCAGTGGCACTCCCCGTGTGTGATCCCTTTTCAGCTGCTCCTTTAGGAATTGGCTCAGCTCTAAACCAGGGCCGAGTTTCAGGATTTCACGCCACATCCTGAAAGCGTTTTGTTACGTGCTTATGGAAGGGAAAATTCCTCCAGAAGGGACATTTTTGTTTCCTGGCAGGGAAATACGAGGCTGGCAGCTCAGAGGGGCATCAGGGCAAAGTCTCAGAGGAGTCTTTGGTGGGGATGGATGGTGAGGGAGATGCTGCAGTTTCCTACAAGAGTGGGATCGGGAGGAAGGGGGTGATGAATCCTTGAACTCAGCACCAGCCTCCTCCAAGAAGTGCAGTTCCGTGCCCTCTGTAGGCAGAGAAAAGCCCCTTTTCCTCCTCCCATGCTCACGGTGGGGGCGTGGGGGGGAAGTCTTTGCTGGAGAAACACTTTCCTGAGCTCTCCTGATGACCCAGACATGGCCTTGGACACTTCCAGGGATCCAGGGGCAGCCACAGCTTCTGTGGGAAACCTGTGCCAGGGTGTGCCCACCGTCACAGGGTACAATTCTGTCCCAATATCCCACCCAACCCTGCCCTCTGGCAGTGGGAAGCCATTCCCTGTGTCCTGTCCCTCCATGCCTTGTCCCCAGTCCCTCTCCAGCTCTCCTGGAGCCCCTTTAGGTCCTGGAGGAGCTCTGAGGTCTCCCTGGAGCCTTCTCAGAGATGTCAGAGCATGCTGGATGTTCCCTTTTCTGCATTTGCTGCTGCACTCAGGGGCAACACAAGGCAGGGTCTGGTGACAGCACAGCAGGATTCCCCCATGGCTTTTTGGGGCAGAGCAAGGAACAGCTGTCTGCTCAGTAGCCAGCAAAATGCTGCCACATCTGGATGGTGGATACCGAGCAAGGCTGGGCGATTTCAGTATCTCCCTTTTGCAGAGAGAAAACGAAGGATGAAGAAAGCGAGGTGGGATTTACTGGGGATGTCTGGAAGGAGTGGAGTGGAGCTGTGTCCGTGTCTCTGCCCGTGCAGAGGAGCCCTGGGAGGCAAATCCCTGCTGTGGCTGCCCCGGAGAATCCGAGCAGCACGGGCAGGGGAAGGAAGCGTGCGGAGGGACGCACCATTGTTCTGCCCACTCCAGTTCTCGGGAACGCAGGGCAAACAGGAGGGAGCTCAGCGCTTTCCTGTGTTTGTGCTGGCAATATTTTCATTAAGGTCCTTTTTCCTACCTCTTTCTCCGAGGCCTTTGTGCCTCTAATAAGTGCAAGGAGGGTGTTGATTCCAAGTGTCCCCTCAGGCATAATTATTTTACCACAATAGCATTTACAGGGAGGCCTTGCAGAGCCATTTTCCTGTTACATCCTCTGTATTTCAACCTCTTTCGCTTTTTTTGCCTCCTCAAGCTGCCCCAACAAGCCCTTGCAAGGTCTCAATCCCTGCAGCAGAAGCCACGGTGAACTGGTGAGCCCTGAAGAGATCGCTGAAGGTGAAAATGGGAATATTTGATGTTACCCAGCAACTGGAAATGAAGATATCCTTTGTCCACCAAGTCGGGAACCACTGTTTGCACGATAGCTGTGTTTGCCTGCTCTGGGGGAGGTTAACCAGCAACCCCTTCCAGGAGATAAGAGGGATGTACATGAACAGGAGGAAAGTCACTGGCAGCGGTTATTGGAGCAGGTAAATCAGGTCCCTGTCACCCTCAGCATCCCCTGATCACCGCACTGAAGTCTTTCAGCGTGGGGGAGAAAATAGGGATGGCTCGGTCATAAAATTAACAGCTAAATAAATATGAAATAAATATTAAAAATATAAAACTGAGATGATCTGGAGGAGCCAGGAGAAGGTTTTGTGGTGATGGTGACCCACTGGCAAGGTGAGGAATGTCTGTCTCCATCAAGGTTTCTCAGGATGATGAACACCCTGTGCTCTGAAGCCCTAAAGGATGTTGTCCTTTATCAGGGTCTTGGGCAAACAGCTCCTGCACTGGCCCCACAGCCCTTCAAAGAGGTGGAGAAACATGGATCTGCTCAGTGCATCCAGAGCCCTCTGCATGGAGAGGAGCTGGGCAGTGTCCTGACAAGGACAGCCGTTGCAACAAAGCACCCCCTAGCTGAGCTGGTGGCAAGACTTAGTCCTGTATCCCAAGCTTGTGACCTTTTATTTGCTGGCATTTTTTCCCACATTAAATACACAAGTGGAAGGAATGAAGCCATCCATAACCTCCAGCTCCTGCTGTCAGTATCAAGCTTAGGATAAACACAAGTCTCCTGTGGAAAAAGAAAAAACAGTAAAAAAATCATGATGTGGCACTTCACAAGATAGTTTAGGGGCATGGTGGGATTTGGTCAAAGGTTAAATTTGGTGATCTTGGAGGTCTTTTCCAGCCTTAGTGATTCCATGATTCCAGATATATTGGGAGAACTTCAGGGCATGTAGGTAAAGCCATCTCGGAACTAACTGGTTTTAAATTAAACTGTGTTTAATGGCATTTTCTAGTGCAGTCCACTTAATAAACAAAGGCAGCTGAAACAGCAAGGAAATCTATTTGTCATCATGTGGGGCAAGATTTCCCTGCCCTTGTGAGAAGGAGCTTTTCCAAAAACTGCTTCTGATACCAGCTGGCCAAAAGAGTCTTGAGAGGATGAGTGTGAAGGCCAAACCTTGCTTGCATCAAAATCCCAGTGGGTTTTGCTGGAGAGGCTCCCATCACATCCACCCTGGAAAGCAAATCGCAGTGTTCTCCCAGGAGCCGCTCGCTGGCTGCCCCGTGCGAACAGGGCTGCTTTGTTCCCTCTGCTCCCTGCCCAGCCACCCCTCTTCACCAACACATTAATCAGAGCCTTCTGGCTGAGGCCTTTGTTCTGTGCCTGCACAGGAAGGTGTGGGCTCATGGATCACATTCCTGGTGCCAGCACGGGATGATCTTTATTGACAAACCCGCCATCGATCCGGCTCCCTCCAGGAGGACTTTCACCTGCTCCAGCTTCAGCCGCGGTATGGATTTGGAGGTGATGTTTGGATGCAAACACAGACAGGCTCACAGTCAAGCCCTTCAGGGATGTGCCCTGCTCCAGTTAATATTAAACACCTTTGGAGATATCTCTGCATTTCTCCAGGCTGGGAGGAACCTGCTGCATTCTTCTCATAGTTCCTTTGCAGGTACTGAAATGAAATCCCTGACCTGGATCCCTGAACAAAGCCCCTGTTATTCAGCCAGGCCAAGAGGAACATCAGTTTTCCGATCCTCTCCATCTCAGAGTTTTTTCAAATAGAGATGTGGGGTTTGACCCCATCACAGGGGCTTTATCTGGAATGAAAAACCCATCCCAGCCTCAGCTCAGCCTGCCTGAGATGGAGCGTGTGTGCACAAACACTGCTGAAATTAAACCCCCAGAGTTGAAAACCTCACCATCTGAAAAACGTTATGTGAATCAACCTCCCTCTATTTCTAATAAAACAGCAAATTTTCTTCCTGTTACAATGCAATGTTGTTCTACATGATGCTGTTCCAGCAGTTTATACAAATTTATATAAAATTTAATCTGTAAATTGCTTTTTGGTGGGTGAGACACAGCACCTGCATTCGGCTTTCCAAGCATCAGTAACTGCACAAACACTCTTCTCTGTTAAACCCAGAGTGGCATTTTGGGGTATATTTGGCCCAGGAGGGATTTAATAAAAGATCTTGGAAAGACGTGTCCTCCTTGCACAACACCAGCCTTTGGGTGAGCACCTTACAATAGCCATGGATTCATAGATTCATGGAATATTCTGACTTGGAGGGAATTCACACGGACTAAGGAGTCCAGCTCAGAAGTGAAGGCTCTCCCAGTTGGAATCAAGGCCAGGTATGGAACAGAAGGAGAAGGGCTTGGACACAGCAGGATTTCACTGCTGCAACCCAAGCTGTGCTGGCAGAGCTCCTGCTGTCTGCTCATGGTCACCAGCAACAAAAGGTCCCATTCGAACTGGGAGGACTGGTTGGGCCAGGGCTGAGCCAGCTCCTTGTCCCTGGGGTCCTGCAGTGCCAAGGCAGGATGAAACCCAAGGGAATTTCAGCAATGACACAAATCCCTAGGGATGCAGCATGGGTAGGGCTGCCTGCCTGGCCGAGGAGAGCAGCCAGGACTGTTCCAGGCTGTGGTCAGAGCAGGGCTGGGCAAGGCAGCACCAGAACATCCCACATTCCTGGGATGGGAGCGTGGGCTGCACACCCGGCTGCAGGGACAAGCCCGTGTCTGGGGGACGGATTTTTCCAGCCTCAAAGATGGAAAGCATTTTGCCTTCATCTGCTGGAGTGCGAAATCCACCAGTGACACTGGGATGCTCTGTGCCAGCTCCAGTGGGAAGGAGGGAGCAGCATCCTTCACTCCGACCAGCTCCTGCTGGGCTCCACGGAGGAGAGGTGAGGATTAACTCAGTCCTGGGAAACTACAAGACTTGAGGGACACACTGAGGGACAAGCAAGACTTGAAACTACACACTGAGGGACAAGCAAGACTTGAAACTACACACTGAGGGACAAGCAGGAGTGCAGAGTAAACAAGGCCTCAATGTCCTGCCACCCTTTCTCCAAATGAATCCAAACCACCTCCCAAGCCAGGCCTGGATCACACTGAAGATGTCAAGGCCCACACAAAAATCCTTCGTCCAGCCAGGCTCGGGAAAGCCCCCGAAGTGCTCCTTTGGGCCCATTTCAGTTCAGCTCCTGGATCCCAGGCCAGGGATGTGCTGCCATCCAAGAGGCTCTCCCAGCCCAGAACCTGCTGGGCTCATCTTGCTCCCAGCTTCCTGTTCAACCTGCTAGGAGCTGATCCCAGGAGGAGGCATTTCAGCCAGGCAGCCTCCTCAGCTGCATGCAGAGAGCAGAGAAACACTTCCAGACTGTCCTCCCGGGGCCAGACCTGCCCTGGATTCTGCTGACTTCACCTTGAGCTTCCTCTCCTCTTCCTGGCCTTGGAAGCTTCTCCTTGCTCCCAATCTCTCTGGAGTTTCTGATGCTGCAAATGCAACTCTTCGTCCTCCCGCTGCCAACCCAGCCCAGAAGTTGCACTTCACACCCCAAACCTCATCTGGGGTCAAGGGCCACCCCAGAAATCACCTCATTCTTCGACACCACGAAGGGACCAGCACCAAACCCTTCATTTCCAGCAGCACAGCAGAGGCAGAGCCAGGGAATCTCCACGCCTTGGGGCGGATTTCCCCTCTTGGTTTGTGGGACAGGTCAGAGAGGCCTTGAGATGTTTGCTTTGACCCTGAGGTGATGTCTGGGGTGGAAAGGTCACAACAGAGACACTTGCAGTGTTTACCCTCTGAGCCCAGCAGCCACCAGCAAGCTGTGCTGGGCACCGGGGCTGTAATGAGGAGAGCAAATATTATCCTACATAGGTGTCATGAGCTGCTGCTGCTTTGAAATGCTGGGAGAAAAGCCTCCTTAAATAGTTGGGATTCCTCCCACCAGCCCAGGGATGGGAGGAATAATATTTGGGAGAGGAACACACCCCAAATGACAGTGTCTGCGTGAGGGTGGGAAGCAGAGAACAGCCGGCATCTCCCGGTCACAGATGGTTCCCATCAAGAGGAATTTTTTCTTGTTAATCCCAAAACAAGCTTGGGGTGTATTTTTATTTCAGTGTTAAGAGGAGAAAAAAAGAAAATCTGACATGACCCTCTGTTTTTCTGGCCTCACTCTCTGCTCAGCCTCTGCTCTGAGCAGGCACAGAAAATTTAGTTCATGTTAAAGGCAGGGACCCTGAGAACAAAAAATCCTAGGGTGGTTCTCCCAGCTTTTCTTGACCTGGGAATTTATTCCATTCAAGCTGGAAAAGGAGGTGAAAATCTAAAGCCTGGGTGCGCATTTGAAGTATCCTGTGGTGTTCTCTGGGCTGTTCATCAAAGCAGAGAGGACATCCAGGTGTCTGTGGGGGTGTCAGCAAGGGTGTCCACTCTCCCCTTTAAATCTTAGACCTGCTTTGAGCACCAGGGAAGGACTCCTGAGCCAATCCACTCCCAAAGCCATCACATAAGCTCAGGAGCATCTCTAGCTCAAAAAAAGAAACCCCAAAAATGGTGATAAAACGGCAATCAAAGAGAGGACTGGGAATTAATTCTACTCAAAAGACATCCCAAAAGTCCTGCTTTGAGGACTTGCCTGGCGTTCCTCCATGGCCTCCCTGGCATGTTTGCTCCCCAAATTCGCTCTGATGGAGCTGCCAAGAGGAACCCCTTGGCATATCCCAGGAAGTTTCCAAGGACAGCCATGGGTTGGGGATGTGGCACCCCTCCCAGATCATCAGCTGGGGGCCATCTGAATGGATTCACATGGAAGCAGAGCCAGGAAATAACTTTTTCTCATGGAGTGACACTTCTGGTCCATGGTGGTGGCCGTGCTGGAAGCAACCCTACAAGGTGGTGACCGCTCAACGGGAATTTTCTTTCAGATAGATCTTCCTGGGATATTTACACCCCCAGATGAGGCTGGGCATCCCCCCCTCCTCTCTGGCAACTCCCTGCAGTGACTCAGGACATGCAAACATTGACTCATCCCAACCTCCCAGGAGCACTGAGCTTCCCACAGCTCCAAGACAGGGTGGTGGGAGAAGGGAAAGGCTCCGTTGGGCCTCCCCTGTGCCCTGAGGGAGGATTGCAGATGCATCAGGAGGGTGGGGCAGCCAGGGCAGGCTGGGGCAGCCAAGGACCCTCTGGACAGGGATGCACAGAGATAAGGTGATCCTGGTGTGGGAGCTGCTGCCCAATACGGGAAAAATGGAGTGGGATCTGTCCTCCAGGACATGCTCTTCTGGCTCAGGACTGGTTTAGGAAGAAGGATTCGAAGAGCTGAGGAAGAGGATGGGGAAATCCAGGGTTGGTGTCTTGGCATCTGCAAAGGGTTGGTGGCACTTGTAAAGTTGGCTTGGCTGCACAAATCCTGGATTTCATCAGGATGTGATTATTCCATACAAGGATACAAATACGTGGTTTCTTCAGCAAACAGCACCACTGAAAAAGCTGCCAAGCTCTCGAGTCTGTGACCACCCACTGCAAATCCGGCTGGAAAATTGTGGAGGAACCTGGATCTGCTTGCCAGGGATGAGGTGGACGGCTCTCCCAGAGATCTGAAATTTAAACAGACATTCAGACACATAATTGGTCATCCTAAAAAAGGTATTTCTTCCTTCCATTGCACATTGTGGGGGACGAAGCTCCCTGACCTGTTTTGCATGTGAGTCAGAGCATTACATTTGACTTTTCTCCTCCCTTAGTCCTGGGAAATGGTTGAGTCCAGCCCCTGGCCCTGCACAGACACCCCACCAATCCCACCCTGGGCAGCCCTGGGAGTGGTGTCCAAACCCTCCTGGAGCTCTGGCAGCCTCGGGGCCGTGCCCATTCCCTGGGGAGCCTGGGCAGTGCCCAGCCCCCTCTGGGGGAAGAACCTTTTCCTAAATCCAACCTAAAGCTCCCCTGACACAGCTCCAGCCATTCCCTGGGTCCTGTCAGACACCAGGGTCCTTTCCCTGCTGTTCCAAGGGGGCTGGATGGAGCTGGGACAGATCTCCAGGTGACACCAGCACCAAACCTGGGCTGCCAGCACCAGCTGGCCCAGGGTGGGAGGTTCAGCAGGGGGATTTCCAGCCACTTACTGACCTTTCTGCCTTTGGCTTTCATGCCTGGTTAAATTACTCTGTTAATTATGCTCTTCTGAATTAATGACCCAATTAGGAACTCCAGAGTGTTGAGCCCCCAGGTTTCCCCATCCTTTCACAGCATCCCTGGACCATCCTTCTTCCACCATGGGTTTAACTCCCTGTGTTTCAGATGTCCTGGGACTATTTTAGGGTGAGGGACGCTCTGGGCACAAACTGAGTCAATCCCAGGGTGGGCTGTGGCCACGGAGGGTTTCTGCCCTGTGGACTCTCTGGCTGCTCAGAAAGGGCTGTCCTCCTATTCAAGCCTTGCCTCTGTGGGTCATTTTTAACTTCCTCTGCCAGCGCAGTGTCACCAAGCTGTCACAAAGCCACTGCCCATCGAGTGTGGCTCGAACTGGCTCCAGAAGTCAGCTGGACGGGACAAAGGAGCAGAAAGTGAGGGCTCCTGAGTGTTTTCTCCTCACAGCAGAAGGGATGTGTGATGTGACATCCCTGCCCATCGCTGGCCATTAAAGATTACAGCCCAGCCAGGGCAGAAGGATTGTAGAGTCAATCCCATTTAAGCCTTTCTATTTAAAGGAATGAACTACCCAGGAAAAAGCAGCCTAAGATTAGAAACTCACAGGATTTCCTCAAATTCCAGCCATCAACCCCAAATTCAGCCCGAGGGGGTGGTTTATTATTCCTCCAGAGCACGAATCCTGCACCCCAGCAAAGTTAAACTTGGATTATAAAGTTTATATAAAGTATAAACCTGTGCAGGCCCAAAAGCCATGCTCGAAGCTGGTTTAGTGCTTCTAAAGCTGGTTTAGTGCTTTCTTTTAGATGCTCCTGTGCAGGAGAATCTTTCAGAAAATTTAATGCTAAGCAGGGTGGGAAGCAGAAATAAATGTTTTTAATTTTTCTTGTTTTGGGTTGGAAAAGAACTCAAAGATCACCCAGTTCCACCCTGTGCCATGGGCAGGGACACGTTCCACTGTCCCAGGCTGCTCCAAGCCCTGTCCAACCTGGCCTTGGACTCTTCCAGGGATCCAGGGACAGCCACAGCTTCTCTGGGAACCTGTGCCAGGGCCTCACCAGCTTCAAAGGGAGGAATTCCTTCCTAATATCTAATCTAAAATCTCTCCCCTCAGTTTAAAATGACACAAAGGATGTGGGTAAACCAGACAAAGTCACCCTATGCTTTGTGCCTCACCAATCAGGAATCGGGAAGTCATTTGGGGTTTGATACCTGGCTCGGCTGCTTCTCCCTGATTGGGGTGAAACTCCAGCAAAATTTATCTTAAAGCAGGAAATATAAAGCCTCCCAACGGAATGAGAGATCCCTTCTACCCCAGCACCACAGCAGGATGGGAGCAGTTGCTTTTTCCAGGCATAGCACGCGGGGGTGACTCATTCCTGGCAGGAATTTCCCTCTCACCCATCCCCTCTGAGGGAGCTCCAGCCCCTCTCTCCGCCTGCAGATTTTCCCCCAACAGCAACAAGGGGAGAGGGCAGCTGTAAGATCGGCCAAGAAGCAGAGACCTTCCCCGAATCCCTGACATTTCAGCTGTCAGCAGCTGTGCAGGGACGTGTCCAAGAGGCCCTGAGGTTCCCACTCCCTCCCAGCTGTGTGTTTTGGGAAGGAGGGGAGGGGAATTTTGGAATACTGGGCAGAGCTGCCCCATCACGAGGGCAGGGGGACTGGGCATCAAAAGAAAGACACCTCATGTGCCAGTTGTGCCTGTGGTGGCCTCGAGGTGCAACCAGGGCTGGGCAGGGCACGTGAGGGAGCTCAGCCCTCCCAAGAAACCTCAGACCAGCTGCATGTGCACAAACAGGTCCAGCAGGAGCCATCCAGGGATGACCACACGCCCAGGTAGCCCATGATTCATGGGATAACCATCTGCTGAAGCTGCAGTCTCTCACCCTCTGCCTGCAGTTCTCCTCCAGGCCAAGCAGCAAAGCCACAGGAGCAGAAGGTGCCTCTTGCCGTGGTCACAGAGCACGTCCTGGTCCCTCAGCCCACAGCAGCAGGAGCTGCCAGGGCTGGTGCTGCAGCAGCTGCTGCTGTGACACGAGACCTTAACTCAGCTCCACACCACAGCAAGGGATCCAACTCTGTGGGATTCATACAACAGCAATGGTTCCAACCCTATGGGATTGGGGGTCTGGGGCAGCTTTGGGGGCACACCACAGTTTCTCAAGGTGCAGAACCCAAAAAGAGATCTTGGAAAGCTGGAGATGGAAGAAAAGAGTCCAGATGAGGACCTGATTTTCAGGAAAGTAACAGAGAATCACAGAATCACAGACTGATTTGGGCTGAAGGGACCTTAAAGCTCCTCCAGTCCCAACCCCTGCCATGGGCAGGGACATGTTATAGCAGCCCAGGGTGCTCCATGCCCCATCCAGCCTGGCCTTGGACACTTCCAGGAATGGGGCAGCCACAGCTTCTCTGGGTACCCTGTGCCAGGGCCTCACCAGCTTCACAGCCAAGAATTCCTTCCCAATATCCCAGCTAAATCCACCCTCTTTTGGTTCATAACCTCATCCTACAACTGCTTACCCTGCCGGAGTGCAGCAGCTCGGGATATAGGAATGGCAGAGATGTGCCCCCCTCTCCAGGTGTGCTTTTCCTTCACCAGTTATCCCAAACACACCAACTCACCCTTTTTTCCCCCCCACCCTGGGCAGCCACAGCTTGGACGTCAGTGGAAAATGATTCCTTGAATGAGTGTGGCTGGATCAGCTGACTGGGCTGGCTGCAGCAAATCTCGTGGTCACACAGCTCTAAATGGGCAGCAGTGTCTGCCTAAGCCTTTCCGTTTATAGGACGGAGAGGGGAGCCAGGAGTGTGGAAATAAATCCTTTGGAAGCAGAAGGGTTTTGGAGACAGAACAGGACTCTGCAAGAGGAAGACACGGGGGTGTAGAGAGGGTGGGCAGCAAGCACGGATCAGGCATGGGATGGAGCTGATGGAGCAACACCAACTCCGTGCTTCTGATGAGCCGAGGTCAGGGAAAGGCACTGAGCTCTGGGAACTCGGATGAGAGCGCTGGGGCTGGGACCTGTCTGCCAGGCTGGGCTGGGGATGCAGTGTTGGAGTGCTTACAGGGGTGTGAAACTCCCTCCCTGCCTCTCTGCTGCAGCCTGGCTCATCTCTCCGACCCCTGGTCTCCCCACAGGAGCAGAACTCCGGCTCCGGAATAAATCCCAGCTGTTTCCCAGCTCTTCCCTGGGCGAGCTGCCATGCCATGATAAAGCAGCTCCTCCCTCCAAGGCAAGCCCCTGCGCTGCAGCTCCTTGGGAAGGCTGCCTGGTGATGGACTCTGTCAGGGAATAACAAATGCCTTTAATTCCCCCTTCATCCAGCAGCTCCCTGTGGGAGGCAGCTTGTCCTGAAAGAAGGCGAGCAGGAGGCATCTGGAGCTGTGTGCACAGGCACTCAGATGCCTGGTAAATCACCCCAGCCAGGCTCTAAGAACCCTGACAGGCTTTAATTTCTCTCTCTTGGACATATATAGGGTAAAACTTGCTGCTTCACTTGGTTATTCCAATGCAAGGGGCTGTTAGCAATCCCTGAGTTACCCTGTGGGGATTTTCCTCACTGCTGGCAATCACCAAGTCAGGAGAGGAGGGGATCTGAGCAGGAACTGCTGCTGAGGTTTCATTTCAAATATCCATGCCCTGAGCACGAATGTTTCATGTCAGACCTGCAGGGGTGTTTCAGGTCGATCAGTGGGGCTTGCTGGCATTTGCACCAGCACCACTGGGGCTGTCAGCTCTGATCACACACAGCTCGGGGCTCGCTGGTGACTGAGAACAGGCCTGGGCTCCATCCAATTCAGACCCAGCTAATTAAAGGAAACAAAACACTTCCCTACAAGCCAAACCCCCTTTTGTGGGTGTTGTTTAATGGGAGGCTGCAGTTCTGGACCAGAACTGAGTGGAAGACCTGAAGGATATCACTGCAAACCCCCTCTGGTGGCTCCAGCCTTGTGTCTTGTAGGAAGCCAGCCCTTCCCATTCCCTGCTAAAGGGATTCTCTGCTGCTTGTGCATCCTGGCACATCCCGCTGGGACACATGGACATGTCCCAGAAACAGAGAAGCTGTGGCTGCCCCATCCCTGGAAGTGTCCAAGGCCAGGTTGGACGGGGCTTGGAGCAACCTGGGACAGTGGAAGGTGTCCCTGCCCATGGCAGGGGTGGGACTGGATGAGCTTTAAGGTCCCTTCTGACCCAAACCTTTCTGTGCCATTATGATTGTATGACTTTATGTGAGAGCTGCTCTAAGTCACTCCCATCCCTACAGTCTTTCTACCAAGATTCTCCTGCAGATCCCATTTGTTCCTTGCCTCTCTCCTGTAGGCACACTGCATCCCCAGCCTAGGCTGGGAGGGATTTGGGCAGCCTGGGGAACCCTCTTCAGGAGAAGAGAATCCTGCAGGTCCCTCAAAGAGAAGGAGAAGGACTCCCTCTCTCTGTTCCCAGGCAGAATAGCATCTTTGAAACGGAAACCTGGAAAGACGTAAGGAATTTCCTGGCATGCTGCGTGCTGCTTGAGCATCCATGCCATGCTCCCACAATTTGGGGTTATCTATACTATCATCATCTTATTTCTAGTGATAACTGTAATAAATCACATTTGAAATTATATTTGGCAGAGTCTGAAATAAGTTAAGTTCCCCTTCCAGGACAGGTTGGATGGGGCTTGGAGGAAGCTGGGATAGTGGAAGGTGTCCCTGCCCATGGCAGGGGGTGGCACTGGGTGATCTTTAAGGTCCCTTCCCACCCAAAACAAGAAATAGAAAAAACAACAAACAAGCAAAAATCCCAGCGGTTTAAAACCTCACTTTTTCCCTTCTGGCCCCTGCCAGCCTTGTTACTCCTCTTGGCTCTGCTTCTGTCCTTCCAGCAGGGAGGACTGGCCTGGAAGAGCACCATTCCCAGGGCATGTGGAAGGAGACACCTTTCCCTGGCAGAGGGAGGCTCCCAGGATGCCCTGCTGGGGCACATCCCGAGGCTGTGCAGTGGAGACCAAGCCTTTCCGGCTCCTCCTCCAGGGACTGGTGGCTGGGGAAGGCTGGAGCCAGCCCGGGATGGTGCAGGAGGCAGGCAGTGGGGGGAGCAGCGAGACCAGGACATGGGACACAGAGTGCGAGGATGGAATGTCCCTGCCCGGGCCAGCGGCGGCTCCCCAGGCTCGGGAGATTCCCTGGGGGACAAGAGCCAGGGTCCTGCCAGCACCCAGCTCCACAGAGAGGCTCGGGAGTGGGTTTGGGGGTGCACAGAGAGGATGGCATGGGGCTGGGTGGGATCCTGGCTGGGCACTGCTCCCTGGGGAACCCCGGGAAAGGGGAGCAGTGCCAGGGCCACGGGGGAGTCTCTGCAGGGGGAAGCTGTGCCCAGGGCTGCTGTGGATGGGAGCAGGGTCTAAACGAGTCCTGCGGTGCCCTAATGGGATCTGTGTGCTCCCAGCTCTCTGTAGCTCCTGAATCCCAGCCAGCCCTTTTCTGTCTCCACTATTTTTAAATCCATCTATTTCCGCTGGTCTCTCTGCTTTGGTGCAGCCTTTTCCACACTGACACTTCTGCAGCCCAGAAATCCTGAATATTCTCGTTCTCCCAAGTGTTTAAGCACCAGCTGCTCTGGGGACCAGGGGAGCTCAGGGACAGCAGTGCAGGGGCTGTGCTGCTTATTGTGGGTTTATGGCACTTTCTGAAGCATGGGAAACTCTTGGCCACAGCCACACAGAGCCAGAAGTGTATTCCCAGTGCAGGATTCAGGGCGTGGGATTGGAGCTGGGACTGGAGACAGAAACCCTGGTAGCAGTCAAGGCTGGAGGAGGATTTTCTCCCTGACCCCACCCTCAAGGACAGTGGTCCTGCTGCTCTGGGGATGCAGGGCTGGCACCAAGGCACACAATTATCTGTTTATCTGACGGCAGAGCACTGGGATTTTCCAGCTAATGGGACAACACAGGTGAATGAGGCCCTAAAGGATCTCTGGAGTGCCTGGTGCCATGAGCCCAGTGCTTCTCATGCCCGTAAGATTTGTTTGCACTGACTCTACCTCAGCCCTGTGGTGCCCAAGATCCCTGCAGGCCTTTCTGGGTGTCCCCCAGTCCTGCTGCCCAGTGACCCACCTGCCACTTCATACCTGCTTCCACAGGGTGGCCATGGACCTTCCTGAGAATGCCAGGGAAGTCAGGAAAGCTTCAGGCAGTGGTGAATTGCTGGATTCCTGGCACATGGTGAATCAGTGACAGAGCCCAGAGTGGATTCATTGTGCATCCCACATCTGATGAACTTGCCTCCATCAGATCAAATTATTCTGTTAGCTGGAATTAGGGAGAAAATCCTAGTTAAATACATAATTCATCAAGAGAGGCGCCATCACAGTCACTGAAGATATTTGGGAATTTCAGGGGTCTTTGGAAAATGAAGACAATTCCACGATGTATAAATTGCAATTTCTCCATTATTTTGCATGTCCAGCACAGAGCTTTGTCATTGGAAACGACAATAAGCAGAACTGGGTATTCCATATCCAACAGAAACCCTTGGAAATTCAGGATTTGAGTGTTTCCCGCTCACTAGACTGCAGCTCTGACTTGCATTCTGAACTGTTCAAAACTCAGGAGCTGCCTTCAATTCTTTGCTGCTGCTTCACTGTGTCAGGCAGCAAAGGAGCTTGAAATAATTCCCAACTGGATGGGGCTAAGCCAGATCCATGCAGGAGAGGAGGAGGGCAGCTCTAAGAGGCTTTGATTCACACATGTCCTTGTAACTGCAGCATCCCCTGGGTCCCAAACCAGGAGTCATCCCAGGGGGATTCAGGTCTTGACGTCAAAGCCAACAGAGCCCAGAAGTGCAAATGATTTCAAAGACTGAATCCAAGCTGTTTGTGCATGGCTGGGAAACATCCAGCACCCTCCTGAAGGGAATAAGGAGTGGAACAACGATCCTCATTCATCTAAACCTCCTACCCCACCTCTCCCAAGCACTTCTGCCCCAGGCTGAACAAGAGACCTTCTGTGCAAAGCCAAACTCATCAGCTCTGATGCCTCCTCCAGGGTTGGGAAGAGCCTGGCAGATCCAGGGACTATGCAGGAGATGTTCTGTGTGCTGAGTGCTGGGCCAGGAGCTCAGATTGTGCTGCCTGGAGGTGCAGAGAGAGGCAGCTCATGCATCTCTTCCCACTGTGGGAAGCACAGTTTGGGCATCCACATTGGAGAAAGGCATCAATCATGGTCCCACAGGCTACAGAAACACAAAGCACAGCCTGTTCCTGCCTGGGGTTTATGGCAGAGTAACGAGGAGCTAGGGGAGAAGACAAGGATACAGAGGCTGCTCTGTGGCTCCAGAGGACCCCCTGGCCAAGAGATCCAACTCTGTTGGATGAGATTGGAGCTGGGATAATCCCACACAGAGCAGCTCCCCATCCTGGGGTCCCAGCCCTCGCAGACTGTTTGTGCAGGGAGGGAGAAGATCCCTCTGGGGCTCTACCAAGTCCTCAGCATCCTTGTGGAGAAAGAAAGCAGCACAAGCCAGCCTGGCTCTGATTCTGCCCCAAACTCACCTTCCATGCCTCAGTTTCCCCAACTTCTACAGAGGTTAATCAGCCTTGCCCAGCTTTATAAAATCCTGGGACATCTGCAGATGCGATGAGTCAGATCTGCCCTGTGTGACTCAGCTGGCAGATCCCATCCAACAGCCACGGAGCATCCCCTGCTCCAGGATGTGTTTCTGCTGTTTTTACTGCCTAGTGCATGACTATTTGCAAAACTAAACATGTCTGAGAGTTTCTAGACCCATTTGGGAAGACCAGGAAAAAGCCTTTCTAGCTTTATTCCGAAATGGGAAACAGAACAGTTCACTGGACAATCCACAACTTTCCTCCCTGCAAGGAAAACGGAAAACAAAGAGTGGGTTTTGCTTCTAAAATTAACATAATTCTCTCTGATGCAGGAATGTGGCTCTGCAATACCAGGAGCTGTGGCAGGACAGGGATGTGACCCTGGAAAAGCCATTAATGTGTGGATCCAGGCCACTGGCAGCTGGAATAAAATGTGAGCGGCTCCTTCAGAAGCTCCCAGGAGCAGGTGTCGCTCTGTAAGAATGCAGCAGGGTTGCATCATGTGGGCTCCTTGAATCTTCCAGAAATCTGCCACCTCTTCCCTGCCAGGTTTTCATGGAGAATCTCTACAGTAGCCGGGAAAACCACACTGCAATTTTCTGCTGGCGTATTTGAAGCAGGCAGGAGTATTCGGGCTAAGCGGGGTTTGATGTGGGGACACGGGGAAGATGTCCCTTTTTTCTTCAGGGTGTCTGGCCTTGGAGATACATCCTGGCCTCTTGCAGAAACATCCTAAACTGCCAGAAACCCATAAACTTTATGGGTTAAGCCCCCTGACCCAATCTGGACCTATAGCAAGGGACATTTCCCTCCCAGGTGGGTGCATTTTGTCATCCCAAGCAAAGCTGCAGCAGCTCAGATCTGGACACAAACTGGTTTGGTCCCACCGGATCAGCACAACGTCCTCAGGATTAGGGCAACCATGGTCCCTGGAAACTCAGGAAGGATTAAACCCCTTCTCCTGTTTGGTTTTACACTAAAGGAAAGATTTAGATTACGTATTGGGAAGGAATTCCTCCCCGTGAGGGCGATGAGGCCCTGGCACAGGGTGCCCAGAGAAGCCGTGGGTGCCCCTGGATCCCTGGAAGGGTCCAAGGCCAGGCTGGACGGGGCTTGGAGCACCCTGGGACAGTGGACGGTGTCCCTGCCTGTGGCGGGGGTGGGACGGGATGGGCTTTAACACTACTTCCAATCCAAACCATCCTGAGATTCTGTCATTCCTGCTGTGTCTCTCTGGGCAGCTTTTCTGCTGCCTCTGTAAGAGCAGGAAAGACAAAGAGGCTGCCAAGCCCCTTCCTAAGCATCCCTTTGCTTACACATCCCCAGCAGAGGCTGAGGAGGATCACACACATTGTTTGCTCCTGCTGGGCCACTGCCCAGTGCTGAGCCCAGCGTGTCCTTCCTGGGATTCATCCCTCCCCTCCTCCTTTCCTGCCTTCAGACTGCTGCACCAACCCCCCAAAGTCCATGAGGCAGCAAACCCAGCACTTCCAGCCCTTCCTGCACTCAGCCCCCCCTTTCCTCTGGCATCAACAGCAGCAGTTTTGGGGCTTGGCTTGTTGGGAACCTGATTCCCAACAAGGAAAAGACTTTTAGGGACAGCGGTAGGACTGGGGAGACAGGAAGTTGTGTGACACACTTGCACACAGGAGCACAGGCTGAGCCCACCCCGCCTCCCATTCCTGAGCAGTGCTGTGCTGGAAGCAGAAGATTGGCTGGCTGAGGATCCTTCTCCAAGCCAGGGTCGGGTTTAGGGGCGTTTCTGTTCCCTCAGCTGGCTCCAGAACAAACGGTTTCCTTTTAGAGAGGCTGAAACACTGAGAGGGGAGCGTGTGGGGCTGAGCCTCCTCTCAGCTTCCACCAAATGTGAAGGGCAGGCAGAGCTCAGACCTTTCGCATTCCCATATGCTCCTGGAAAATGCCAGGAAGAGATGAGGGAGAGCTCATTGCAGCAGAGGCAAACTCAGCTTTTAACAGGACATCAGAGATTCCCCACCACAGCTCCACTGTGCAGAGCAGATCAACCACTTTGGACTTCTCTGCCTGTATTTTGTAATAAAGGGTGAAAACCTGGATCTGGCACATTCCTTGCTGCCTGTTTCCAGTGAAGAAACTGAACCTGCAGCATCCCAAAGCCCTGGTGCTGTCACAGCCTGCCCTTGAGATGGCCCTGGCACTCGTGGGGCTGACGTGGCTGACAAAACAAGCACTTGCTTTTCCTTTTGGCTGCTTTTTGGGAGGATCCAGCCAGTCCCAGTCACTGTGAGGCAGAAGGGAGGGGGTAAGGAGTGCACATCACCAGTGCTCATCTTCGAATCACAGAGTTTCAGATTGGAGAAGGCCTCTAGGATCACTGAGTCCAAACCTTAGCCTGGAAGGGGCATCCTGGAGTCCTCCTGGCTTGCCACGACCCCAGATCAGAGCTCCTGGATCAGTGTAGGAACACCATAGGACCCCACAGCCCTGTGGGTCCTCCCCAGGGCATGCAAATCCCTCCTGTCACATCCACAAGGATTCCATCTCCTCCTGCCAAAGCCCAGTTCCCAGGAAGGTGTGGGACGCAGGGGCTTGCAATCCAACCTGCCATCACCCGTGCTCGCCCTCTGCTGAGGCCACACAGATGTCATTCTTTCCACCCAAAAGCACCAGAGGAATTCCGCCCCCCTGCCTCGCTGTGTTGGCTGGAAACCCTGTGGATTTTGAACTTTTCTCTGGGAGTATTAAACAGAGATTACAAACTCGGATCAAGGGAGTCTCTCTCTGCTGTGCCCTGTGGGAAAGCTGCAGCTGCAGCCTCTGTAGCCTGTCCTCCTTTGTTTGTGCACCACGACATACCTGTGTGATGCCATGGATGGGGAATTTGCTGCCTCCATGGCAATCAGGTCTTTTCCTCTTCCTTTTCCTCCTCCACCACACCTGCTGAGGAAGCAAAAGGAGATCAGTGCTTTGCAGAGGATCCATAAAATTTGCACCGTTTGGACACGTAAACCCAGAGAGCTCCCCGAAAGCCTGGAGCTGGCATGGCCAGCTCTGGGCACAGCAGGCTGGCACAGGGCAGTTTGGCTCTCACTGCTGCACTCCAGACAGGCCAGGGCACGGATCCACGGGATGCAGCCTTTCAGCTCCACTGCCATCCTTTGTGTGCCGTCTGCTCACACAAAGCTGGGCCCTCCCAGCTCCAGCCAAGCCAGACCTGGGCATGGCTGAGAGCCAGAGAGGGGGAAAAGGGCTGGGATCCCACTCCAGGGCAGGGCACTGCTGCCAGCAAAGCCACGGCTCCGGGATGCCTGGGGCTGCATCAATGAGCTCACAGTGCCAAAGAGGGGTGTGCAGGGGGGAAATTAAAGTGCTGATCCCAAAGCTGTCCTTGAGCTGAGCCAGGAAGCAGAATCCCCCCAGAATCTTTGCACGTGGGGACCTGGAGGAGCAGGCAAGCCCTGACGAGCTCTGGAGCAGAGAGGGATCCAGGGAGAGCTTAGAGCCCCTTCCAGTGCCTAAAGGGCGCTTACAAAAAAGAGGGAGAGGGATTTTTTCGTAAGGGCAGAAAGTGCTAGGACAAGGGGGAGTGGCTTCCCACTGCCAGAGGGCAGGGTTAGATGGGATACTGGGAAGGAATTCCTCCCTGTGTGAGTGGTGACACCCTGGCACAGGGTGCCCAGACAAGCTGTGGCTGCCCCTGGATCCCTGGCAGTGTCCAAGGCCAGGCTGGACGGGGCTTGGAGCAGCCTGGGATAGTGGAAGGTGTCCCTGCCCATGGCAGGGGGTGGCACTGGACGATTTTAAGGCTCTTCAGTGCCGGCTCTGAGCATCCTTGTCCTCCTCAACCATGATCCTGGAAAGCAGAAATCCTGCACCAGCACTGCCTCACAGCAGCTTAGAAGATGACAGACTGTCTCCAACACAGGAAAAAAAGGATGAGTCTCCTGGGTCACTTTAAGGTGAAAGTGCAAAGTTGCTGGAGTTTATATTTTAAAAGTCCTGTCTGAAGAACACACAGTGTCTGCTTTCGTAGAAATAAAACACTCCTTCAATAGATAATCAAGTGAATTAGTGACACTGCTTGAAACAAGACGCCAACCCACCAGAGCAGCACCAATCTGGATATTTTATGGCTGGGCATGGATTGTTTTCCACAGAACTAGACTCCTGGTAAAGGTAGATTTCACTGCCCTCCATCCCAGCAGCTCCTCCACACCAATCCCAAGCACTGCAACAACAGCCTGGAAATCTCCCTCTGCTTTGTCGTGGGGGCCGTAGGATCACACCCACCTCACAAAAACTTTGGGTGCTTTTTAATTTAAGGCTCAGTGGATCCACACTGCCCTAAACCCACAGAGTCAACCCATGATGGAAATAACTGCAGACAAAAGAAACTCGAGCGTTGCCCTGCGCAAGTGCGGTTTGGAGGGGAGGAGCTGGGCTAGAGGAGTGGATGCGTCCCTTTGGCAGCTGGAACCGCTCATTACAGAGCAGGGGAGACGGAAGACGGCAACTCCCAGTTTGGCTCCCCCTTCCCAGTCCCCATCCCACCGCTGGAGGAGCTCCTACGTGGCACTGTGGGGGCTGGGAGCGCCTCTGCACAGCCCAATCACGCTTGGAAATCACTGGAGAGCAGCAGCAATCTTCCCCAGCAATGCGGATCAGCCTGATTCCCAAAACTTTATCCTTGGAAAAAACCGTTCAGAGTCAAGATAAAGCTGTTTGCTGACATTTTGGTAGAATTGACTCGCTTTCTCAATATTCACATGCTAAAGCTCTGCAGGGTTTTTTTGTGGCTCTTACCAGGTTGTGTTGTACAGACAGCAGGAATAGGTTGAAATATACACTTAAAAATCAGGAAAAATCTGAAGTATCTTTATCCCGGGCTGCCGGCCCTCAAACACAGAGAACTATTTTCATTTTACTCCAAATTCATGTTATTGAGGCAAAGCCATTTCAGAGGACTGAAGTACAGAGCCCCCAGAGTGTCAAAGGACTTTGGTGCTGGGAGGCAGTGAAAGAAATCCAGATTAAAAGTTTTAGAGTTTATTTTAAACGTCACTAGGAAGGTGAAAAAAATCTTACATGGGAAGTAATTACAGAGAAGGGTTTGAAGGTGGAGCAGTTCAGAATTTGGCAGAGAAAAGCAGCTGACAGTGGAAGTTTAAAGGAGCTTTTCTCATTTCTCAGCTGGCACATGCTGCTGGTACAGACCAGTAACATTTACCTTGGTACTGATGGTTTGGTATCAGCAAATTCATTTTTAATAAAGCCAAAATTATGCTATAAAAACTCTGGGATCCCACTGTTGACCATTTCTGCAGACATGAAGCAAAGCTAACTGCACCAAAATACACTAGTGTACAAAACGATGTTGCTTAAGGTATTCCAAAGCTCTTTTTCTCACTGAATCCTCCCTGAAGGGACCAGATCTCTAAACATCACTGATGTGAGGACACCAGGTTTGTTGCAGCTGGTGGAGACTTTTTTTACAGGGAGAGCTCAAAGATCTCCCCTTGTTTAAGGTGTGGAGTATCTACTCATATGGCACCATCTGAACAGTTCAGATGGAAGAAAAATGTAACTTTTTGATGCCACTTTCTAGAATAGGTGAGCTGTGAAGGGGAATGGAATGATGATTCCAAAGCAAGGTGCTTCCAAGACAACAAGCAGAATATTCAAAGCCAGAAAGAAAAATCAGATGCTGTTTTCTAAGACAGCAACAGGAAGCTGAGACCTGCTGAGACCCCTGTCTTCAGAGGGAAGCAGAAAAACTTGGCAGAGCCAAAATTAGGGGGAAAAATGAAATTACAGTGTGATTAAAATGGAGACATAGAGACCTGTTAAACAACACGAGAACGCAGCATCCTTCTGCTGATGTAACCATCCATGAGGTGGGTGGTACCTCGAATATCCCTATATCCCAGATTGCCATGAAAACAATCCTGTGCTGTCTTAAAACGTGACAGGGTTGAATCTGAGCTTCAACACTTGTGACTCAGCAGAAACCACTCCGTGGCACATCTCTGGGCACCCTGTGTCAGGGCCTCACCACCCTCACAGCCAGGAATCCTTTCCAATATCCCACCTAACCCTGGGAACTCTGGCAGTGGGAAGCCATTCCCTGCATCCTGTCTCTCCATCCCTTGTCCCACGTCCCTCTCCAGCTCTCCTGGAGTCCCTTTAGGCACTGGAAGAGGCTCTCAGGTCTCCCTGGAGCCTTTCCCTCTCTCTTGGATGTCACCAATCAGGGGCACGTTTCAGATGCCAGGATGGGGCAGATGTTAAGCACTGGCTGCCTGTGATTGCTTTGGTCACAGCTGAACCCCTCTGCACCACTCCTGCCTTCATGGAGGGTGACAGCCCAGAAAGAGAAAATAAACACACCACTCCCTGCCTTTGGTGCCAACAACCATCCAGCTGCAGGAGGTGCCAGGGGCAGGGAGAGAACGGAAACGAGATGGCCCCAGCCCTGTAAAAAGGCAAAAGCATCGTTCTGATCGGGAATAGTTCCCCATGTTCCTGCTGCAAGGGCTGCCTGGGGACAGGCTGGGGACAGGCAGGGGACAGGCAGGGGCAGCTCCAGCCACGCCGGCAGGAGGGAGCGCACATCCCCCCATCCATCCCGACCCCCCTTCGGCAGCGCGGGGCCGGCATTCCCTGCCATTGGCGGCGGGCCGGGAGAGCTGGGACGGATCCTCCCCTTCCTCTCCCTCCCCAAGCATTTTTAGAGGGTTTTCCCAACTTCCAGAAGTTTCTCCCCGGCCCCTTATATACCCCCTCCGCGGGACCGGGAGGTGCACAGGGAGCTGAGCAAAGCCACATCCCGACCCTGCAGGTAAGGGGGGGGCATCCGGGGGACCCCAAGCTGGCAGGGGGGAGACCAAGCTGAGATTGCAGCAGGGTGGGGGTGGATTTTGGGGTCCTGCAGCCTCCTGGCTGGGCAAAAAAGTCGGGGGGAGGGTTATGGCATGGGAAAAGGGGGTGCGTGGGGGGTAGGCTGCAATGGGGCGGGTAGAAGTGGGGGATAGGGGTACGGACTGTCCCATGAGCTGGCTCTGGGTTTTTGAGGAAAGGTATTAAAAAATCCCCCCCATCGCCTCCAGTTTGCAAGAGGTGGTCACAGCGAAGCTGCAGGAGAAGCTTTCAGAGAATGACAGAAAAAAAACGGGGATAAGGGAAGCTTTAGCTTGGTGTGAGTGAAATCCTCCAGCCCCTGCTCTGGCTCAGCCTGGGAGCCTCCAGGACCCTGGGCACCATCCCAGCACAGGAATTAGAGCTCTCCCTGCAGCCTCCTGCAACAGCACAGCCCGAGCCTTCCTTCTGCTGCCTTAACCAAGTGTCACATCCCTCTGGTGACATGGAAATGGCCTTTTGCTTGTGTGTCCCCGCCCTGCAGCTCGGTCCTGCTCCTGGGTGAAATACAGCCCTCGGAGGGGTGCACCTCCAAAGCCTGCCGGCGGCCCCAGGGAAAGCTGTGGAATTGTGGAATGCCACGCTGGCACTGGGCGTCCCCTCGCTGTGGGAGCACAGGAGAGGATGTTGCTGGCTGTGCATTCCCCACATTCCCTCCATTTTCACCCTGAGTTATGAATTCACCCATAATCACCACCGTAATCCAAGAATGGGCAAAATTTCTCCGTCTTGGGCTGTGTGACTCAGCACAGCCCAAATCTGTCACCCGACCCTGAAGTAATGAATCTTTTTTTAAGCTGAGGATGAAGCGCTGCAGGCCACCCCCTGCTTACAAGAAAACTACTCCATGTATCTGTTTTCTTTCAGAAAGAAAAAGGCAAACGTTGACCTCACTATGAAACAGTTTCAAGGTATCCTTAGAAATAAATGGGAAATAGAAAACCAGAAGGAAACCCCTCAGATTTCCAATGTTCATCACCCTGGCTGCACTTTTTTTAGAGCATCAAGGGCAGTTTTGAGCCTGTTGCACAAATCTCTGCTCTTTAGGCAGCCGGGATGGCTCTCCCCTTTAACGGAGGCCTTGCTCCCAATAAACGCTTTTAGGCTATAATTGCCTCCCTCTCTGAGGCTCAGTAATTTTCACCATGGCCAAGGGTCCCTGGTGGAACTGCGCACTCTCTCTGCCTTTGGCTACGTGCTGCGTGTTTCCTTCCATATGTAATCCCAGCGGGCCCTTCGCTTCCTGCTTGGAATACTTTAACCCCGCAGCGGCCCCGCTGCAGCCCTTCCTTGCCTCCTCATGCCAGGGGCAGCCCCGGAGGCTGGGCAGGAGCAGGGTGGGAGCAGAGGACCACCAAGGAACAAAACTTCCCTGTAGTGAGTGACAGCAGCTTGTCGAGGAAAAACCGCCCCAGAAGCTGAAGGTGGAATTTATGGCCTGAGGATCTGGCAGCAGGAAGGTTTGCTGAGAGAAGGCAGGAGGGAGGGGAGGTGTGGGGCCAGGTGGGATGAGCTCCAAAGGGCTCCCAGGCACTCAGGACTGGTCAGTCCGCACACGTACCGGAGCTGGGGGCTCAGCGCCCTTGCTGGGGCTGGGCTGTGCTGGGATGAGATCCATGTACCTACGGCACGAGCTGAAGGCTCTGCTGGGGAAAATGAGGCTGCCCCACCTCCCTCTGCCCCAGTACTTCCCCGGCAGGCCTGGACAGGCAAAAGCAAGTCAAACAGAGCTGATCAGTGTCGGATCTTCTCCAGGGGTGCCGCTGGCTTTCCTTGGTGGAAGCGCACGTGCTCCATCTAGTGCCAAGGAAGCTGAGGGTTTGGGGCCCGGGCTGGGGTCCCCAGAGAGGACGGTCCTTGCCATCCAGTGCCTGCAGCAGCCCTTGGATCAAGGGGTAGCACTGCTCTGGGTGGCTCCTGGGCAGCACAAACATCCTGCTTTCAGCTTTTCCTGGTCAGGGCAGAGCATTGTCTTGCTCTGGGGACAGAATCATGGAACGGTTTGGGTGGGAAGGGACTTTAAAGCTCATCCAGTTCCACACCCTGCCATGGGCAGGGACCCCTCCCCCTATCCCAGGTTGCCCCAAGCCCCGTCCAACCTGGCCTTGGATGCTTCCAGGGACCCAGGGGCAGCCACAGCTTCTCTGGGCAACCTGTGCCAGGGCCGCCCCACCCTCACGGGGAGGAATTTCCTCCCAATATTCCATCTAAACCTATCTTCTTTCACTTTAAAGCCATTCTCCCTCGCCTTGTCGAGATCACATGAGAAATACCTGTTGCTTACATTTCCTGCCCCCTCCTCAAATCACTCACCGTACATTAACATTGAAATATAGGAAAATTGCTTAGGAAGGAAGCTTTCATTCCGAATGCACAGGCTCTGCTTACCGGGGTGCAGCCTGCACTCCAGAAGATTAATTGTTGCTCAGGGTAGACTTGGGATGGCTGCACCCCAGGAAAGTGTTGGTGCAATGTCACTGTCACTGGAACCAAGGAGTGGGTTTCTCGGGAAGAGCCTCTGGGATCTCTGGGTGCTCCAGGAGGGGTTGGAATCGTGCTGATGGTGAGTTTTCTTGCCCAGCAGGTCCTGGGAGGTGCTGGGTGCTGCTGAAGCCATGTGGATTATCATGGGGCTGGCCCTCGTGGGCCTCGCCGCGGCCGTGCCCTCGGAGGACAGGAAGCTGAGCGACAAGGCCACCACTCTGGCCGAGCGCAGCACCACGCTGGCCTTCAACCTCTACCACGCCATGGCCAAAGACAAGGACATGGAGAACATCCTGCTGTCCCCCGTGGTCGTGGCCTCGTCCCTCGGGCTCGTGTCCCTCGGAGGCAAGGCCGCGACGGCCTCGCAGGCCAAGGCAGTGCTAAGTGCGGACAAGCTGAACGACGACTACCTGCACAGCGGGCTGTCCGAGCTCCTCAGCGAGGTCAGCAACAGCACCGCCCGCAACGTCACCTGGAAGATCGGCAGCCGCCTCTACGGCCCCGCCTCCATCACCTTCGCCGAGGACTTTGTGAAGAACAGCAAGAAGCACTACAACTATGAGCACTCCAAGATCAACTTCCGAGACAAGAGGAGCGCCCTCAAGTCCATCAACGAGTGGGCAGCCCAGACCACGGATGGGAAACTCCCAGAGGTCACCAAAGATGTGGAGAAAACTGATGGGGCCCTCATTGTCAACGCCATGTTCTTCAAGCGTAAGTTGTACCTTCAATTCTCGGTACAATTGACCCAAAACCTACCCTGAGCCAACACAAAGAATCATGGAATGGTTTGGGTTGGGAGGGGCCTTAAAGATCATCTAACAGCCTGAAGGGAAGCTGGACAAATCCTAGGTCCACTGGAGGAAGCTCTTTGTCAGTGGTTGGGAACTGTGCAGGGAATTACAGCCCATTTCCTTTTCTTACAAGCTGTGTTGTTTTCTCTCCTGTAGCTCACTGGGATGAGAAGTTCCATCATAAGATGGTGGACAACCGTGGCTTCATGGTGACCCGTTCCTACACCGTGGGAGTGCCCATGATGCACCGCACAGGTGAGTGGGAAACCTCCTCCCCAGCCAAGACCAGCCAGAATTATGATCATTGTTCTCCATTACTCAGTTTTCCATTAGTTGCTTCCAAGATTGGTTTGCCTCATGGGAGAGAGAACAAAGCAGGAGAGTGTTTGTTCTGCTGATTCAGTGTGTCTGTGAGCAGAGAGAATCCATGTTTACTATTGGGTGTTTGGCTGTTGGGAAAAAATCCTGGCTCATCACGCAAATGAGAGCCACAGACAACTCCAGTAATGCTGAGCCAGTTCCCAAAAGAGTGTCCAGACTCTCTTCCCTTCCTGGTCAGTGAAAGTCCAGGCTGAATTCACTTTGCCTCTGCCCCACATCTGACCGTTCCCTGCTTCTGGTTTCAAGGTCTCTACAATTACTATGACGATGAGACAGAGAAGCTCCAGGTGGTAGAGATGCCACTGGCTCACAAGCTCTCCAGCATGATCTTCATCATGCCAAACCACGTGGAGCCTCTGGAGAGGGTGGAGAAACTGCTGAACAAAGAGCAGCTCAAGACCTGGACTGGCAAGATGAAGAAGAGATCAGTGGCCATCTCGCTGCCAAAAGTCGTCCTGGAAGTCAGCCACGACCTTCAGGTAAAGGAGGTCCTGAAACAGCTGGGCCTTCCAGTTCTTTGGGGTGGGAGGGAAGACAGTGGCATGGTGGGTTATCCATGCCTGCTGCCCCTCTTCCCTCTTGCACTGTGTCATCTCTGGGAGGGTTGCTGACCTCTTGTCTCCTCCTAGAAACACTTGGGTGGTCTGGGCCTGACCGAAGCCATTGACAAAACCAAGGCTGACCTGTCCAAGATCTCCGGCAAGAAAGACCTTTACCTGTCCAACGTGTTCCATGCCACAGCTCTGGAATGGGACACGGAGGGGAACCCCTATGATGCTGATATCTATGGCCGAGAGGAGATGAGGAACCCCAAGCTCTTCTATGCTGACCACCCCTTCATCTTCATGATCAAGGACACTAAAACCAACTCCATCCTCTTCATCGGCAGGCTCGTGAGGCCCAAAGGCGACAAGATGCGCGATGAGTTGTAGTTGGGTTTGTTTTGGTTGGGGTTTTTTTTCCCAGAGCTTTGGTTTGTGTGTTTTTAGGGGGGGATTTTGACAAATGGGAAACACTATTTTGTATCCTTCTCGAACCATGGGTGCTATTCAGACCAGGGTGCATTGTGAGGACAAACCAGCATACACTTTACCTCACCCCAAAATCCTGATTGCACAAACCCACCTCCAGAGAGGAGCAGGGCAGCCTGGCACCAGAGTGTCACCGGGAGTCAGCTGAGGTGGCCAGGTTGAAGCCGAGCTCCTCCCTGCACCAGTTAAGCCTCCTGCCCAGGTCCTTGCTGCTTCACCAGCCCCGCCAAGGCACCACCCTGCCATCCCAAACGCTTCCACCCCACCGCACGCTTAGGCATTGCCGCTTTTCTCCTGCTTGGGTGCCCCGTGGCACCGCTCCAGAGCTGTTCCAAGCTTCCCCTGCTCTCTCCAGGGGTGTGTAACAGGAGTTCCAAGGGCCAGTTGTGCTGTCCAGCCCCTGCAGGGCCCTGGAGCAGAGCAGGAGGCAGCATGGGAGAATGGAGATTGTATGGAGTTGTGCCCTTCTGTCCTGCCTATCCCTGTGCACTGCATCGGATGCTTCAACCACAAGAGCTCCTTAGGTAGAACATCAAAGCCAAGAGCAGCTTGGATCAATACTTTATGGAGAACTAAGGGGCTTTGGGGTGCCAGGGAAAGCCCAAAGTGCAGCTTGGGCTTCTAGGAAGAGTGACCTGAGGTCCCTTCAATACTCCACCCTTTGGGATCACTGAGGGGCCAACATCTGTAATGGAACAGGCACTTGTACCAGGCAAAGAACTCGCTTCTCTTGGAAGTGCTCTGCATCAGCCTGTAGGGCTGGGAAAGACTCTGTTCCCGCTGCTAGGGCTCTCCCTGTTTGGACCAGAGCTGGTTCCAATCAGCTTCCACTGGAGCTGACCCAAGGCACTCCTGGCTGGCTTCTCACAGGGAGGTGGGATCAGGTTCACCTCCACTTTCTTGCTTAATTAAACACAAAGCTTTAAAGCTGCCATTACCTGACTTCCTAATTATGCTGTGCTGAAGCTCCATGGTACTTTAGCTCCCTGTCTGCTGACCTGGATAAGGGCACCCTGAAAAACAAAGGTATTTATAGTTATATTTATGTCTGATAATTAGCAGGTTTCACAGCCTGATCCAGGCTATTCCTAACTTCTCTTCAAGGGATATCATCACGTTTGTACTATTTAAAAAAGAAGCTGATGTTATCCCAGGAGCATTGCAGCACTTGCCACGCACTGAGACACCACAAGGCAAATACTGAGATTACTGAAATGAGGAAAATCCGTGCATCCCAATGGAATTGCCAGTTCTCTGAAACCAGCATGGAGCACCTACGTGGCTTTGCTTTATCTCCCTGCCAATTTTCCCTGCTGACATAGAAGCCCAATACTGCACATTCCCAGGTGCTGGGAGGCAGGAGGCTATGCCAGGGACGTCCCCAAATGTGGGACACCTCCCGGTGAATCAGAGCACTGAACCCACAAGCAGAACGTTCTGGAGGCTGGGCTGGGGGGGTGAAAGGGGTGGGCAAGGGAAGAACACACTGTGGGATATTGTGAATAATTTGCATCATGTGGATGCAGGTGTCTGATGGCTTTTATTGTCTATTCTTGTACCACACAGTGACAGTTGTGTAATTTTGCAATAAAACTTTTTCAATGAAAAAGCCAGAGTCACTTCCAGAGTAAAATAAACTTAGGGAGGTTCCTTGCTATTCTTAAATCCAAGACACCCTAATGTAGCAGCTATGGACAAAAATTACACTTAATACACAAGACGAATTCCTATGGCACATCAATCATGAGAAAGGAACACTCTTAGCAGCTTTTCCCTTCATTGTTTTCTCCTGAAACTGCAAATATCCAACACCTTTAGTGCTCCATGGCTAAAGGACCAACTGCCCTGTCCTGCAGTGCCATCTGGCAGAATAAAAAGCGAGCAGTCAGCCACACAGACCAAGCTTCCCAACCCTCCAAGCCGAAGTTCCTCCAGCTGGAATCCACTCTAGGGAAAGAGAGGAGGAAAAAACTACAGGCTAAAGATGCCTTCCCCAGGTGGAAAATCCAGCAGGGGCAGACCCTGCTAATCCGTGTTCTCCCACTGCTGGAAAAGGATGAACCATCGGCCACTCACTCACAAGCAAAACTAAAGGCACAGACACGTCCACTGCCCCCTGTGCCTGGGCAAGCACACATATCCCTGTGAAACTCCTCCCAGACTGGAAAAGCACCTGGTGCTTCCTAATTTTCACTAAATAAGGGGAATTAGTGAAGCCACCTCCAGCACCAACCACAACAGGAACACATCAACCTGGAATGGTAATATCGAAACTAAGTTAAAAGCTTTCCTGAGTTCCTGAGTTCATCCCACCCCCATGTCATCTTCCAGGGGTTTTGTCCAAGGGAAGCACTCAAAAGACACAGGGAACTGAACGAGCTCCCTCTTTTGGAGCTTCTTCAAACTGCTCAGGGTAGTGCTAACTCCACCCAAGGCACATGGAAAAGGTGTTCAGTTCACACCTGCACTCCTTGGCTGTTGTGGGATAATTACAGATGGGTTTGGGTTGGAAGGGACCTTAAAGCTCACTCTTAAAGCCATGGGCAGGGACACCTTCCACTATCCCAAGCTGCTCCAAGCTCCATCCAACTGGCCCTGGACACTGGCAGGGATCCAGGGACAGCCACAGCTTCTCTGAGCAACCTGTGCCAGAGCCTCACCACCCTCACAGCCAGGAATTCCTTCCCAATATCCCATCTATCCCTGCCCTCTGGCAGTGGGAAGCCATTCCCCTTGTGCTGCCACTCCAGCCCTTGTCCCAAGTCCCTCTCCAGCTCTCCTGGAGCCCATTTAGGCACTGGAAGGAGCTCTAAGGTTTCCCTGGAGCCTTCTCCCCACTACTTGCACATCTCTTGATTCTACCAGTGATCAGCACTGGGAGATTAACAGGATAATGGACGGGATTGGAGAGCTTTTAACCAGGAAGAAGTGGAGCAATCTCCAGGAAATCCAGACCTCCTTGGGAGGCAGCAGGAGAAACTTCTAACCATCACCATCTACCACATGGGAATGTTTAAGAATTTAGAGACAACACGCAAAACTGAGTGTGACTCTTATTGCTTCAGATCTTCCCACTTCACACATTTCCTTCTATGATCTCACAGAGCTGCTTTGTCACTTTTTATATTTTCAGATTATTTCCGAAATTCAAATTTGTCTGAGAAATTAAAATTGGCATTAGTCTAATATTTCCATCAACTATTTAAATCTTTGCGCTGAACAATGTGCACAGAAACCTGACATCAGACTCACTGACATCCTAAGAAGGCACATCTTGTTTCTGAAACTTAACCAGATTCCCAGGTGTGCCAGAGAAGCCGGGAACAGTAAGGCCAAGGCTCCCTAGACAGACCAGTTTGAAATTCCAGTTCCTAAGCTGCCAGCCTAGTTCCTGCAGAGCAACCTCCTGAAAATGGAAATGTGGATGTGAAAGCTGTTCCTAAACAATAACGTTTGCACGCAACAAACAGGCTTTGAATTCCTCAAAATCTCAACTCCTTGATCCTGCACATACATCATCTCCCATGATGTGCCTGTCTCTTCCCATTCCTGCACCAGACTTCCACCAGATATTCCCACCTCACAGCTTAGGACAGAAGGTTTGAAATCCTGACTATCACTTTTGGTCTCACCACACAAATCCACCACACCTAAAGTTACCTGACCCTAACAGCAGCTGCATTGGCCTGGATACTGCCAAAAAAGCTCCCCCTTCTGGAATCCTTGGATAAGGGACTGGGATGTAGGGAATCACCATGAGAACTCCACGGAGCGTGTGTTACTCATGACCCTCTAAACACTGGATTGCTGCTCCAGCTCTATACAGTGCTTTATTCCCACTTTGTTTGGATCAGGATCTGGTGAAGCTCACTCCAGAAGGGGAACACAGCAACAGAATTCCTTCCATACCAAAGGTGGGAGCAAGGTCTTCTGGGAGAGTACATCTTGAGAAAATAAAGGGGGGGGGGGGAAAGGAGAAAAAAAAAAGAAAAAGCACCTTCACAAACACTGTCTTTTGTGATTTTATTAAGAGATGTTTTCAGGACAGACAAGCTTCTGGTTGCAGATGTTACAAACCCTACAACAAAAAGCAAAACACTCAGTGAGCTGGGGGCAAACTCTTTTTCCATAACCATTCTCCAAACAAAGAAAAAACCAAGCTTTCCAATTAAACTGCATCTCTCACTTCTTGCTTTTTGGTCAATGATCCCCGTTTTTCCCACTGAGGCAGATCTTGCCAATCAGGTTCTTTGGTAAGATTTCAAACTGTGATTACTTCCTTACAAAAGCAGTCTACAAACTGTTCTCAAGTGGTTTCTAAGACTATCACAAACTGGATCCTGGGGCAAGATCCCAGGAATATATATTCCTGGCAAGATCCCAGGGAATATATTCCCTGTGCTGCCAGCTGCACACTGATAGCAGCTGGTACAACACCAACACACCCAAGGCACCCAACCCTTCTCATGCAAGTCTCCCAAGTCACTCCAACTGTGATCCAAGGTCCCCAAATCCATGCTGTACAACACAACATGGAGCAGGGCATGTGGACAGGGATATTCCCTTTCAGATCCATCATCTCATCTCCAGAGGAGTGTTCTGAGCTGCTGTGCCTTGAACCCTGTCCCCTTCATCCAGTGTAATGCTCAAACCCCAGTCACTGTGCTAAGTACAACACAGCAGCCTGCCTTCCAAAATCCCAGCTGCCAGCGTTTTTGGTGGCCTGACACCTTTTCCGTGCGGATCCTCAGCACACCTCACTCCCACTGCTCCCAGGCACTTACCCCTCAGGCAGTGGGCACTGGCTGAGGCATGGCTGGCTGTTCTGGTTTGCCACCTTTCTGCTCTGAAATGGGGGTGGTGGGCAAAATCTCTTCTTTGGGTTCCACGATGCTGACGTGGTCTGGCAGAGGCTTTTTGGGGCCAATCTTTCCACTGGGGTCCCAAGGCAACATAATCTTTACTTTGATTCCCAGTACTCCTGCAGAGTGACAGGACAACAGAGACACAAAATAGATCAAGCACGTGTTCATAGGGGATGAGCACCAAGGTTACAAAATATCTCTATGCACAATAAAGATCTGCTGAAAACACTGTAACACAGACATGCTACAGCTTAAAAATCTAATTATCATGAATTTACATCAGTGTTGTAAATTCAGGCAATTTGAAGTTGGATATCCAAAGTTTTCCAACTCACTGCCTTTGCTGACTGCAGCTCTACCCTCAACTCATTCTAAGCCTGGTTTTAAACTCTGTCCTCTTCCTCAGCTCATTTCTCTCGGAAATTCCACTTCTTTTTTGCATCCCTTCTCAGACAAATGCCTCTAAATCATCCAATGAGCAGGACATCCTGGCCAAGGCAGCCTTAGCACAGCACCACAGAACGTGGCACAGAGCAGGCTGCGATGACGCGGGGACGTCCCTTCTGACTCGTCATCGTATCATCACCGAAGGGAAGGTGGACAACAGCTCTGGCTGTGCTGGTATCTCTACACCAGGAGTTCTGCAACTAATTAATCCAAAGCCAGTTAAGATGCACAAGTAATTTGTGTTTTACCAGGAGGGAGAACTAGCGGAAGCAGGTTTAGCTGGGAAGACTCTCTGACACTTGTAGCACTGCTGTTCTCCCTGCCCATCCTGAGGAGCCAGGAAAACCAGAATCCCAAATGCTGACAGCTCTTAAACCCACGTAACAGGCACTTCATCTGGAAGCTATCATCAGCCTCCGAGGTCTCAGGACACAAGTGAGAGTGTCCAGAAAACCGACGGCCACATTCCCAACTAGAAACAGTCAAATCCCATCAGCAGAGAAGTGGCTGACCTGGTATGACCACACTGGCTGCTGAAGGCCCCTCCACTTCCCATCCCAAAGGAACTTCTAGGTTAGATGTAATGCTCAAATCCCACAGTGTGAGTTCAGTTGCAAAAGCCCAAGAAAACAGGATTTTCGGAGTCTGAACTACCCACAGCAGTACAACTGAACCACTCTGTGAGATGGGAGGTGCATCAAACCCATGTGAGTTTCACCCCATGGGTGCCAGTGGGAAACCTCCAACCCGCAGGAACAGGATGCCAGAAGCTGAGATTTTTTTGTCTCTGAAGTTCTTCTGAGAAGGAAGCCAACTGAGCTGCAAGGGGATCTGCATGCCAGGCACTCACCCTGTCGGAGTAGGACGTGACGCACGGCTGTGTCCACGTAGTAATTCACTGGGTCCCCACTGTGGATCATCAAGCCATCCACAAACTTCATGGATTTGGCCCGCTGACCTCGGAGTTTGCCGGACACAACGACCTCACAGCCCTTGGCCCCGCTCTCCATGATGAAGCGGAGGACACCGTAGCAGGCTCTGCAGGGAGAGGATAGCCAAGGCATGAGCCCACTCTGTCAGACCCACAGGGCTCCCTGGAGGAACTTTACCACAATTCCAATCTCAGTTTCACGTGTCAGGAGTGCAGCTCCCATCCCTTCTCAGACAAATGCCTCTAGATCATTCATTGGTGACAGGAGGCTGCTGCTGAAGGACCATCACGCAGCACCACAGAACGTGACACCGCGGAGGCACCACCACCAGAGCCGCCCGCTTCTGACTCGTCATCGTCTCATCACCGAGGGGATGTGAGAGCAGGGCCGCTGCCACCTGAGCCACAAACACAGCCACAAGGCCTGAAATGGTGTTTCCTTCACTCCTCCACCCGTTTATTCCCAAAGGAACGCATGCAGCTTTGTGCCAGACAGAGAAGCTGCAATCAGCCCTACTCTAACGCTCCAGAAGTAACTGTGTACTGGAAAACAGTTTCAGTGCAGCATTACCAGGTTAAATCTTCAATCTGCAGACGAGCTGCTTTTTGGGAACGACACTGGAATCCCGCTTGCCCCACACCCAGGCTGCTGTACTCACCTGCGCACAGCCAGCCCTCCCAGGAGCTTGTAGCGCAGGGACTCGGCCTGGGCGATGGCACACAGACCCCTCGTGGCCACCTTCTCGGCGTAGAGCTGCACAGGAGAGAGGCACGCTCACAACAGGGCGCTTTTCCAAGGCACTCACAGAGCCACAGCATGCTCTGGCTTGGAAGGATCACCCAGTTCCACCCCTGCCATGGACGGGGACACCTTCCACCATCCCAGGCTGCTCCAACCTAGCCTTGAACAACTCCAGGGATGGGGCAGCCGCAGCTTCTCCGGGCAGCCTGCGGCAGTTCTTCACCACCCTCACAGCAAATTTAACTTTTACTTCAGCAGAACACAGGAGCTTCATTCTACTCTTCACCCTGCATTCAGTCCAGTCAATCCTCCCACCTTTACAGGCAGCAGCTTTACCCTACACTCCCTTCGCTGTATGATGGCACTGGCCAAGCTGGAATAAACGAGCACCACCCCAGCACACACATTCCCCCTCCCTCCCAGATTTCTTTTACAGCGAGGAACTAATAAGAGCAGCAGATTTCATGGAATAGAACCACAGAATCCTTTGGGCTGCACGTACCCTTTACAGGACACCTAGTCCAACCTTCCCCTGGGAAAACATCCCAAACATTAAAGATCAAAAATAACTGGTGTGTCACTTTACTTTGTGTTTCTCAAAGATCCTTCTGCACCAGAACAGTTTCTTTAGAATTCATTTGGTATTTCAGTGCAAGAGTATTTCTGAGACCAAGTAACACATGGCCCAAGTTATCTTGAAACCACCTTTCACCATGCTGCCATCACAAATCCAACCGCACCACCCAGTTCCTGAGGCAGTTTTACCTCCACGCTTCCCTCGGGGAATCCAAACCTCTTCTGCACCACAGCCGTCAGCTCCCGGATCCGGCGTCCCTTCTCACCCAGGACATTCTGAGTTCTGGGGGAAAATAAGCGCAGGACAACTGAGAAAAGTGTCCCCAGGTGTGAGACTGGGACCATCCCAAAGCGCTTCCAGAGCGCCTCAGTTACCTGGTGGCAAGGATGATAATCTCGGTCCTGGTCGGAGTGACACGGACTTCTACCCCGGAGTATCCATCCTCAGCCAGTTCCCGAGTCAGGAACTCGTTCAGCTCAGCTTTGAAGATGCCATCAGCGACAAACTAAAAAACAAATAGACAAAATCAGGCTCTTGTCACATTCTGAGTTTGGGTGCAATTCACCCAAATTCCTCCTGCAGCCTGACAGCCTCTCCTGACAACTTGCTCCTCCTCCGAGAGGAATTACAGAGTATTCAGAATTGGAAGAGACTCACATGAACCACCAAGTCCAACTTTTAAGTGAACGGCCCAGGAACTAAACCCTTAACATTGAATTTATTAGCACCATGCTCTGCCCAACTGGGCCAACCTCAGGGTGCAGCAGAGGGGAAAAATGGAACCACCTCCCCTGAAGTTCAAAGGAATAATTCAATCCTAGCAGGAGCCTACACCAACTACCGCCTGACCCACAGCTGGCCACAGCCACCGTTCACGCTGGGATCACAGCTCTCTGCTGCAATTCGGGAGTAATTTAAGGGAAGTAATTAGCGGAGTCACATCCCTTTCCCAGCCCCACAGGGAGCTGCTGGAACTCCTGACAGCCCAAAATTCCCTCCCTCCCCAGGAAAGGCACAACCCCGCGCCCTCCCGGCCCACAGAGCGGGGTAGCCACTAACCGCAAACCCTTCCCGCTGAAGAGCAAAGGGAAAACCCCGCAAATCCCGGCTCCCAGCGCCGCTCCGGGCCCCTCAACGCAGCCCCACGCGCGGCTACGGGGAAGCGCCCGCTCCATCCCGCCGCCATGTTCCCCGCCGGGCCCCGCGCCGCATCCGCCGCCATCCTCCGCCATCCGCCGCCGCCCCCCGCCGTGCCCCCGCC
>VWPU01007931.1:0-78184 GCA_013398955.1 Callaeas wilsoni | reverse complement strand
CCTCTCCTCTCCTCTCCTCCCAAGCTCTTACAGTCTGTATTCACAGGAGAGGTGCTGCAGCCCTTTGATCATCTTCATGGCCCTCCTCTGGACTTGCTCCAGCAGGTCCACATACTTTTTATGTTGGGACCCCCAAAATAATGAAGTTCCTTTCACAATCCTTATTCATGAGGGCTGCTACCACATCTAGGGTTAAAATGTCATATGTCACAGTTTGCTTTCTTTTAATAAAGACAAATACTTTCCTTACTTCTTTCTCTCCCCTCTTTTTATTGTAAGGATGATTTCCCAGGAAGAGATTTTCAAAATTTACAATCAAACAATCTCCAGATTGGAAGAGAGAAAGGAGAGAAGGTACAAACTGTGAGTATGAGAAGCTGCACTTCTTGCGAATTTAACTTGTGTTCAGTATGCAAGGAAGAAAAAAATAGTGTTTAGTTTAATATTTCAGGAAATTATACAGTAAATGCCCCAAGAAATGTAGTTTACTGAGGCCAGGGCACAGTCCAGCATAACTTCCCACACATAGAGCCATTTGCCAAGCCTGGCTGATGCACAGTTCTTGTACAAGTACTTAATTGTGGGGCATGACTTTTTACCAAATTATTTTTATTTTTCTTAGAAACAACACGGATGTTTTTACACTAGAAAAATTTTTCTTTTGTCTTCTAGTAATGAACACATTTAGTATAATGATGAAACAGTAGAAATTGGAAATCATTTAGGTCATCTATTCCATTCCCCTGCCTGTGATGAATTATTTCTTAAATTGCATTCATTAAAGTTTTTTTCAAGATATGAACAACACTGAAGAGTCATGTCATCCAACTGGAGGAAATAGTATAGAACCAGTAAATAGGATTACAGGAACATCTGCTGGAAACTTCTTTCTTGTGGAGTATGACGTTTATACCTTGGCAATGAGCAATATTCACATTAACTGCAGATTATTTGTACAATTGAACTCTTATTCCTTTTGACAACACTACCCAGCCTGTTTCCATGGCAAGAGACTTTACCCCACTCTTTTGGAAGAAAAACATTTAGGCTGCTGGGATTTCAGGGTTTAAGCGGGATGCATGGTACCTGGGTATTGGCTGACTTACTTTAGGATATATTCCTACATGTACAGTTTTTGCCTTTAAAACAAGTATTTTTCTGTAAGAAAGTGAAGAGAATTATAGAAGAGATATAAAAAAGGACTAAAGAAATGAAGGCAAGGAGACTACAGCACTGCCCTGATCTTACTTACAGTAAAATGAGAAAGTCCTCTGCTTTCAAGACAAAACTCACTTGAAGGGGTTTTTTTTTATATACACAAATTCCTTTTCCTTGCATTTTCATAAACCAAAAAGTGGTTGTGATGACAGTGCTGCTAAAGGGCAAGAAAAGGTAAACAAAACTTACTTTAGGGGACTAACAGGCTTAATGAGAGTGACCCTGAATACATACAAAACTGTGTTTTAAATGAAGGCCATGCTTCTCTAGAACAGAGGTAGCCTTAGAGAATGTGAATGCTCCCTCTGAATTTCGAATTGTCATTCCATTACTTCATTGTATGTGCATGTGCAACATGCTCCTGTGAGGTCACTGTGGGGCAAGTTCAAAGCCCATCCGGGGTGAATCAGTTAATCAGTGACTGTGTAAATCATCATGTTGCCTCGGTCCTATTCTGTGTTTTAACTGAGGGTGAGGGGAAGGTGGTAAGTGCTGATGGAACCCTGAAAGGCTTTCTGAGGTAGTGATATGAGTGGGCTGGAGCACCTGGTCAGAGTCTATGTGTAAGCTGATAAGGAAACTGCTTTAACCGGCAGAGAGTTAAATATATAGCAAAGAGTTAAATATATAGCAAAAGTGAGCTTTTACTCATTATTGTCTGTGCAATTCCAGACTCTTTATATTAGCACAGCAGAATCGTGCCTTCTTCCTCCAAGCCTAGAACAGGTGACTCAGGGAGAGCACCCTGTCTAGTATTTAAATGGTAGCAGAAGTCCTGTCCGCAAGTTAACAACTTTGGCTTTATTTCCCAAGTGTGTTCAGCTCCAGTTGGAGTAAATGAAAGTTTTAGGTTATCCTAAGCGGACAGACTGACAGGCTAGGGCTCCTCCATGCATCATTTTATCTTGTCTCACTTGTGCACAGGTTGAGAAGGGTGCTAACCTGTGTTAATAGGCTGTGATTGTCCCTGTGCAGGCAGCTCAGGTAGTCATTGCATCCATTTAATGGAACCTCTGGCACCAGCCTGTTGGGTATATAGAATTGCAGCAGTCAAAATGTTTCTCTAGACATCCAATGAATAATGAAAAGGGTTTAATAGGTACTTCAAACGATCGCACTCCCATCCTTTGGGGTATGGAATTATCTTTGAAAGGCTAAATCCGCACAAGTTTAAAGTTTCCTTAAAAGGTACGTCCTTTTGTGACAAAGAGACATGGATACAAAGGTAGGGAGACAGGTACTTCTGCATTGGTTTTGTTCCTGAACATGTTGACTGTATTTTGCCTATTTGACCAGCTTCATTCCATCACTTAACTCACAAGGCCTCCCTTTGAATATAAATCTCTAGGAAGGAGGCTGGGATGGTAGCACCTGTATCCTTGTCTTAGACACGGCATTTCTGATACAGAACAGAGGCTGCCAAATGGCTTCATCCACAGCTGAGGAGGGTACAATGACTTGGAATATCCTTTTAGTTCATTTCATGCACAGACTTTATTTAAAGACTTACTATAAATGATAAATGTTAGCTAACTTCACAAAACCTCGAAGGAAGCTGACAGCAGGCACATACCAGGGTATGTGGCTGGGCAGTTTAGATTTCAGGCTGGCAGTTTTTCTGTTCTTTTGATCCATGATCCCTGTTGAGGGAGTATCTCATCATGTCAGCAGTAAGTAACTAATATAGTCTTCATACAGTGCCAGCAACCCATTAATGAAGCCTCCTGCTCGTACTTCTACTGCTCTCTTGCTGACTTTGCACCTTATTCGTACAGGCACGGCACAGGCAGCGTCAAGACTTGCATCATCTGTGCCTTTGCAATGCACAGAAACAGTAGCTATATAATAATATATTTCTAAGATGAGGCTAAGATAGGAATGGCAGTGGGTGGGAATAAGGAGACCCAGGTTGCTGAATAGTCTGTTTAGACCACAACTTTCTCCCGTGTGTTTTTTGCCATAATGATGATCTGCATTCTCAGTAACATCTCAACACTTCCATAACCCCAATTTAAAAAACAATTAAAAGGAAATAAAGAAAGGTGATGCTTTGAGTAAACTACCAAAGCTCAAAAAACAATATATATGCTCAGTGGTACTGAAGAGATGTGAACCTGTTTAGTAAATTAAGATGTCAACTATGCATATTAACTCTTTTGAATTCCTTGAAATATGGAGATTAGAAACCAAAATGGATCGTGACTAAGATTTTTGGTTGAGGGGAGAAGTGGAGAGATAATCATAGAGACAAAATTGTGGATCCAAGGTCGTTATTATTCAGTCTTGTAAATAACTTTTAAAAATGTCAGTCTTTTGTTCAGCATTCTTTATTCAAAGTCAGTGAGGAAGAGGTATTTGTATCTCTTTGCAACTGTTACTTAATGGGTCATTTAGTTTAACTGTTGACTTGTTCTCCCTGTCAGGTGGTGGCAAGAGCAGTCTTTCACAGCAAAACAAAATTTACACGCACTTCCATTCAGCAAAGACTATTGGAATCAGTGGCAAATATTTAACGTGTATTTGCAAATATGACCCTTTCCTTTTATTCTGTTTCAGGATCTACTTCACACCTTCATGTCAAAGATCTGGTTTCATGGATCACTGCTAATGAAGCTTTCAGATATGAGCCATGAGTATATGTATATTTTATTCAAAAGAAGATAGTTTTTATTTATTACCGTACCCCACACAGGCAAATTAGCTTCCGTCACATGAATTCTTTGTCTCACTGAACAAAAGAAAAATTGAGCAAAAGAGCAAACTTGCAGTATGGGAAAATCAAGCATCAGAAGTTATGCCAGTTACAACCAGAAGAGAAGGCTGGGATCTAAAGAGGTTGATAACTGCTATTTTACAATTACATGCAAGTACATTCAATAAGAAAAATTTTTTATATACATATATGTAAATATGAGTAGTAATTTAACACATTTAAGTAAGAACAGTGCCAATGCAAGCAAGCTATTTACAGTAAGGACAAAGAAACCTCGTGTGTTTGGCTTTTATACTGTAATCAAAACCTCAAAAAAATACACATATTATAATCATAGTAGCTCATGTTGCCATGTATGCTACACATTTCTGTTTCACACATTTGGAAAGAAACTAAAAGAGTTTGAGTGATATGATCAAATACTGGGTAAAACCACAGGGCTCCTGACTCTGCTTGCCTCACTACATACCTCTACTTGAAAAATTTTTCCATTTTTTTTTCTTCCTTTTCTTCAGGCAACTAATCATTGACATTTCATCAGCTTGCCTCCACTCAGCCTCCACAAGTAAATGACAGTAATAAAAATATTTATTTATGCTACTGTTATTTACTTACTCCGGGTACTGAAGCCACTGCTGTTCCTAGGGACAGAAAGCCAGGATAGGACAAGAGATACCTGCAGCTAAGGCATAATGGATTTTTTAAAAAGGGCCTTTTCACGTGGAGCTTGATTAGTATAAAAAGTTTAGGAATGAAAGAGTGGTCCATTGTGGCTACTAACCATGAACATCTAATTATGATCCATAGTCCAGGGATTCTCCAGTTGCTTTGGGGGTATACAGACATGTTCCCCCTCCTGTACTTTTGTACCATGCCGCCTCCATGGACCCAGGAGCAAAAACACACTTCTTTGTTCTTCTATTCCTTTCGCTTAACAGTGTGCGGGGTGAGAGGAAGCAGAGCAGATGAGCCTTCGCACTGACATCATGTGGATGTTCTGTGTTATGTTACACGCTGGTGTTACAGCCAGCCAGGCCACTCCCCTGCTACTCGCTCTCCCTTCAGCCAGCCCTGCGAGCCGGGTCTCTGATGCAAATCCCGGTGAATTCAGGGAAATCTTTTTTCAGATCTTCAGAGCAGACTCCTAAAGGCAGAAGCCTGGCTAATACTCTAGCAGAGAACATCTGATTATTACATGGGGCTGGTCAGGAACAATAATCAAGTTACCTAAAGGAAAATATTTAGGCTGCATTATTTAAACTGCATTAGATATCTGTATGGTCATTCGCAGGCAGAATGAATATTTCCTCAGTTTAATTTAATTTTGTTCCATTTAATTTACACCTTTCATTACTTCAACATGTCTTAGGGAAACAAGCTCTGCAGGAAATGGTGTGATCTATTGACATAATTTCTACTATCATTTCTAGTACTATAAAACATTGCAACAGTAGAGAGTTTTCTCTTGAATAAAATATAAACCTGAGGTTCTTCTCTGGATGCCGTTATGTGGTAAATATAATTGCAACCTAAACATGGAAGTACGGAAATCAGCAGTAGACAGAAACAGCTTCCTTAA
Source organism: Callaeas wilsoni (assembly GCA_013398955.1). Taxonomy (NCBI): domain Eukaryota; kingdom Metazoa; phylum Chordata; class Aves; order Passeriformes; family Callaeidae; genus Callaeas; species Callaeas wilsoni. The sequence goes on along the minus strand of VWPU01007931.1, from coordinate 72,674 downwards.
TGTTCAAATTTGTAATTTTTCCCTTACTACATGGAAACAAAGTTAGCCAGTGCAGTCCCTCCCTCCGTGATGTCTGTCCTGCACCATCCTCATAGGCTTTTGGATCTGGTGCCCACTGGCTAAAGCCCAGCAAAACCAAAGCGTAGGTGCATTTGAGTCATCTAAGTCTTGGAGAATGATTTGGCACACAACAAGGACTTTTTCACACTCACAGGACCTAAAATCAAGAAGTGCCTCTGCTTTGACCTGTTTTCTAAGGGGCTTTGGAGTTCACTAGCAAGAAAAGCAGGATTTTAAGAGACAAAGGGAATTTGATACTCTCCCTGCTCTCCAAATATACCAATCACTGAGCTATTGTGCAAAAGCCAGAGCATTGAGCACTATCTTCCTGCTGCTCACCTCATCAGGTCCCCTACCACCTGCAAACTAGTCACAGCACCTTAAAAATATTCCTCACTCCATCAATTCAATAATGGTTTTCAGGGATAAGAAATCATAGTTCTTTCTTGCTGCTACTACATGCTGGGTCTAAAGTCACTGAGAGGGTAAAGGGTGAATAGTCTCTGGATTTTAAATTTCAAAGAAATCTTGCTCATTGTCCTCTGAAATTAGTGGCAGTACAGAGAGTACTGTGATTACTCAGTGTTGGTAGTTACCAAAAATCTGCTTGCCATAAATATTGAATTGTGTCATTATCACTTTTATATGCTGGGCTTCTGTAAATATTAGCATTTAGTAGTTAAACAGCTGGCTTTAAACTTCAGTAGGCAGTGATTAAAATGGCCACTTAGAGAGTTCAGAGCAGGAAAAAGCCTGCTTCTTATCCATTCAGGACACTGGAGTGCTCAAAAAAGGGAAAATTTTCATTTGAATAGGTCACATATTCTGTATCTGATGTAATTTGTATTGTATCTCTGATTTCCTCATATCCCTTCAGCCAAAAAGTATATTTTGCATTTTCATTTCCAGATTCATCAATACAAAATTGGGACTTTGTTTCTGCAGGTCTATTCCAGAGTCCTCCAGAAAGAAGGACACATGCAAAATTACTTGCAAGGTCTTTGCATGGATTTTAAAACACGTGCTTGAAAATATTAGGTAGTATTGGAAGACCAGTGTGAAATGACTGATTTATACTATATTTTCACAGGTTATATGCCCATACTTATAGCTGAGCACTACACCTTTCCAGGAAAAATACCCATATATGATTGGGAAACAGGACCATTTTCTAGCTTGGGCTTTCTGCCAGAAAAATTGAAACATGCTGTTACTGGGAAATCTTTCCTCTTGCATTTCATTTACAAATGCTGAAGAATTTTAGTCAGAATAAACTATTCATTTAAATATTTATTTTTTTAATTTAAGATAAATGTGTAAGGCAAGGCCAGACATCATCTTTTGGACGGTCCTGATACTTGCATAATCACAGCTGTTCCAGGGAAGACAAGGATTTTTCAGAACTGGGGCAAAGCAGACTGAACAATAGTGCTTCCCAGCGTGCATTTAGGGGTCACTGCTGCTCTGCCAACCATTAGGAGGGGAAACAACTGGAAAAATCCTTCAAACACCAAAATCCATGTATTCCAACACATACTAGTGAGCAAACAAGCCTAATAGGTAGAAGTGAAAATTATAAAAGGTCAGTCTGATTGCGCATTGGTCGCAATGGAGGTTGCCATGCAGCAGAAGACAAGTCCACAGGTTTGTTTCTTTCCAGGAATTGCAGGTGGTGCTGACATTTCTCTTCTTCAAAAGTTACAGTTGTCATTAATTGCTGCTGGCTGACAGATACCTCCATAATGACTATGAAGACACAAGCAGCTTTTAAATTCATGGATTTCAGTCCCACAGCAGGGAAGTAGGAAAACCACCGAGGTGCTGCCACCCAGCAAGCAGGCTCTCTCTGTTATTGCCATCAGCTGCAACTCTCTGCCTGCCACTTCGATGAGAGCCAATGCCAGTAAGCTTTACAAGCGGATTACTGGTTTACACTCTGCATGAAAGATGTATCTAATAAGAAGAAATAAGATTAATCTGAAATCAGTTTAAGGGAAAGATTGCAAATTGAAATGATTTGTAACAGTAAGTCTGAAAATTTATGGGATGGATACATACAGCCATGGAGGTGTTGGAATTTGGGGAGTTGCTGGTATGCATCTTTTGAGTCCGCCCTATTTTAGACTTAGTAATTACACTTCCACATTTTGTTTGTAGAGTACTGCGCCACAGTTGCATGTCTACATTGCCTCGTGCATATGTATGTGTGTACCTACAGAGAGAAGAAAAACTGACGGATTTTTCTAATTCAAGACAGAGTTATATATATTCATAGATTATCCTGTTTGGAAAGAAATATAATCTGTCGACATTTGGGTTTATGAGTGAGCATGTGTATCTACACAGCAGCGGAATGGCGTAAGGGAAAGCCAGCCAATTTGTTCTTAGCACAATGCCCGACAATTCACCTCTTGATCCTGCTCTTTTCACAGCTGTTTCTCAAGGAATTATTACAGCTAGGAAGCCTGAAAGCAGAGAAACATCCCATCTTCATGCACAAATGATGATTTTTCTCCCATCTGAGAAGGCTTTAGAGCTACAAAGATGTAGCTACAGCAGGACTTGGCAGAGGGGTTTGGCTTGTACCACCCCATGTGATGGAGATGCTGGAGTTGGACTCAGTGGGGGAGGCTGCCTCATGGATCTGAGTGAGCATGTGGTCTTGCATAAAGTACCACTGTGGAGATCTCAGCTCTGAGCTTCAGGTGTCCAGCTGTAAAAACAAGCTAATATAATCTCCTTAGTGCCTTTTTTCTGTCCCTTTCTTCCAGAGTTCTCCAGGGCAGAGGCTTTTACCTTGCTGTATTTGGAAGGTGTCTCTTTGCCTTTAGGTGCTTTTCATCCTATGGCCAAATCAGCAACCTGTGATGGGGAGACAGGAGCCACACTGGGGTATCAGTGGCAGGTAAGTGGAAGAAAAAGCCCTCAAACTGACCCCACTGCAGGAGGGTTCGTCCTTGCTACTCAGGGCTAGTGGAAGGGAGGGAATATCTGCAGGCACCTTGAAATCTGCAGGATCTCCTCAAGAGGTCCATATGGGTGAAGTCTTGACCCTTCTTTGCTGCCAGGAAACCAGTGTGGAATGTGCTGCAGGTTGCAGACATATCCTGAGTCAGCTACCACTGGGTGAGAATTTAGCACAGGATCCATCCCTTGGCATGCTCTGAGGGATTCACTGTGTTTCTGCTGAGGGAAAAGAGAATAGCAGGAAGGGCTGATGTTGAACACGATGAGATACAGCCTTGCTCCAGCTGTAGCAATTACCTGCACTGTCAGAAAAACAGCAGGTCTTAAATTTTGAACAGAAGGGACTAAATGCATCCTTGGAGTAACTCCAGAAATTTCTGCATTTTATAAGAGAAAGATTTTGGCCCTCTGTCAGGTTTGTGCACAAAGCTAAATATTTTTCTAACACTGAGTCAAAGGTCTGAAATTATTTCTAAGACTGAGAAGTTTGGTGTTAAAGCCAGAGGAAAGAACATACCTTACTGCCAATGAAATTGACCTCTCCATATTTCTAGTGCACATCAAGTAAAACAGCATTTTTCAGGTACATGGTTTTTGCTGATGTTCATTTCAAAATTTCAACTTCAAGTGCACTAGAGGGTTTCTCTATGAAAGAGGCTTGGTTCTTACTGTCATTTTTCAAAGGGTGGCTGTGAGAGCAAAGAATTGGCTTTCTCTAAAAATCCTGCAACGTTCTGAGCTCATGCTGTGGTGAAACGTGCCCTCTACGACTGACTACCTTCCCTGTCTGGGCAATTGCCAGAGTGGAGCTGTCTGAAGAGGTTATCTTAGACTTTAATCCTAAATGTTTATAGCTGGTTGCATTCAGTTGGACTAAAAATATTCTAACAGCTAAAGCATGAGGTAGTGATGTGTTTGGACTGTGACACATAGTTCAGTGGGATTCCCAGCATTTCTTGCAGGATAATTCTGGCTACCTTTGTTTCCAATAGACATCAATTCCCAGAGGTGGAAGGCTTGACATCATGCTCTCACAGCATAGCATGGGGGCAATGGCGACAGATCCCATGTCTGATGCTCCAGTCCTGCTGCAGCCCCCCAGGGTAATGTTCACACATGTGACTGTCACAGATGTGTTGTGGCTGCAAAGGGGAGGATGGAGAAAGAGGCTGAGGGTACTTATCTGAGCAGGAGGTTGCTGAGCTGTATTTCCAGGGAGGCCACTTCTGTTCAGCCTTTTTAAGTCTCATTTTACCCATCTGCTATGTAATGCTCATTTGCCCACTCTGGTGTCAGGAGACTTCACTGGTGTCTATGAAGTTCTTTGATGCATGACAGCTCTACATGAAAAATAAAATGAACAGAGCTTGTTTCTATCTGTATCACTTTTACTTGGACATCAGCAGCTGGCTGGTGTTACCGAATACATTCAGAAAAAAAAAATTATTAATTATTCAATGAACCCATGAATGGTTCTGAGCTTCCCCAGTTCACAGCTTGTTTCCTAGTCTTGGGGATTTTTTTTGCCAATAGTAAGATTTGCAGTTATTTATTTGCCTGCAATACTGCTTATGACCTCCTTTTCCCTCTTAAAGCAATGCACAAATCCCCTACTCCTCTCCCATATAATTACCTTTCCCTGGAGTACAGCAATCTGCATTGTTTGTGAATTATACTTGACAAAAAAAAAAAACAAGCAGAGGAAAAAAGCACTATTTAAAAGTTTCCCTTACTGGGGATAATGTTACAAGCAATTAAAAAAAAAAAATAGCAGGCAGCTGATTGTAAACTGTGAGGGATAGTAAAGTGGGTTTGCTCAGAGGAGGGATGCACATGGAGCAGCGAGTTCTCAGTTACAGGGTGCTCCTCCAAAGCCCTGGCACAGGAACAGGTCCTATCACTTCTGCATGGCACCACAGATCTATGGAGGCTGCAACTAAATGACTGCAAAAGTCAAAGCACTCTCCTCATCCGTCAGATTGACTCGGCAACTAGTCTGAGAGATGTGGTTGCTGAATGCAAAGCTGCCAGCTGACAGGCACTGCCATTTATGTGCTTTAATTAAATAGAGACAAGGAGATGGGAAAGGTCTGAATCAGGACAACGAGAGGCAATTGAGCACCAGAGAGCTTGGATTTTTTCACTCTGTTATCCGTTTGCTTCATCAGCATCATTGTTGCCAGCCAGGCTAGTGCATATTACCAGAGTATTTTATTTCTAGGTTGAATTTAAACTTTTGACTAAATCTGTCTGTTACTGAACAGATTCTTTTCAGCTTCGTATTCCTCAGATAAACTTGGTTTAAATGTCTCATGTTTGATAGATTCATTTATTTTTAACTTCCTGTTATCCCAGATTCCCCACTGGTCCCAAACCCTTGTGATTGTCCATCTGCAGAATTATATTAGTAACCATCACAGGCTTAGATATTGTTATGGAGATGCTGCGTGGTGGTTTTGGCTTTCTGATGTCCCTGCTGGCCTGATTATGTATGGATTCTCCACAAATGGATACGTGCTGCAGACACAGCATCAGTCTCAGCACATGCCCATTAAAGCCCCCCGAGGGAACTCCTGGTAGGCTGCAGCTCCCACGCCATGGCTGTGGGGAGCATTTCTGGGTGTGGGGGGTGTCTGTCTCTCTGCATGTGGTTTCTTTGTTTTCAACAGAAACATAATAAATCTAGTACGAGTATGACAATGTACCTTAAGTGGAAAATTACACAGAATAGAACAATACAGTGCAAATTTCTCTTCCCCATTTACAGCTAGTCTAAAAAAATCTATAGCTCTATGGGTCTCAGACACTAGGTCTTTTTTTTGCCACAGCTTATACTGGCTTGAATTTGCTGCTTTAGGTTCCTTCAAAAATAAGGTCTTTTGGAATTGCTCATATGTCTCCGAAAACACTGCTGTTACCTCCACTGCTGGTGAATACAATCCCATAAAAGTGAAATAGAACTGTGCTACATCTCTGCAGCTTTATCACAGATAATGCTGGAAACATTCACACTAATTCCTGCTCCTTTTCCTTAGTTGTGGATCTTGTTGTCATCTTCCATTTAGCTCTTTTTTCTCTAATGAGTTCCAAACTCTCTGTAAATCACAGTGTTTGGGTTAGAATGCACATGTTGTAATCTCCAATGTAATTTGCAAACTGCAGTGAGATTTTCTGAAGATATCGTAAGTAATAAATAAAATCTCAATAGAAATAGGTTCAAACAGGGGGCTTTGGGTATGAAGTATTGCTCTTGTTCTGCAAGCATGTATTTGTATTTAGCCTAATGTGGGTAACACTGGACGTGACTCACTCACTTGAGTTTTGACAGCGAGGGGAGATTCCTGCAGGGAACCTCATAAAAGCCACTTAAGTTACAGGGGTGAGTTAAGGGATGCAGGGATTCAACTTGTAGAGGACTCATGACAGCAAGAAAGCACCACGGTAGTGAGGTATGATTCATCTCTTCTAAACTTAACTCTCTAAAAATGGCAAATCTCTTCTCAGGTTGTTTGCTATCCAATCAATGGAAAAAGAAGGCAACCTGCAGGATGGTTGACTCACCAGGAAGGCTGTGAATTAGGAAGGACCCTAAGTGGCTGAACCTTGGGCATCAAACTGGAGTTAGATGAGCACAGTTAAGCAAAATCAATCCAGCCCCAAATGACCTTGGTCCTTATAGGATTTACAAAAACCTGTAGTGTAGACATTACTTCAGAAATCACAGTGACTACCCCATTAAAATTGATGTCATAATCCCTGCAGCAGCTTTCCCACGGGATTTCATCTTCCACGAAGGCTTGGGTTTTGCTAGAAGAAAAGGAGAAGGAAAGAGAAGATAGATATGTAAGGAAAGAACTTTAAAGGCCACTGTTGTTTTAACACTTTGATATGCTGCTCCTTGGGAGGCTTAAAAGCTTCTGGGTTATTTTAGAAGGGATGAATGAGACTTGCAAATAGGACAAGCAATAGGATAAGAGGAAATGGCCTTAAGGGGAGGTTTAGTTTGAACATTAGGAAAAATTTCTTCACCACAAGAGCTATCAAGCACTGGAACAGGCTTCCCAGGGAAGTGATTGAATCACCATCCCTAGAGGTGTTTAAAATCTGGGGGCATGATTTAGTGGTGGACTTAGCAGTGCTGGGTTAATGTTTGGAGTCGCTGACCCTGGAGGCATCTTCCAAACGAAATGATTCTATGAAATAGAAACTGCAGAACTTAATTTCCTGATATTCCTGAAGGAATTTCCAGTGACTTAGTTAAGGATGAGCATGATGGTGAATGCCATATTATTCTCTTCCCAAAAAGAGAGACTCAAACTCAGGTAACGTAATAAAATTGAAGGATGACTATAGAAAAGCCCTTTAAACTCATTCTTCAGGCTGCTTTCTCATCTGTTCACCACCACAGATGTACAAAAGAGAGTTGAAATGATAAAAACGGTGGCACTGGTTGTTGGGATGACTGAGATCTCCAGGAGCACAGATTGAAGGATTTTACAGTCAAGAGCTGACAGGCAGGGCAAGATTAAATTGTCAGCTCAGTGAATACACAAAGAAAAAACAGAACACCTAGCTATAAGGCCAATGACTCAAATGCTCAGTCCAAAACTTTACCTTGCAGCAGGATTCATTTCTACAGGATGTTCTCAGGGCGGTATCTTGCCTAGAGCAAGGAACAGTAGGCAAATGCAGAACAGGTCTACAAAAAACCCCTCATAACAGTGATTACCAAACAATATCAGTTTGACTGCAGCTTTAAGTATGTGCTCTGGCTTTACTCCGAGCAGCAAGGAGCAAGTGTCTTGTATTGAACAGCTGGTACACATGGAGTGTCCCACCAGTGACAAAGGAACCACCGGCAGAGGAACCACCAGGTGTCATTCTCTCTAGGGCTCTGAGCTAAGAAGAGAGAAAGGCTTCATGACAAAGAAAATAAAAAACTGATGGGAAGTGCTTCTTTCCAGGCATAAGACTGATTGCTAAGCAGAAGGAAAAATGTGCAACTGCAAAAAGGATTCCAAACTAAAGCCCAATATTTCTAATGAGCATTTTGTTGCAGCAGCTGAAAGGTAACATAAATTTGGTACTTCTGACAAGGCTAGACTTTAATCAACGCCCAAGACACAGGACTTTTGTCTCTGGTACTCTCTGTCTGGCTAGCAGACAGGAGCACAGACAGCTCATGGGCCACGTAATGCCCTGAACTTCCATTAGATCTAGGGCCATACTATTTTTTTTCTTCTTATAACTGAACAGCATTAAGGTATGTTTTGCCGTCTGGCCTGGCAAGACTTTCAGAGCACTTTTTTGTCTCCTAACTAAAAAAAAGAGCTATTTCCTGCTTCCTAGTTCTGCTCAAAACAATTATCCTTACCTTAAAACTGCTTGAAAACAGAAGGGCTGGTAATTAAATAGAAGGATAGGAATCAGGTTGCATTTTGTTGTTCTTTCATGTAAGTGAAAATACTCCTTAAAAAAAAGAAAGTACAGTGCAATATCATTCTACTTTATTAAGACATTATGTTGCAGAGCTCCAAGAGATGATAAAGCCAGACTGAGTGGTGTCCACAGTCTGGAAGTCAGGTGTTTATTCTGTTTTTAAGTACCAGAATGAAGCCAGAAGGCCCTAGTTGACCTTTTTCCTGGAAATTCCCTGAAGGCATCAATATGGTGTAGCATAACTTTGCCTGATTTTGCTGGACTCTGCACCTGTATAAGGAGCAGGGCGTGAGAAAAATGCCTATGGGCAATGTGCTTCCGTACGCCAGCTCTCCAGCCCCTGCCAGAGCCGTTTCTAGCCATCAGGCCGTAGGTAGGTGGAATTCAATTAAAGTTTTCTTTCTTTCTATTAGTTTTCTTTAGAAAATCTAGATATGTGGAGAAAATCATCTGATAAATGTCTCAGGTTAGCCTTTCTGAAGGCAAAAGCTGGCCTGAAAAATATAGTTATTTCTCCACGAGATATTTTAAAGTAGTCAGTTTGTTCTCTCCTGCAGTAGGACTCTGCAGCACAGAGTTTTTCCAGGGGAGCCGGGCTCACAGCTGGGAGCACCTGCTAGCCATGAGGTACCTCACACCAAGTGGCCTCACCTCCAGCCTGAGTGCTCAACACTTCAGCGGCATTTCCCTCGCTAGAAAACACAGGGCTCTCAGAACACAGCCATCTGTGATGATGCCTACTAATAACAAGAGACCAAAGTAAAGCCTGGGAACTTAAGTAAGCTGAAAAAGTGTTGCCTCTAGAAGAACTCAATCTTTCTGCATGCTGCTTCCCCATGCGGTGAACACAAGCATCTCCTAACAGCTCTTCTAGCAGAGTAATCCGTAATGTTGGACCACTCCAAACCCAGTAATGTGTATGTAAGCCACTCACAGCCATACCATTTTTAATAAAACATTTATTAGCTAAACATGGGCTGATAACAAAGACATCTGTTCTGAGAAGGATCCCTCCTTTGAACTGGAATTTGCACAGATCAAAATCCCATTTCTTCAATCGTCGGATTAATGTCTGTGTTATCTGTCTGTGAATACAGTTCTACTTTGTCCCCATTGTAACAAGGGCCTGTGCACCCAGGATGTACATGTTTGTATTTGCAGGAGGATTGTATTCAAGGCAAGCAAGGCTTGACTTGGGAAGGGAAATGCTGCGTAATATTCGTATTACCATTAAAAAGCCCCCATGCTGGGTATTAGGCATTACTTCTCTCATACTTGACATGTTGTAATAGGTTCTGAATGCTGTAATACCCCTTTGAAATATCGCTGGAAGTAAAACCATGCAGAAAAAAAGAGGAAAAAATCTGTCTTGCACATTAACCTATTCTTGAGCTCAAACCGCTTCTCACACTTCTCTTTAATTTAGGCATGGTGCTTATATAAATTTGGAAATATGCCTATGCCTTATCTGGTTTGTAACTTAGCAACCTTTAATCTGGGTTTCTTGCTGCTCCATATAAAGCAGTTGATAAATCTAGTCAAGCACTTACAGTATACTTGGTAGAGAGAGTATAAGGGCTTCATCAAATACATAAGTAATACCCAAAGCTCCATTCATTTTGGTGACATTTACCTTTACACATAAAGACAAGCACAAAACTGCCCAGTGCTCAAAGTCACACATAATCAGATTGAGTGGCTGTACATTGCACAAAACACTTGCTAGAGGGAAGGCTGTGATTTGCAGACTGTAGAAGTTTCATAGAGCGTTACTTGTCTGCAATAGGTTGATCTTTCATTTAATCACTTAGTTAATTTTCTATCTCTGTATTCGAAGAGGGAGTTAGCTTGAGGAAAAATGGAAAGGAAGCAACAAAATGGAGAAGATTATCTTGATGCAGTGGATTTTTTACAATTATTTGACCCCACTGAAGACCATGAAGCACTGTTGGGCTCAATCCTATTCACAAGGCAAACATATTGCAGAAAATAAAACCTGGCGGCTCTGAACGACATCGTTATCACAAGTGCTTGGTGTATTTATTAGAGCATTGCACCTTATCAAAACGTGTTTGGGCACACTGCTATGGGATTCCTGGAGGATACCCTACAAGCTTCTCTCTGTTTTGCTCTCAAATTAATGCAGCTGCATCCTCCCAGAATTGCATCTTGATGCTATGCATTTCATGAATGGCAGAGAAACATGTCCAAAGGGCAGAGCTACAGGCTCAGAGTTGGAGACTGCTTCACAAGTCATGAGTTTTAGACACTTAATTACACCGCTGCATTTGAATCTTGTTCTGAACAGTGTGGGTATTTCTCGAGATGTCTTGGTATTCTTTTTCAGCTCCACACTAAGCCCTGAGGCAAGGTGGGCTCCAGGAGACCAGTGCTTAAAGAACAACAGCAAAGAGATTGCTGTTTTGCAGGCTTCAGCTTTAGGAGTTTGTTTCATGGGAAGTGAGAGGGGAATTTTATCAATGCTATGATACATGTCTTTTGATATAAAGATAGTGAAAGCTATAGACAAAATGCTTCTGTCCAAAATGTATCTGCCCAAAAATAGCCCAAAACATATAGCAAAGGTCAATCCACGAGAAGGGGATTTTATGAACATGTGTAAAAAGCATGAGTCATATTCATTCACAGATTTTTACAGTGGACTTTACTTCAGAAAAGGAGCCAGGTGCATGATGGTTTGGCTATAGGAAGGTACAAAAAGAGGTACTCCTACCCACCACATGAGAACAGAGGAAGGGGAAACAGTAATCGTGTGAGCCGTGTCATTAGCAGACTGCAAGATTTTGCTTAGCCCTGATAATTAATTATATCCCACTTCAGCTTTCTACTGAGAGTCCATGTGAGCCCAAAACTAGGTTGGGTTGGCCAATCTACTTTTTTTATCACACTTCTTTCAGTGACTACTGAAGAAAGTTAACATTTTAGTACTGTTCCCCCTGAATCTTGTGAATATCCATTGCACTTACTTGTGAACCTCACTGTGCCACAGTGAAAGGAAGCCTCTTCCTACTACTGTATTCTTTTTTCATGGCTGGAAGAAGATTTCTTCAAATAGTTCCAGTGTTCCCAGTACAAAATATAAAGCTCTGTGTAGACAGAACTTGCATTTCTATTTTAAACATTAAGGTCCATCAAATTTACTTCTTCACAAGGCAAAAATTGGTCTGCAGTGCACTGACATGATTTTCTCTGACAACACTGCCAGTTCATGTAGGAGTAACACCAAGGAGACATGCTGGAATTAGAAAATACGGGCAAGCAACAGCCAAGAACCACATGAGAGCACAGCTTGGTGATAGCTGCCAGTTACATGTTAGAGTTAGCAGATGTCTGTGGGGCTTCTGCCTTTTAACATCTCCATTGGTTTGCTCAGACATATCATGCCTTTCTTGTCAGGATTTGTGTGTTCTTTTCTCCCTCCCATGGGCTTTCATGCAGTGGTGCCCTTTCAAAATTTGACTATGGTAAGTTAGATAAATAGGCATTTCTTCTTTGTATTTGCAATAGCCGTGTGCTTCTTGCATTTATGGCATAAAATATAAAGCTTTGAATTTTATGCCCTGCAATAATAATTTCCAATCTCAGAATTTCAGGCCTAACCCTTATATCAAAAATATGGCTTGTATCAGCAATAGTGTGGCCAGCAGGAGATCCCTGATTGTAACCCTGTACTCAGCACTGGTGAGGCCACACCTTGAATCCTGTGTCCAGTTCTGCACCCCTCACTCCAAGAAAGACACTGAGGTCCTGGAGCATGTCCAGAGAAGGGCAATGGAGCTGGTGAAGGGTCTGGAGCATAAGTCCTTAGGTGACAAGCTGGGATTGTTTAGCCTGGAGGAAAGGAGGCTCTGGGCAACCTCATTGCTCTCTACAACTACCTGAAAGGAGGTAGATGGGGATTGGTCTCTTCTCCCAGTTAGCAACGAAAGGAACCAGAGGAAATGGCCTCAGGCTGTGCCAGGGGAGGTTTAGATTGGATATTAGGAAAAATTTGTTCATGGAAAGGGCTGTCAAGCATTGGAAGAGGCTTCCCAGGGCAGTGATGGAATCACTGTCCCTGGAGGTATTTAAAAGATGTGCATATATGGCACTTGGGGACTGGGTTTAGTGGTGGACTTGGCAGTGCTGGGTTAGTGGTTGGACTCAATGATCTTTGACGTTTTTTCCAACCTAAACGATTCCACGATTCATATCTGACTAATAAAGAGGGAGGTGAAATTCCCTAGAATACAGCCCAGTGGTGAAATTCCCCAAAATACAGCCCAGTGCCCAAATTATCTAACGTCTAAAAGGAGATACTGTGAAGACTCTGCTCCCACTGGAAGAACAAGTAGAAGGGCTGAACATAGACAGCAGAAGAGAGGCTGAGCTGAGCTGAGCTTCCAGCCTGGTCTCCAACTACCAAGCCCCACTGCTGCTCTGCCCGTGCAGCAGGACTAGGCAGTGCAGAGGGATTGTGAAAGCACCAAGGACCATGTCGCTGCAGGCATCCATGCAGACATTTTGTAAAGCCATAGGCAAGTTTTGAACATGAATGGAGAAATTTCACAGCTTGCATGCTTCCTAAATAATTTCATTTGGTTTGTTCCTTCTTTATTAAAGACGTCTATTATATACCATTCATGAACTTATATAAACAAATATATAGCTAAGATTTATCTTACCTAGATGTGCTTACAGTCACATATATATGTACATATCTTTTTCCTTTTACAAATTTCATAATGAATGGGTACTGAAAAAAACCTAACCTCTTGAAAATCCAGAAATGTTTGTAAGATTTGTTATTTTCCTCCTCATTTGCTCAGCTAGTTGTGAACATAATGAAGAAAACCTGATGAACTGATTCTTTTTCCTGAACAAAATTGCAATAAAATTATTATGGTATCTTCGAACAATTTTTTTTTAAATCAGTCCATTCTAAAAGTTTGAAGAACAGCAAAACAGTTATTTTTGCTTATCTCTGCTTTTCTAATTGTCACTATGAAGCATCCCTGTCTGTCAGGGGCTGTGATAGCAGTGCCAACAGGCATGAATGTTCTTCTGCTTCAGCAACACAGCCTCCTAATACTGCCTCCAAATCAAAAAATGAGGTGGCGTTGTCCATCAGCACCACTGCTTTGTATGCCCTTGGGCCATTCTGATGTACTAGTCTAGCTCACTGAAATATTTGAATCATTATCTATGTTCATTATTTGTCTGGAAAAACAGTTGAAATTAATCTTGCTAATTTTCTTCTAAAAATTCAGCTCCTGCAGCAACTTACCTTACCGTGGTATTTGCCAGGAGTTCAGTTAGGGCTAGCATTTGTAAGGTATTTGCCAGGCAGCTGCTTTTTACTCAGACACTAGGAGACTGTGGGAGGGATGCTCAGCCGGCACACAGTCTGTTCAAGCTCTTGAAAAACCCTCTTCTCACCAGGGCCCCTTTTGGCCACCAAGGCCCAGAGCCCACAGGTATTTGAGATCAGTGGGACTGCAGGGAAAGCCTATGTTAGAAAGCCTGGGCTTCAGTCATCTCCAGTTTGTCGGTGTTGCAGGTCACTGGCTGTGTTTCTCCAGGCACAGCCATGGCCATGGTTCGCGCCAGAGCCAGGCCGATGGTGCTGCAGGCGGAGCCAAGCCGTGTTTGAACATGAGCCGGAGCACCACCTGCGCTCAGCGGCAGCTCCAGCACCGACCCTCGCCTGCGCCCATCTGCTCCTGCAGCAACCCAGCACTCACATCTCTTTCCTCCTGTACCAAGAAAGCAACTGGGCTCTTTCGCCTGCAGCTTGGTGTGATCTCCAGTGATCGCCCTGTGGCAGGGATGGCCTCCTGACACCCTCTGGGGAACACAAATGTTCTCTTTTCTCTGCCCCTCTTTGCTTTCCACGTCCAACCAAATGCAGTGGCTCAGAGTTAGCAAGGTGAGGATGGGGATGAGGGGACAGGCCGAGTAGGGATGCTGTGAGGCCCTCAGATGTTCTGATTTAAAGGACTAGGGAAAGAGTGCGGAAAAACACTGCTGACATACACACGTATTTTGTGGGATGCTGGATCATTCCCATGCTGCCTAAAGTTACAAGTAACTCTCATAGAGTCAGTTTTGCTCTGTCTTCACATTACATTCTGCCTCTGGATCAATACACCACAGTCCCTACTCAGGTGAGCCTGAGCAACTGTTGTATCTTGAAGGATCCTTTCGGCTCATAGCACTTAGAGCTCAGGTGTCCAAGGTCTCATACGGGGCTGTGATGGAGCAGCAGAGCAAAGGTTCTGTCTCCATGCACCAGGGGCAGACAGAAGTATCAAAGCACATGGCTCTGATGCATGGAGACAGAATGACCCTGTAAAGAGAAAAGAGCCAGAGCTAGGTGGGAGCTGAAGGACAGATAGACTTAGGGTGTCTTAGCCCGGTTGCCTGACTCTGTGTTTCGTTGTGGTTGTGATGTTCCGTTTGCCTTCACTGTACTGGTAGGATTGGCATTTGCTTAGATTTGAGAATCTGAGCTCTCTGGGGACGGCAGTCTTCATTAGCTGCTCATAAGTGTTTGCACTGAGTTAGCACAGCTTGTGTAGTCTTTCTGATCTCCAATGGGAGCAAATGAAAAGCTCTTTTGCATTTAGGAGATTTTTCTGAATAGCTTGCTTTGTCATCTTCTTGTTAGTGTGTGGCTACCTTGGCAGGGAGAGGATGTATTTTACCAATGGGTCTGAGCAAATTCCCGATATTCTGCATTCTTGGGAACTGTCAGCATTCAAAATCTGTGCTGCTCCAGCCCTTGTAAGAGATGTCTAGAGACAGATGGAAGGAAAGAGAGAGCAAGAGCAAAGAGGGAGGAAGATATGTAAGGAAAACATGATGGCCTAATACAAAGGGGTTTTTTGTCTACCTGTTAGCATGGTGGTCATGTGCATCACCACCCCAAAAGAGAGGTAGTAAAACCTCTATCATGCTGTACCAGATTCCTGCACACTCCTCTGCAAACCCCAGAGCAGGTGAGCTGGAGGAGCAGTGCCAATCCCTGACAGGGCTACGCTTTTATTCTGCCTATAAATACTACGTCTCCCTATCCAGCTCCTCCAGCAAGCTGTTGAGACAAGATGCTCTGAATAGCTTCCTGGAAATGCCTACTGATGGGTTCTGGGGGCTATGCCTGTTCTAGCAAACAAAGCGGGGTGACAGACAGAGCATTGGCCTGTGATCATCCTCCTAGTTAACTGAGTAGATGGAGTAACACATTAGCCAGCATGGATTTGACCCATGCCAAGCGGTACTTTCCTGGACAACCTCCAAGCACAGTTTGTGTGATACACAGGCCAGGATCTGTTTCCAGAAGACAGAGTAGATGTAGTCACTCTGCCCAGGAGGAAGCAGGAAAGCAACTTCTGCTACAGAAGTACAGCCCAGAGCTTGCCACTTCAGGGAATGAAGAACAGACGCTCTGCGTAAGTTATTAACATTTATGTACCCAGGGACACCTCAAGCCAGATTGCAGACTTTTTTTTTGTTACTATAAGTCAAATGGCACAATTCTGAACAAAACAACAACAAAAAAACCTAACCTCAGCATAAAGACATTAAAAAATTCTTCAAATATTCTAAAATACTTTTGGTATTCTTAACAGGGCCCGCCTTTTAAATCCCAGAGTTCAAAGCCAAAGGAGATTCTCCTGAGAAGCTGGACATTGCCACAGTGAGGACATCAGAAGACAAATTTCTGAGTCACCACATTTCTAGGAAAATAGGACTGAGCTTGGCCAGCACTATGACAATTACAGGCAGGGAGGGTTACAAGATCATGAGAGAAACAGTCAGAAGAGGAAGATTTCTTTCACAGGAGGAGAAAAAAGCAATCAAAAAGGAAAGATTTGCAGATGCTTAAGAGTTTCTCAGGAAGTACATTAGTATGTTGATTGAGATGTCAAGTATCTAATAAACTGCACAGGAATATGCAGTTTTATGCATGGATTTTATTTCCACATATGGTTCAGATGTCCTATGGGGAAATTTAAACAAAATCTAAAGCTGCTAACAAATCCCTTTTGGTCTGGATTCAGTTTACTGTGCTTTGTTGTAAACGCAACTGGCTGATTTTTGCATAAATGTGCATGCTGGTCTCTCATATGATTCTCATTGGCAATAAAACTGCCATCTTTAAGTTATGGCATTTTAAAGCAAATTTCTTTGAATTACCTCAATTCACATAATTTTAGTATCTCCTTGGTGGCCCCTGATGCTCTGAGGAGAAAGCAGAACTGAAGCATTATATATTGGTTTAAGGTCTTGTAATTGTGCAAGCTTCTGCCATCCCTAGCCTGTGTGTGCTACCTTGTGCTCATGGCTTCTGTAAACTCAAAACTAAATTCAGTTTAGTTAATATTTCCTGGATAATATTTCCAGTTACAAGCATCTATTCTAAGCTGATCCCAATGGTAGCTACAAATGAACTTAAGAAAAAACTTCTCTCAATATTCTATCTTGCATATGAGCTGTACTGCTTCATGCCTAACATGAAGGGTTTGCTGTTCCTCTGTATTTGATCCCTTTTCCGTGATAGCAGCAACAGTGGGAGAACAGCCTGTGGCACAGCCTGCCCTTTCCTATGTGGCATTTATCATGCACTGCACCCAGCTGTGCATATGGTGGGGCTCTGCGTCCCCTGGTCCCCAGGGTAAGTCTGCCACCAGCCCTCGGGGTCCAGCTAAGAAACTGGAAAAATTAGACAGTGCTAAGACCTGTGACACTAACACTAAACTGCAGTGTCTTTTCAGGACTTTTTTTTGGAAACTACTAATATTTCTAAACATTTATAATATCCAAGGGATGTATTAAAAGATCAACTAGACTCTGCCATGTAAAGTCAAATGTATTAAATTGCACACTACTTAATAGAAACAGTATTTTTGTTTGAGGTGTCGTCTGCCAGTCTATCAGCCACCAATTATTATGCAAGTATCCTTTCAAATGTCATTTTTGGCCTTTTCTATAGAAACATCATACACTACAATAATTCACATAGTATCGGCAACAGCTAGTGCTTGCACAATATCAAAATCTGTTCCCCTTTACGTATGAGGCAAATATTCTCTTTCTAGACAGTGAAATCAGTAATGTTACTGATTTGTCTATCAAAAAGTACAAGACTTGGGGATAAAACCATATTACATGTGAAAAAAAACATGTCAGTCAGTGTAGATGCAAGTGGTTATGATCATTTACTTGCTATAGGCTAACAGCTACAGTGTTCACCAGCAGTACATACACTTGCTTCTTTGAGAACACCACTTTCCTAAACCTGAAAAAAAAATCAAGCAAAAGCAAGTAGGAGTCTGTCGACACCAGCTTCAGGATAGTGATAAGCAACGAAAGTGTGTGTGGTAGCACTAAAGTAAGTTTGGCTTTGTCTGTTGGCATTTGCCCTTCTTGTATGAGTTTCCACACGAACCAGAGATCCAAACCAATGTGACTGTGCTGCCATAGCCCATGTTAGTCACCCATCCCAGTGAGAGCGCAGGGTAATACTTGCTGTAGCCCTAGCAGGTCAGGACAGTGGGCTGCCACAGGTGGGATGGCTGCCCGTGACATAGTGGTGTTATTTCCAAGGGGAAGGGTCTCCAAACACACAGGGACTGTCAGCTTTTGGGGTAAGGGGATGGGGAGCCTGTCAGAAGAGCGGCTGTTAAGCTGGTACCACCTGGAAGTCTCTTCTCCCCTTTCATATGGGGTTGGAGGAAGGAGCCAGATTCTCCAGGAAATCATTCCAGATCTTATCCCACTTCTGCCTCTCCTCCAGCAGCAGCAGCTCGTCACCACATTCAGGCTGCCTGATGTGCTGCAAAGCCTCGAGGAAACTCAATACTAGAACCACAGGGACAGAGCTGACCACAGCCAATGAACCTAAAAGACACCATCTTAGGGAGACCAGTTCTCTACTCTGGTGGATATTCTCTCTATTTCAGGTCAAGAGAAAGCAAATTCTGCAGAAAGTAGAGCAGCAACTCCTAATCATCCATATCTGTGCAAAGACTCCTCAGTTCCTCAGAGAAGAAATGCTTCCCTTCATTAAATGATGAAAGGGAGGTAGAAATACTACAAAACCCAAAATGATTCTAGTAGTAATGGGCTAAAGTAAAGAAATGTGGAAATACAAGTAATTACTAAGGATAGAAGAGACACCACTGGTCATCCAGGGTAAGGCTAACCAGGAGGAGTTATTGACATACATCAGGAGCAAATGAAATTAAATCCCATTAACAGCTTGGACCTGCTTTTAGATAAGGTTGGCAGGATTATTGGTCACAAAGTACAAAGGGTAGATATACTCAAGCACTGGTTCCCCCAGGTGCTGAGAAGCTGAGGTACCAACAGCCAGAGTCAGCCACTGGGGACTGGCACAGCGGAGAGAACATCTTCCCACATATCCCATTCAGAAAATTCTGACTTTGCAAGACCAGATAAGTTGCATCTATAAGAAATAACAATTGTGGTCAAGGAGTTCTCTGAATTATTAATGCTAATAAATCCTAGAATGATAAAAAAAAATCCAACCTGCAAGGTTACAAACAAGCTTAGATTGACATTGGTCTCTAATAAAATCCAGGAAAAGCTGGCTGGGAAAACAATCAGAAAGGAGTCAAAAGAACAAGTGATTCAATCAATATTGTTGGAGGTTTTTTAATTTTTATAATCTACCTCAAAAGTTTTGTGACATTACAAATTTGATTCAGTTGCCCAACTTTTATAAGTCATTAGAGCAAGTCCTTCATAATATTCTCAGAAAAATTAGCTGTACAAGAAAGTCAATACAGACTCATTTTAAAAAGATCAAGGATTGCTCAGTTGGTAGATCTCAGTAAGGCATTTGCAATAGCTAGGGGTTTTTTGAGCAGAAGCCTCCAGGGAGCTGCTCTCATCCCATTCAATGATCTTGAAGAAAATATTAAATCATTGCTGATAGAATTTGTAGCAAATAAAAAGAAAATAATGAAGAGAGAATAGATGCTGGGCATAGGCCAGGGTCACTTGGAAAGAGGGTTTCATTTGAATGCATGTTTCAACACAACCAAATGTAAGGTCATTTTTCAGGAGAAAACGAATCCCATTTATAAAGGGGGGGGGGGCAGAGAATATCAGAGGAAGCAGTAGCTTTTAGAAGGATTTAGTAGCTGTAAATAAGATATAATATAAGAAAAATAACATAATGGCTGAAAGAGCAAATCATTTCCATGACAGACAAATACCAAGAAGGAGTAAGGAAATAACACTGTTTTGTTGTACATAATGCCAGTTACTTTAAAATACAAAACTGACCACGAGCACCAACGGATCTGCCACTTCTGTTTCTCAGGTGGCCCGTCTGTTTCCAACTTCTGTTTTTTCCCTCCTACAACTGTGTCCCTGTGACAGAGGCCAGCCAGGCTCAGCACCTGAAACAATGAGCAGGATAATTGAGGGCAAGGCACTGGTTATTCCTGTCCCTAGGGGGTCCAGGGATGCTGCAGGTGTGGAGATCAGGGGTGTTATGCTGATATATCGGGAACATATAAAAGCTGGGGAAGAATGCTCAAACTTGAGAAGTGTCTTCTGGTGAAAAGGTCTAAAGTTTTAGTCTATTTTGCTTACCCAAGAAAAGGATAAGAGGTTATTTTATTACAGGGTAACAGAATTTAAATTCTTTAATGGATAGAAAAAGACGCATGATTCAGTGGTTGGAAACCAGAGCCAGACAGACTCAATCTAGGAACTCTTCCTTTTCAACAAAGAGGATAAATAATAATTGATCCTTCACCTGCAGCTTTTAAAATGTGAAAGAATGTATCATAAAATAATATGCTATGGTTCAAACAAAAGTTTAGGCTGGAAGGCAAAATCATTGCACAATGAGCTGAGAGAGTCAGTAGATCACATAAAGCCTTTCTACTTATTACTTTATTATTTTGGTATTTTTTCCAGGCCTTGGAACTCCCTGGGAAATCTGTTACTATCCTCCTTGGCTTTTGTTCTCCTTTTCTGAAACCATGGCATGACATGGAAAAAATGCAAATACAAATGATATACATTTTGTGCATAGGCAGGTTTTCAATCCTGAATTTTCAAACCTACATAGATTACTCAAAGAACTTATACTGATTTTAG
Organism: Callaeas wilsoni; assembly: GCA_013398955.1. Lineage (NCBI taxonomy): Eukaryota > Metazoa > Chordata > Aves > Passeriformes > Callaeidae > Callaeas > Callaeas wilsoni. The sequence goes on along the minus strand of VWPU01007931.1, from coordinate 52,067 downwards.
GATTTTTTTTCTAAAAATATGGAAATGACTACTTGTACTAGCATTTTGTACTCTATCCATTAAGTAGCTATAACAACAAAGATTTCTGCATCTTTTAACATTATCATTTTTTAACATCATAAAACCTTATTTTAAAGCTACAACATGCAGTCGTTTCAAGTTACTCCTAAATTGTAGTGACATTATATTATAACTAGACTTTGCCTGTATGTCCCTGAGCACACCAGTTCTACAAGTTGGGGGTTGTGTCTATGACTGAGTTACTTTCTAATTACCTAGTGTATTTTTAGACCCCAGATACACTCAGCTGAGTTTATGCTGCAATAACAGTGTCATGTGCTAACCAGAGTACATCAATCAGCAGTTGTAGGTAACATGGAACTAAATAGTTTTACTGTAATTGCTGTGTGATTATTATGTAATTCATGTCTGATTACAAAATAAAACATATTTACTTTGCCATTAATGTTTTAGCTATATTTACCGATCTGTAATAGATTTTAGCTGTAAGGTAGTGGCTAAAGTAGAATTGCTTTTTTCCAGGAAATAATCCTTATTCCCAAACGCTCATTTCAAAGGAAGAGTCCTTTTGCTTCATGATCCAGCAAAGCAGTTAGGTCATTTTCTGTGGTCCAGGATACACATTACATGGTCAGGACAGACTACCAAGAACACGTGCACCATTGGTCTCAGTGTAGTCAGGATTCATCCTAGGCAGGAAAGATCCTAAGTCCTGAGTCAGATAAAACTCCCCTTTGGTGTAAAAAAAAAAGCTGCAGAAATACAGGAATCTCTCTGGTAGTTTTTGTAAGTGATGGCATGGAAGAAAATTACAGAGGAAATGTGATGTTTTCTATGGTAAGCCTCCAACACTTTTTATTTGACTGTTGAGTTGCCATCTGCCCGGTGCTGGCTGAGACAACTGCAAGACTAAGGGCAGTTTTGATTCCATGTCCATCCAGAAGTTCTTATATTGAGGATAAATGCATCAAACCAAACCAAAGACAACAGAGCACATTTGTAGCAACATGCACCACAGCAGACTACTGGTGCTTCAGCAATTGATTGCCCGCCCTTACATTATGAGAACATCCATGTCCATAATTCAACATCCATTTGTAGTGACTCGAAACTGTAAGTTCCTCTGTAATTAAATAAGTAAAAAATTATCTTAAAAAACTGATGCTTGAGTTAGCTTCTCCTCTTCCCCATTTCACATCACTATCACAATTTATTCCCTTTCACTTTTCCCATTCTTAACATTTTATCTTGCTTGTCATAAATACAGTTCATATAAAAATCAGTACATTTCAGGCAGGAGTAGCATGGAGAATAATTTCTGTATGGCCTAAGCTACAGACTCATGCTGACATTAGTTACCTCCTTTGAGAGTTACATGTTTTCTTTCCTGGAGAAGTCCACACAATAATAGCTCAAAGTCCTCTTACAGATTAGATTTCGTAAATAGCTCTTTCCCTTTTTTTAATTATATATTTTTTCCATTTAATTCTGGCTTGGCTCCAGGGGTTATTTTGGAGTAAAATATGAGACCTTCTATTTCCTTTGGATGCAGTGTTTAAACAAGGATTTGGAAACCTCTAAACCACTCAGTAACTCAGCACGTGACATTGTATGGGAAGGGACTTTCTTTCAGCCTCTTGGGCCAGTTGGGAGCCCATGCAAAGAGTCACATGAAAGAAATGATCCTGACTGAGCAGCAGCAGCCAGGCAGAGCCCCAGGCAGAGACTCCACCCCACAGATATGGAGCGAACAGTAGGCACTGATTTTGTGACAGTAGGAAGTACTAATTCCATTCCTTGGCTTCCAAATGGAAATAGCCCCTGACTTATTCTTTTATAAGGTCACATGCATGATAGAAAAATTCTGGAAGGGGAATTCAGTTCCAGTTACAACACTGCACCTCAAGTTTATAATTTAGGGAACTATCATAATTCCCGTGATCATGGGAATCCTCCATCCCCATGGAGGTTTCATCAGCAATGGCACTGGAGAGTGGGGTGATCTCAGCTGGCCAGCCAAGATACGTCCATTTAATATGAGCAGAGGTTCTCCCTATAGGGAGAGGATATCTACTCTCTGTGACGTGAGACTAGTCTTATAATTAAAATCAGAGCTCTAGAAAGGTTTGAGTTGGAAGAGATCTTAAAGATCACCTAGTTTCAAACCTCTGTCAATCATGTTAGCAAAATTTGCCCTTAGTGAAGCCATGTTGGCTGTCATCAATCACTTCTGTATTCTCCATTTGTCTTAGCATAGTTTTCAGGAGAATCTGCACTATGATCGTGCTTGGCATAAAGGTGAGACTGACTGTTATGTAGTTCCTCAGGTCTTCCTTTTTTCTCTTTGTATAAATGGAGATTGTGTTTCCCCTTTTCCTGTCAGTGGGAACTTCACCAGACTGCCAAGAGTTATCAAATATGATGGATAGTGGCTTAGCCAATTCATCTGCCAGTTCCCTCAGGACACACGAAAGTATCTCATCAGGTCCCATGGACTTGCTCACCTTCAGATTCCTTGGATGGTCTCAAACCTGATCTTCCCCTACAGTGGACGGTTCTTCATTCTCCCAGTGCCTTTGCCTTCTATGACTTGGCAGAGTGGCTGGAACACTTTTAGTAGTGAAATCTGAGGCAAAAAATCATTGAGTACCTCAGCCTTCTCTGTATACTTGGTTACCAGGTCTCCCATTTCCTTCCAGGGAGACACCATATTTTCCCTGGTCATTCTTTAATACTAACATACCTACAGAAGCTTTTCTTGTTGCCCTTCATTAGTGCCTAGCCATATTTGATTCTACAAGAGCTTTTAACTTTCCTAAGCCAATCCCTGTCCACATGGACAATGTCTCTGTATTATGCCCAGGTTCCCTGTTCTTGCTTCCACCTCTGTAGGTTTCCTTTTTGCGCTTGAGTATGTCCAGGATCTCCTTGTTCACCCATGCAGGCCTCCTGACATTTTTGCCTGATTTCCTCTTTGCTAGGATGCATTGCTCCTGAGCTTGGAGGAGATGATCCTTGAATACTCAAAACCTAAATTTTGATTTTCCTATTTGAGGATCTGGGCCCAACCTTAACGCTTTCATCCTCTCAGTTTGTCCACAGGAATCTCTACACAAATATCATGAAAGGGTACTCTAGTAAATTCCTAAATCCAGTTCAAAACTGACACTGAAAGCACTAACCAAAAAGCTGTTCCATAACAGCAACTATCTTTTATCCAGATTATTCAGCAGTAAGCAGTATTTATAGTAAATCTCCTGATTTATTTGTAATGTTTATACAAAATGTCAGAACAAATTACTTACATCCAATACAAACTCTGCTTTACAATTCCATCCATTTTGTTAGGGTTTTAATATTGGTCCTAATTTGCATCTTTATGTCAAAACATGAAAATAGAGCTGCTTTCCTTGAACACCCTCATTTTTCATTAACTTCAATAGAAATGTCTCATGTAAAAGGAATGCTAGATCAGAAAGTGGTGGCTACAGTAAAAACAAGCTAAAAAATGCCATGCCAAAGGGGACAGTGTCCTCCACTGCTTTACAAGGAACATCCCCTTTAAATCAGGAAATATTGTACATAAAGCTTAGCAAATAGTTTGAGCTTCATTTTAGATCCCCCAGCTACAATTTCCTGTGGGTCCCATACTAATTTCAAGAAACATATTACAATCCCAGAGTGAGTTGAAAAGGACCCCTTCATTAGCTACAAACCTTCAGACAAAATGTCTGAAGTCAGTGTAAAAGAAAAGGGCATCCACTTACACCAATTAGCTTTTAAGAGCAAAACTCTGGGTATCTGTTTTGGTTTACATGACAAATCAGGGGAAACCTAGTTCATGTGTATAAATTATTCTAACAGTGGTATCTTAAAGATTGAACACAGTATACATCTACATACCTCTTTAGAATAAATGCTTCTAAATTTAAGTTTTAAAACATTTATGGGTATACACGGAACAAGTTTTCTGCTTCTACAGATGATATTAACCATCATTTCCTTTTGATCCGTCCTCAATATTTGCCCCCTCAGCCATATGTACAAATGGCACTGTTTTTCCCCAGAACAATTAGAAAGATTGCAATGACACTGAGTATGACCTGGTTTCAGTAATATCTAATAGATTAAAGTAACAAAACAAAAGCCAAAACAACAGGAAAATACATCACGCTGCAATTAGTGTTGTAAACCAAAGGTATTTCTGTCAGTCTCAGCACAACATCATACTAGTCACTTCTGGCTCCTTTTGTTAAAAAAGTTACATTCCTTCGCTAAAAAATTGCATTTTATTCCTGATTACATTATGTATTCTTACGGAGAAAGTGGCAGAGGACACAAGTATTTAAGTATGCGAATCAGACAAGACTGCAACGCTGCCAATTTTTCAGTCTATTTTTTCACCAGTTCACCGGAGGTTCACATATTGCTTCCTAACCATTAATAGGAGTTACTTGCCACATGCATCTCATGCACACATTGTGGAAAACATGTAAGGCACTCGGTTGGTTGGTTGTATTTACAATGTAAGAACAGGTTTCTGCACCAGTGATTCCTGTGGATGCATTGCTACTGATGAGAGCAGGAGCTTTCGTGATGGAGGTTGTCTCCTCTTCTTTAAACTTGGTGGCAAATCCATTTCAGACATTGCCAGATGGGAAATGGTATGCTAATTAACCAAGCATCTGATACTGTTTTTAATAAATATTTTAGTATTCTTCCTATATATTGCCATGAAGATGCTTTAAATGTGGGTTTAAGGTAATAGAAACATAGAAGTCAGTAATATGTGTAGAACAATACAGACCCACAATAGAGACCTACATCGTGCACTAGCAAACAGGAGATATTTCTGTGCCAGTTAATCAGTTAAAAACACAGAACCACATAGATGGATACAAAACTGAACACGTAGGAATAGCAAATGACCTTTTAGATGACACAAAGCCTGAAAATTGTCTGATGCAAAGACAAATAAAGGCAAAACATCAGTGTAAAAACATTCATTATGTCAAGTCTGCACAGTAACATCAAGATCTGGCTCAGAAACAGCTGAGCTCTCACTGTTGCCTTTAGTGGCTTTGAGATAAATCACTCTAGAAATGCCCCAGTGTCTAGAGACCCAGTTCATTTTCAAGCAGCAGCAAACAGGTGGGTTGACATCATGGAGACCTCTAGTCTCACATTTACAGGAGATTATTCAAAATACAGAAGAGGAAATCCTGAATTCTCTTTATTTGCACAATTTATTGTGTTAATATTTATACCCTTGTGTGAAAATCTGAAAGACAGCATATTAATGTGTTTTTCACAAGCTATACTTTTTTACCACGGAAACTGGAAAATTTTAATCCAAGTGTGTAATAAACTTACATTTTTTATAGCCCATATTCATCTTAAATAACCACAAAAACTTTTACAGAGGCCATGCTCCAATAAAGAGATTTATGCTTTGATTTAAAAACAAGCAAACAAGAATTTATGTTTTCCAGTGAATGAGAAAAATATTATATTACTGTTTTAGCTCTCCTTTTGCTGTACTATCTAAAGCAACAGTGATGATGTATAGAGTAATTTGGGAGGAAAAAACCATTCAAAATAAATCTCAAGAAAGCACAGTGAAATAACACAGCATGGGAGGAAGATGAATCCTCAGCCAGCCGTTCCCTAATTATCTCAAAAGGACATCACAGACCTAACCCACGAGTGCTGCAAGGAACACTCCATAAGGCAGGGCATGGCCCTGTTCCTACAAAATGATGTGGCTGTTTGGTGGGATTAGGCTATTTTGTGAGTGTGCATGGGCGTTAGCACAAATCCTGATGTCTATGCTCTCTTATGCATAGCCTTGGCCCAGAGCAGCCAGCTTGGCGCCTGGGGAAGTGTTTATACAAGGCTCTTCCAGGTACTATGGATTTTGCAATGCTGTGCTGTCCTGGCATGTTTAAGCAAGCAGCCTCAGCATAGCCAGGAAGGAGGGGGAAAAAAAAAGCTCTCTGGGAACAGCTTTTGAAGGGATGTAATTTCCATTAGCATGTTCATTTGGCTTCTGTTTAAACCAATGAACTTAACGAATATGTCATCATGATGCTTAAATGACTAATTAAATGTAGGGTAGTTCGCAGTAGTAGCCTAATCAGAAACACATGTTTGAAGGTCAAACAGTTCTACTACCAGCTTATCTATTGTCAGCATTTAATACAAACAATCTCCTAAATAAGGAACAGGTGATGGTCAATTCAGCCCTGAGGGAAACATATTTAAAAAACCTACATGTAGTGTAGCTTCATGACTGAAGGGGAAAAAAAAAATTGAAAACAGAAAAAAGATCAAAAATATTGTCAGAAGGGGCAAGTAAATAATTTAGGGTTGAAGAAATCTAGAGCTGTACAAGGTTGATGTGCAGAGCAAGAAACAAGCTTTGGCAGAGGGTACTAGTTTGGTGCAAGGCACCTTGTACAGCTGTTCCCCATCTGACTTGTGGCAAACAACTAGCTGCACCTTCCCAGGAACACGGGACTCCAGCAGGCAGCAGGTGCTAAAAACATGAGCCACAAAAATCCTGCTAAAGAGTACTGTTCTACAGAAACCCCGGCAAGTAGAGTTCAGAAGGATTTCCAGTGGATCAGAGAAAGGATGGTGACATTTCACCTCTAGGAAGAGTTGAATTGCTGTGCCTGGGATCCCCTCCTCCTCTGAGGCTGCTGGCAAGTACTACAGGGTGGGGTTTAATCACATAATTTGGGCCATTTAAAACAAAAATGAGGATTTAATCCTCTGTTTCTCTAGCTAGTGCTCAGAATTGGTAGCTTTGGGAGAAAACCCTTTCCTGACAACCCTGTTATACAACGTGACAAGGTACCTGCTGGAGTTTCCTTCTTGCTGTCTTCTCTCACTTCTCAGATCATTGAGGGAGTCTAGGTGAACAGCTTGTGCAAGAGGCCTTATTTTTAGATGAAAAAGTTATATGAAACGAATCCTGCTTTCAGCTTTTCCTTTCATTTCTGGAAACTACCACTGTGTTAGATTAAGACTGGTGGCATTTCCCCTCCTGGAAATGCACACTGAAGGACTGCCTTTACTGAATCACACTTGATTTGATGTTTCTTGTGTTTCTGTGTTTGAAATAATTTCCTACATGTAATTATACACTTAAGCAGTATTTATGTGCATAAAACAGCTACACAGTTTTCCTGTTTCCCAAAAGAGATTGGCTTGCTTTAGGAACATTTTGCCTTACTACTGTGTTTTTGGACTAGATATTGCTACTTAGGATACAAGTAAGGGTAAGAGACTATTAATTGTGCTTTTAAATGAATTGTACAAAATGGTCCCACATGAGGCCACATATTTATGCAGACAAAAAATGTGTACACACTGTACAAAAGTGTAATTATATTGAACCCACACATGTGTAATAAAAAAAAATGGAAATTGTAACTGCTTTAATAATGTGCCAAACATTAAATGATGTTTTTTTAAATTCAGATTCACAGTAAATCTCCTGAATTTTAAACAATCTATCTACTGCCGTGACACCAGAGTCTCACTCATCTCCTTCCTGACAAAATCTGCCTCTGTCAGATTTTGAGTGAGTGTAACATTTAAAAAGAAGGTCGATGATAGCCAAATTCTGCAGCACTCATACAGCTAAAACCTTACTGCAAATTGCAGGCAGTTAGAGACAGCAAGAGAACGGTCTCCTGCCTTTGTGAAACCCTCCGTTTCAGGGTTTAACAGCACGGTTCTGGAGACTGCAAGGAATAGTCCTGCTTTAGTATGACTCATTTGATTTTTTTTGTGGTGTATGTGTTTCCCACTTAATAACTCAATGTGATAGAGTATACAACCCCATGACCTCCAACGAAATTGTGAGGATGTAAAGGAGAATGGAGCTTAGGCTGTAATAGTGGTTGTGTAAAAGCCTTTGTGAATTAAGCTGCAAAGAGCCATAGAGTGATACAAACTTAACAGCTTTTAGGATTTTACTCACCACAGATCTTCAGCAGCCTTGTTTCCCATGCAGCCAGTGGAGGCTCACAGCACTTCCAGGCTGGGCTGCCATAGTGCCTTCGAGATAGGTGGCAGGCCTTAAAATGATACCACATTGTTTAAGAGGTAAAATGTCCTGGATCCTTAATTTTTCCACACATAGTTGTCTGATTATGGCACTTGAAGGAGCGTGCAGCAGGAGGTAGATCCTTGCAGATGCCGGAAACAGCCTTTTCCTTCTGTAGTGGGACAATGATGGAGCATTTACCACCAGGATTTGCTCAGCTGGCATAAGCCTCATACAAGGTAAAGTATCCCAAACCCAACAGGCTCCAGCATGCACATGGCAGGGAGTGCAATGTCTTTAAGGACCCAGAAATAGGACTGCCCCATATGCTCTGGAGGAAAATTAAGTGCAGGTGCTGGGACTCAGCCCACGGAACTTCATCAAAGCTAGCAGGTTTAAATGTGCTTCCAGTGCCCAAAGTCAGGAAAGATGGTTTCATCCCAGCCCTGTGGGAATGGGTGTGTACTTACTTCTCCACAGCTAATAAACATCAAGAGGTTGCTTGCAGGAGGAGCCTGTTTCTTTAAAGAGATTTGAGGACAACCCTGTGCAGCTGGGAGAGGACAACAGATGCTTTTTCCTGTGAATTGAGAGGAAATGTCTCCTTTTTATGCCAGGCCAGGGATAAAAACTGCTTTGTACTAGAACGGCACTGTTGAGGGCGTCCTGGTGGACTGGGGGCAAAACCTGCTGGGATGCGGTCCTCTGAGCTGAGACCCATGCCCTTTGCATCCTTGCAGGTGCCCAGCGTTTGGTCCTAGTGCATGTAGGAGCTGAGAAGAGTCTCCTCTGCGCTAATGTGTGGTGGCTTCAAAGAAGCCTTGTGTAGAAAGTACTAGATGTTTGTGGTCAAGGTAAGTGAAATTGCAGGTGCTACTTTAATCACTCTGGTGCACTTCTGGTCAACTCACAGTCATGAGCAAATCCGTGTTTTACAGCACAACTTAATGTGGTTGACAAGATGTCAGGTCTGTCAAATAGGCAAATTATCCATTTCTATTTAAAACACCTTCATACCAGGCTATGCAAATATTTATAGAAATTGAACATCTGTCTGTGAGCCTTCAAGGTGCTTCATCATAGAGTCAACTCAATGGCTTTTGTGCAAAGGAATTGAGAAGTAATGCCATCAGGTATAACCAGCCTCAACCATCTGGTCTTTAGTTTGGGGGTGCTTTTCCAGAACTGGCTTTAAGTCCTGTTCTGTTAGGTTTGGTCCCTTCCTCCTCCAAACAATTTTATCCAACAATTAATGGAAAAGTGCAATGAAACTACTCCTGGGTGCAACCCAGAGCCCAGAGTCCCCACTTTGCTGGGGTAAGAGAGTGGCTGTTGCTTGAAATTTTGTTCTTAGACTATTAATTTTTCCTTTTACAATTGCACAGTTTCAACTGGCAGAGATAAAGGAACCTATAAACCTGTCTTCCCCTTTCTCCAACCTTTTTTCCCCATTCATCTTGTCTATGCCATAATGAGTAGCACTGTCTCTTAAAACCAGGAGCAGTGGATTTAAACCTCCCTTACACTGAAGTAGGCATCAAACCCCCATTTTCCAGTCCTTGACTAAGATCTTCAGGCTACCATGTAAAAGATGATTTGCAAAGGATGCTACCATTTTGGAGGAAGAAAAGCCACAGTTACTACTATGCTTTGTGGTGTCAGTTCTTACACTGCCAGTCAGCATTGACATTATAAATTGCTCCATTTATTGAGAATGAAGAATATTTTACATGAGTCTAATGCAAAGGGAGATGTATCCTATTCAGGCTGAAATACAGATTTTTCTACAGTGGATCAAGCTGCCAAGTTTGACACAGCAGACACTTCAAAACTGCATAAAATTCTACAAAACAGAGTTATATGACAGCTTTTTCCAGACCCCTAGTGCCTTAACCTGAAAGTATGAGGTTTCAGGCTTCCCTTCACCCACATCAATCTTTTAAGGAACTTACTGCTCTAAATTTATTTATTCTGGTTCTTGGTATAAATACCTGCTCTCTGTAACCTGAATGTTCACATCCTCTATGATTTCCTATGGCACTGGATTTCACAGATCATTATGCAAAAAGACATTTCCTTTGTGTTCAGACTCTTTCAATCAGTTTAAAATGTCTACAATAAATCACAGAATGTCCCAAGTTGAAAAGGACTCACGGCATCATCAAAGTCTGACTTCTGGCCCTGCACAGGACAACTCCAAGAATCACACCGTGTACCTGAGAGCATTTAATCTCACATAATATTTGTATATGTTGCCTGATATGCACAAAATTTCTCAGTGGGGGTGGAAAGCATGGGAAATCCAATAACAAATACACTTTGAAAGTCAAGATTGTTTGAAACTGATAGATTTCTTATCACAAATACCATTATGTCAACTGCCATACCTTTTGCCAGCCTTAATTTGTCTCAGTCTATTGATCGTCCCTTGTGGAATGTTCCTCTACGGTTACAGAAGGAGGAAGGATCACTTCCACCTATGGCTGCAACCGACACAGCCTTGCTGAAATCAATGGCATGACCTGCCATCTGAAGTCATTAATGTAACATTACAGCTATAAAGTCTGGGCCAGCTCTGGCTTGCAGGCAGGTGTACATGCCAGAGGATTTAATTAACATCAGTAACACTGGACTGATGGAAAAGGCCTCGGCAGAACCACTCTCCTTGCTCACAGCTGAGACACGAGCTTGCCTTGTGCATGCACTTGTGTGTGCTTAGGCAGCTTTGGTCTTCAGATGTACTCCAGGCAGAGTAATCAGAGCTGAAGTCACATAGCTCTCTTATCAGTTTTCTCCCTCTTTAACTAGGCTAATGATCTGGACTGATTTTCCCCTCCTAGTGGGAAGGTCTTTGCTTCTGGCTGATGGTCCATGTGCTATCCATTTCCCTTTCTGCTGGGAGGTTTCACAAAACCACTCAAAGCCCTCCATCCCTGCTTCGGCTTTCTTCTGGGAAGACAATCTCTGTTGAGTCAGTAGAAGCTATGAGTTACAGTCTGGAGCCCATCCAGGGATGGGTGTTAAGACCTTTCTGCATTTCAGAGCTTTTCTGAAGGAGGCTTCACACACTCCCCTTTTAAAGCAAGTGTCTGTTTTTTACTTCTCAGCCTGGATTGCTGAAGTGAGACTGAATAACTTCAGGCAATGTTGGGGGCCAAATTCAGGCAAATACTGCAGTAGATACAAGAATCGCATGAGCTTCAGCCATGCCTCTGAAATGGGATAATCCCTTTTGCGTATTATCACAGGGGAGCTCTAAAGATAACTGTGCTGATATTTGTGAAGAGGTTCAATTTCCCAGCAATTCGTGCTTCAGAGGAACACACGAGGAAAAACTGATTACCTCCATTTCATGCAGCTCTGTGCTTAGTCAGAGTGACACAGGACCCCTGCATGGAAGAGCTGGAAAAAGAGGACTGCTGAACAGATGCCCATCACAGAGCATCCTATGCAACAACTGAAACAGGAGTTGAATATGGAAAACACCGTATGTGATCATGTAATTAACAAATGTATCCTAATGCCTCAGCATAAGGGAGCTAAATTAAGCTATGGATGCATAATCTAACTTGCATGTAAGATGTTCATAAAGACTGTATCGCTTTTATTGTTATCAGTGGATGCTCCAGGCAATAAACAACCCTGCAGTTAGATTTCCTTGCTTGGGCACACATCTGCTAAATTCAGCATTTATTAGTGGTGTCTGAGAGGGAGACTCGTGTTACTGATGAGAGACTGTACAAGGAATAGTTGCAGTATTGCAACTGCCTCTCTGTAAAAATGGCTAGGAAAAATTTAGCACTTAAAAATTGCTGTGCTTGGGGAGGAATCCCTAGCACTCTACATGGTACCTGAATAATTAGAATATAGCATAGTTTTGAACAAAATAACTCTATGGGCTGGATGAAGGCTGCTTCCACATATTTACCTACTATGACACTCAGCTTGGATGGTTGTAATTGCTTGTTTGGTAATGGCATTATGAAGCTGAATTAATGGTGTGTACAATATATCTTAATGCTCAATAAAGGTGCTTCAGTACTTCAGGTTCAGGGAGACTACTGAGTGTGTGAAAGATATATGTGAAAAAGGAAAGACTGATGTGCCCATTTTTCATTTTCATTATGGATGGACTTGATAACAGTCACCCTGCTTCACAGTCTGCCTGGGAAGAACTGATTTACATTTCTGCCTTGCAGCCTGTGCCTTCCCTGGGTGAATGCCATAAAGGGTATTGTCTGGCTCACTGCTCCTTGAAGACCCGATTCCTCACTCTGAGCCGTGACAAGTCTATGGTCCACCAAGATAAAGTTTATTAATGTCTAACTTCCGGTGACAATAAGGGGTGTCGGAAGGAGGGCACCCCGCATGCACTGAAGGATGCTGCAATGCCATCACACACCCTGAGCTGATTCATATTTGTATTTCTCACAGGAGTATTAAAATATATACAGCCTTCAGTTACCAAATAAATACAATACTTGCATCTGTGTCTTTGCAGAGAATACATGCTTACCAGTTGTGGAGTGACTGTCCTAAGCAGAAGAGTGGCCTGATCTAGATCATATTCCTCCCAGGCAGGTGTTGGGCTCATCACCCTTCCCACCAAGCCTTCTCTTGTTAACTACAGACAAAAAGCACTGGCTTAGAGCAGCAACATTCGTCACTACATTCTCAGAGATGAGGCTACAAGGAGCACAGGTGGGTCCCATTTTGCCATCTGTAAGTGGAGAAGGTAATTTGTTGCCTCCCGCTGGTGCTGGGAGGTTCTGTTTGTTGCCATTTTGTGCTTTGTATGCAGAAAGTAATACACAAGTGTATGTTTGATACAGATATTTGCCAGAGGCTTACAAAGCTTCCCATATGGCATCTCCATACAGTGCTCATGAGCTCAGATTTTCTCTGCATGGAACTGAGGCAATAAAATAGTGTCTCTGTCAAACTGGAAGCCTCCAGAAACCAAAGTTAATGCCTCAGAAACATTTTAGAGGGTTCTCTTTATTTGATTTTTTTTTTAAAGCATCTGAAAGTTTTCTGGACTTTCAAATTTGTGTTCTAATTCTCATCCTAAATGCCCTCTCCTCCAATCCTTTAGCTTCTTTTTCTCCTCAGAAAACAAGAAACAACTTTAAAAGGGTGAAGTTGAACAGTTGTGCTTCAAAACATGCACTTTTGAAATATCATTCCCATTTAGAGTTGGAGTTGCTAGTGTATGCTGAAAGTAATGCTTTCTTTCATTTTATGTCTTAACCTTGAACACACTAATGCAGACTTTTCTCCTAGATGTATACAAGGAATGTTTCTGTCCACTTTCTAGCTTTAGTAATTCCCTCTCTAAAGAGAACAGTGTGCAGGGCGGGTGGACAGTGCCTAAGGACAGAATTTATCACCTGCCACCCTGCCCCATCCCCTCCATTGCCCTAATAACAAAAATCACTTGCTGATTTCAAGAGCCATACTAAATTTGAGGTAAGTAATGTTTAATTATGACTGAGAGGGTTAATTTTCAGTCAAGCTTAATGTCATATTACATAGTGGTACATAAGGTCCTTTTTTCACCAAGGGAGATATAAGCACTCATGCTTTTATAGCTCATTAATTAATTCATTTGCTCTGAATAGCAAAATATATGCATGGTGCTTCCCAAGGATGTAACATATGGAGATGGAACATAAAAGGTCACACTGAGTTGGGTGACTTGCCTAAACTCAGGTCCGGTATCTGTGTCTCACCTGAAGGTTAACTGGTACTTTGATTCATCTTCAGCACTCACCAAAAACACAACTTTAAATACAGTAGAAGAAAAAGCAATCATCATTTAAGAGAACTGTGCTTAATGCTGTTTCTTGTTTTGCCTGTAGTCCTGAAAATGGGACAAAAGCATTCGGGACAAAATATTTTATCCCAAATGAAAGTTGGAAAACCCAACTAACTATTTTAGTAAAGAGATTTAATTCAAACATGAATTGTACTTAGGAAAAAACACTAAAACAAACACATAATATTATCACTAAAGGTCACCCAATGAATCCACAAAATATCTTAGTCATCTCCCCGCTGCTGGCCAGTCTGTGCCTTTGTAGCTGCCAGATCTCAGTGACCCAAAATTTAAAGAGTATTTTACCCCTCATATACCAACTTTGTGAAGTGGAAGAAGCATTTATCCCACTGACAGAAGGATTATCAAGACAGTGGACTGTTTAAGAGCATGAAGACAGTTTTAATTTGGAACGAGGACAAGAAGCTGTGTTAAAATAGGGGAATTGAGCACAGCTATTCCCAGTCTTCCTGCTGTGCCGGCTGTAGCTGGGATCAGCCCCAAGCACGCTGCAGAGCCTGCTAGTAGGTTGCAGGAAGCCTCTCACTGTCGGGCACATCCAGCTTGAGGGCTGAATCCTGCGTCCCTGTGCCCGAGGTGCCACGGTGTGGCAATTCCTTCTCCAAGTACCTGACCATGACAGCCCTGTTGCTGCCCCTTTGGGCCCCACCACCTGTGAAATGCCAGCTAGGATTAAATTGTGTACCTAAGGCCACAAGATAGCTTTGCATCTGGCCTGGCAGTCGTACCTGCATCTTGCAATGCCCAGCAAGGCATCCCCCAGTTTCACATGGCTCCAGTTTGAGAAAGGAACTCCATATGGTTAAATGGATGTATAACATGGTAGAGATTTATGGATTCAGGATCTTATCCAGGCTGTTATAGTGATTTAGATTTGGGTCAGAATCAAAACCTTTGATCACACACACAGATTTGGGTGGCATTTGAAATCTGGATTCACTTCTAAAATCTGCATCTGACTCATCTCTAGCTACAGACATGGTGTTTTATGGTTTTATTTCTATTCCAGGGGGACATTTTCATGCACGCCTTGTAGCAGACAGAGGAGGTGGGGATCTTTATATGATTTATATTCAAGGTGATGCATACATAACTACATCTCTATTTCTCTAGCACATAGCGAGATATAAATTTAACTTTATTCATTTGCTGCACTAGGAAACAATGCAGCTCCCTTGGCAACACATCAGCCACAGACAGGAGTTAGGTAGAAGAGAAATTGAAAGCCAGTCTCCTAATTGACTTTTTGAAGTCATAAGCCATTTGTAGCTATAGCAGTAATGGCAGTAAATAGATCAGTTTGGGGACAGTAGAGAGAAAAGTCCCCAGCACCAATCTTTATTTAAGTGAATGCTGGAACACTTCAAATGTTTTCTGAAGATGTTCAAGAAGAAGCATTTCTTGTTTAGCTTTAGTAAACTACTCTGCTAGTCAGACTGTTGAACAAAAAATTGCAAACTTTTGAGATTTTAAAAGGTTAAGACTTCTGGTGTTTAAAACCCAGTAATTTAATCTCTGTGTAACAGAAGATTGTATTACCCTAGAAGAAAATTCATTTCTTTAGTTGGGAAGAAGTGACCTCATTGAATATGATTCACTTATCTGTGGATTTAGGTGAACAGCTTTTTTTAAACTGATCAGGAGAGCAAGGTGTTCAGCTGGCTCTGCCAAAAAAAAATAAAATGTTGTTTGCTGAAAAAAGGTAATGGCTCTTTCTTTTTGTGGAAAATGTGAACTCAAACAGGTGTGAGGCAGAACAAAATGAACATGAAAGCAAGAACACATTTCCATATGCTATTTTGAGATTTCTGAGAGAGACTGAATCCATTTCCACATGGAAAAACAGCACACACACAGAGAGTGGGATATTTCTGTTCTCCAACCAAGGCACGTATCTACCTGAAGGGATACAGAAATACCAAACTACGCTTTGAATTCCTGAGGCAAAACACCAATATCAGGAGCTTGTGTCAGGAGCTTGACATCCTCTGCAGGCAGCAGCGCCATTGTGTGCCAGTGACAGAGCTCCCACTTGGCTGCTTCCTCATCTCCGTGACCCAGGGGACATCCCTCTGACCAGATTTCTTCCTGCTCTAGCTTCCACTTCACCTGTCTGCTGAAGCATCCATGCCCAAGGTCAGATTTAGGGCCCTTTTGGGTTGCATTGACATATTTCTCAGCTGTGCCACAGGATCCTGTCTACAGGCTTCCAACTCAGAGATACCTGACTAAGTGATGGATGCAAACTTACAGAAGATCCTACGTCATGGATCCTGAGACAACTAAGGCAGAAGAAGCTTGTGGGTGACTCAAACTCCAAGCATCCCAGTTCCCACAGTGAAAATCACTGCTGCAATGGAGGTACATGGTTCTTTACACCATGCATGGGGAGAGCCAGACATCCAGCAGGACAATGTCAAGAAGTCACCATGCTGAGAAGGGAGCTGTCATATCTAGCCAGGAGGAAATGACAGGAAAAAAATGGGACTGCAAAGCTGACTTCTAAAACTGCAATAACAGCAATTCTCAGCTGTACACCTCTTCCTGGAGCTAAATCTTTCAGCCAGGTCAGTCGCTGCACAGTTACAGCTGTCCAAAGGAGACATTATCTTATGCATTTGAAATACCTTGGCATGCCCAAGAAAGGGATGACAAAGGAAAAAGAAATAAAAAACAAGACTAAAAGCCCATGAGTCCAGATTACTGTAGAGCACTGGATATAACAGCAGGTGTAATCCAGGCAACTGAAGCTGACCCCTGTGCACTCCAGCACACCAACCAACACTCCACCTGTCCTTCAGAACCATCCCTTGAGGGCTGCAAGGCCATGGCCTCATGAGCCCGCGATATCTTTCAGGACTGCCTCAAAGACTGGGGTGTTCCTGCCAAGCCCTGCACTTCAGTAATGAGTGGAGAGCTGCTGGCCTATGTCGAGGATGGATTTAATCCCTCTGGTGATTGGGACATGCATTTTGAGCTGGCATTACAATAAATGCACCTTACTTCAGTTAGGTTTCAGCTAATTATTCAGTGACCAGCACTGACTCAATGCAAGATCAGAACAAACTACCGTAATTTCCACTCTGTTCTTCTTGCTTCCTGCTCATGCACAATGTATAAAGCAGCACTGCTAGCTGGACTGGTGGGAACCTCTTGCCAAAACCAGCATTACTGAACATACAAGCTTCAGTTACTCTGTCCACACAGGGGACCAAATTCCTTGAGTTCCACATAATGATGGAAATGTCACCAATGTAAGGCTGGAATCACAGAGCAAAACCTATCCTCCTTGTATTCAGCAATGCCCAGAAGCTCTTGCCATGCAACCTGCTGGATTTACAAGGGTCAGTGTGTTCTCACAGGCCCCAAGAATGCTGTTAATAGTACAGCTAAGCAAAGATGAGAGCCAGTTGTTGCTAAGAGGCTTGATCCCACTTTCCCCTTCTTCCTTACACTTTGAGCTTGGCAGTAGCTCTTGATTCAGCAATCAGTCTCTGGGCAGACAGGGGAGCTCCAGCACCAGGAAAGGGATGTGAGTGCAGGAAGAGCCACGGGAATGCCCCTTTCAGGGACAATTAGCTATTAAATTAAGTCACCCACAGCATCAAATTGCACCACCAGAAATGGCTTCAGACCTTTTCCAGTGCAACTTTCCTTTAACCAAAAGCCCTGGTGAAGTGTCTCATCTTCTTCTTACCCCAGTACCTCGGTGGAGGGTCCTGACTGCTGCTGCTGCAGGCAGAATAAAGAGCAGATTTCAAGTGTGATATAGCTGAAGAGCACTTGTGTGTGCAAGAGGATTTTGGTGATGTTATTTATCACAGGCATTTCTCACTCCATGTTTACACATCTTTTTAGCTTCCTCAACTTACTTGTGAAGGCATTCCAGAACAATCAGCAGAGGATGTAAAGCTGATAGCTTATCACCCAGGCACCATGAAGACACATGCATCCTGATATATATCAGGATAGAGGAAGGAAGTGATTTAGTCCTCTGGAGTGTGAATGCTGGTGCTCTACAGCTCACAGAAGCCAGCACATATGAAAGATTTCCAAAGGCTGGTGAGTAATTCAGTGCTGACTTTTTCAGCTGTGTGGAAAACTACAAACACAGCAGCTCTGCCATATTTGTGAAATGTAAAATGAAAATATATTGATGGCTGGTATCTGCAGCTGGGTTTGTTCTGCTATTTAGGTCCTATTTCAAATGGAAAAAATTTAGAATAATATGTTAATGCTTACACTGACAGTATTCACATATCAAGACTTGGACTAGAGGCATACAGAGCATTTCTGCCTCAGTTATTGCGTTTCTGAAAATGTCCTACAGGAAAGAGATGGCAGCGCAGCCTGTTCATGTTCAATAGCTTTAGATTTAGATTTCATCCTGATTTTGTCAATCTAGAAAATAATAAAAAAGGGATATCAAATAAAAAATAGTGCTGTTCAGATTATAGTTTTTAAGGGGATATTAGAAAGGTTGTGATCTTTCCTTAATGCCTTCCTGGAGCTCTTAAATAAACACCCAGATTTCTAGGTCTTTGTAAATCCATCTAATACCTTTTGTCTCTGCTCATGATGCCTTGATGGGCTTACCTAAAAACAGAGGCCAGACAAAATTAAGGAAATAAGAAGTGGTTCTATTTACTGAAGGGCCTTCAGGTATATTTAGGGCAGACGAAGTCCTCCATGGCCTACACCCAAAAATGGATAATGGGCCATGGATTTTCATACTTTTATAAGTTTGGTCTATTTGCATATTGGGGGTTAATCTTCCAATTACAGCTTCCGGTAATGAAGCCATTTACCCCAAGTTTGCTCCCCCACAACTCACTTTTGTGTACATTTCTCGGGGTCTGAAACAGTCAGGTGTCCTTGATTCTCAGGCCTAGAGAGGAATTGTTGTGTCTGACCAAAATGGGAAAAGCAGTTGCTAACACTGTATATGGAGATTGGAGTTCTACACTAGAGAATTACAGGACTACAAATATATGAAAAATATAAAAGCTAAAATCCTAAGGCATCATTCACTCTTTTTCCTCTCTCTAGATTGTACAGTTACATGCACAAATATTCATAGTGAAACTATGAAAAATAGTGAGTCTGAAAATCATCTAGGCCCACAGCAGCCTTGAAATATTAACAAGGAACTGTAATCCTTTCCCCAGACCTTGTAATATAGCTAACATGTCAAAATAAAAATGCCTTATGCTGTGAAGGCAGAGATGTAAGAGAGAGCCAAGAACCTTCACCCTCCCAAAAGGAATAGAATCCTCCACACAGGAGGCTCCCACAGGTTACAAATATATTCCTCGAGGTGAAGTGTTCCCTGAATCAGAAACCTATGTGCTCGTATTAAAAATGTCATCTTAAGGTTTTTTTTGAAGGTTGAGAACAGAAATTTGTTATACAGCTCACCTTGACTTTAATTGAATTTTATGTTTACATCATTTCATATGAAAACTTGACTTTAAATTTCTTTTTTTACCTCTCTGGAGATTGCACAAGTCTGGGAAACAAAGCATTTTATTACACTGCAGACTGAAATTTGCTGTTTTCACAGTAAATGACTATGATGAATTGGTGCCTGTGAATGTGGAGCCAGTTCACAGAGACATCACGTCCTCTTGATAAAGGGCCTGCTAATACTGTTTGCAAGGCAAAAGCTTGGTCATTAACCATAGGCTTGATAGCTTACATAGCCTTTTAGTCTCACATAAGGGTAAAAACACAAGAGGGGGTCAATTCTATCCACTAGATGGAACATTGAAATGCTCTTCCATCACTCTGGTCACTACAGGTACTTTTCAACACAACCATTCTGAAGTGTAATGCAACTGTTCATTAAGAAGAGCTAAACAAAGCCATACCTTCAAACTACAGGCATAACGCCTTGCAGCACAACAGCTTCCTCAAGCAAAAGAGCTTTTTGCCAGCTCTGGCTTGGACCCACAGTGAAATTCCAGCTACTGCAGTTCCCAGTCAATGAGCAGTATCAGCTCTGTGCTATGTCATTATGAATGTTGGACATACCAAAAGTTCTCCCCCCGCCTTTTTTTATTTTAAGTGAATAGGGGATTGATTTGGCCAAATGCTTGGTCCAGGTCTATATTCTTCCATGTGGAATTTGAGCTTCATTTTTAACACAACCTGCAGCTATTGCTCATTGCTTGAGACAGACTGACACGGTTTAACAAACAGCCTCTGTGGAAAACTCACAATTGAAATGTTCAGAATGAAAGGGACCGTGTAAGCCCATGAAGCACACTAGCCTTCTTTAAGGCGTGTTTTTTTCTCTATCTTCTTAAATACATGGAATCTACCTGTGATTTTCTCTTCTTAGAATAGTATATCCCCTTGCCAGACTTTTGTGAAGTTATCCGACTCAAGAAGGAATGAAAGAAGTGGGATTTGTGAACACTCAAAACTGTCTAGAAAGCAGCTGAATGTAGCACAAAATCTCTTGGGTTCCAAATATTTAATCTTCTTACAATACTACAGAGCTAGAGGCCAATACTTATTTACTGCTTTCATACTACAGTAACAACATATACCCTACCTGAGAACCAAGACTTTTTGCTTTTCATGGGGACAGCATCCTAAAAAGTGTCTGCAGGCAGATTTAAATCTCAAACCATTGCAAGGGAAGATCATCACTGACTGCTGCTGCCGCTGCTCTGAAGACTGCTCCTGGACGAACTGCCTGCTGCCATCTATTGATGCACTGTAGGAAAGCGCTGGACCAGCAAGCCCCCACTCAGGTGCTTCAGTGAACATTTTCTGTGCTTGGGTGAGAAATCCTGTAGATCTGAGATCTGGGACTCTGAGAGAAATCCTTACTCAGTGACTCAAGAGCAGCAGAATTATTTAACATAGCCCAAGCAAAGAGTTCACTACAGACAAGCCTTATCTATGTGGGCTTAGGACGGCCTGAGCTCCAGAACCTTAAACACCATGAATATCGTTATTGCATCCTCTTTCCCTTCCACTGCAGAGGAAGCATTAAGATCTTAACTCTTAGGGGGCCCGCCTTATGGAGAGGTCACAGGATCTGCTCACTGCCTCTGCAACTAAGAATTGGATGAGTTTGTGACTGTTACCTTCAGCCAGCAACCACAGCACTGAAGTCACTCGGCCTGGGTAAAGCTAGGAGCCTCCTAGCCATTGCTGGTAACACATCAGGATGAGAGCACCATGGGAGCAGCAAGCTGCCATGACATCAGCTTTGCGTGACACTGCAATCACTGCAGGGGCAAATTCTGCCATCCAAAGAAAGAGGGTGGTAACAAGGCAGCCATTCCTAAAGGGCAGCTGCCTTTGTCCCTGCAGTTCAGAAAAAATTTTCTTCCAAGAGAGGACTAAGAGTCTGTTGAGCCTGGTACTGGATCCCTCAGTCCTAAGCAGCTCAGCACCCTAGAGGTGGCCTACCCAGAGTGCCAGTCATCTGTGATACAAGCCAGTCCTCCTGCACACTCGTGGTGTACACAAAGAGAGCACAAAAGGGTCACACTCACCTGCTACATGCTGCAAAATTCACAGGGGCAGAAAAAGAAAGAAGCCAAAAGAGCCTTAGGGATGGGGTTTAAGTATGGTTGGCACCTGGATTGCCAGTAACCTCTGGGGTGAGTGTAAATGGTGGGGACTCACCGGCGGTGAGTGACTGCATCTTTGCAGGCACAGAGCACACCAAGGAGATTTATTTGAGTTTCTTCAATGCTAGGCAGCAAAGGGATGGGAAGGTTTCAGTCTGTGAACAGAGGCTAGAAAAATTATTACAGAGCATTGTAATGAAAGAAGCAGGTTTTAAAAGGGAATCTTTACCCATGATCTGATCCTAGTTAACCCTGATAAGACGAATGACAGGAATATATTTGAGTTAGTCCCTGTAGATAGCAATAGGTTAGAGCAGAAGAAGAGAGGTGAGCAATGAGCTGTGATCTCACTGGAATGGATATTTTAGTTACTATTGGCAGCCTGCTGATTCAACGCTTCCATGATTTTCTCAAAACAAAAGAGCTTTCCTCTTTCCCTCCCCCCTTATTCAGTTTTAAACTTCTTTTATGTGCAGATTTGGACCCTGAAAGCAGAGAAGTACTGACCCCTGAGGTCCTCAGTGGAGATAACAAGACTTGGATGCAAGTGGAAATTGTGGGCTCATACCTCTTTTGTTTTATAGTCTTTTAATAACTTTTTTTTTTTCTAAGAAGCACTTCCTCTGGCTAATGCCAGAAGATGATTTTCACGAATACTTTTGTACAGCCTACACAGGATAGTGCGGCATCAGTAAAAGACTCCCCTCTGCCTGCAATTATAATGTTATTTTATGAAATAATCACAAGGAAATTTTCAACCCTTTCAAACCTGGGCTCTTTCTATTGAGATACATGTCATATATGAGGGGCAGATGAAGCAGGTGCAGTGATAGCAAAACATTCAAAACTCTTGATTTTTGAGCCTAGGTACAGGCTGTGAGAAAGGGGCAATAGAAACGCCTTATCAAATAACAATTAAAGACCTGCACCCTGTTATTTAACAGGGAGGCCTAGACTTCAGGTACCCACTGTTTTACTTCATGCTTCACATATTTCTATTAGATTACCTCTGGAGTGTAAATGCAAAGAAGATAGGTTGGCAATCTGTCTGGAGAGACAAATAAACTTGACAGATTATCTCAGGAGAGTCCTGTATATTCTAGGTGTCTGCACATTTAGGTTCAGGAAATGATTTGGTTTATAGACTAATTTCTTGAAGGATGAATTTTGAATTATAGAACCAACCAAGGCTCTTGTCAATTAAGATTAACCATTCTAATATCTCATCCCATAATTTAGCTCTCCGATCTGCTATCTGGCGCACTGAGTAACCACTAGCATTTCACTTTGGATTCTTGTGTTCTGCTGATGGATGCCAGGAAAGCTTTAGATGGAATATTAGGATTTTCTTCCTGGAAAATGTTCTTAAGCATTGGAACAAGCTTCCCAGGAAAGTAGTTGGGTCACCATTTCTGGAGGTATTTAAAAATGTGAAGGTGTGGTACTTTGAGACACGGTCTAGTGAGACTTGGCAGTGCTGGGTTAACAGTTGGACTTGAGGATCTTAAGGGTCTTTTCCAACCTAGATGATTCTGTGACTGTACGTTTGGTATGCAACCTGCTTCCATGTAGAGAGATATGGAACTGGTGGCTCCTTTGACCACCATGACATGCAAAGAAAACATTGACATGGATTCAGTCTACAACATGTATTACTTACCAACACTTCCTAAAGCAAGACAGTGAGAAATCCAGGTTTTATCTCTCATTTTTTTCATGGACTTAGGTGGTTTCAATTTGTTTCTTGAGCTGTATATGGAAAATTCTACCATGAATAATTTGCTAAACATTTTATTTCAAAGTTAAAAGAATGATCATGTAACTCCTAAGTTGCATGGGTGCATTTTAAAATAGTACAAGTATGAAGAAAACTGAGAATTTGAATTTCTATTCAGTGTTTCTTTCTTATTTGCTTTTGGAATTTTATGAATTTCAGTTTCATAATACAATACCTTTCTAGGCACTCAGTGAGAAATTTGAATGGCTTATGCACTACTAAGACTTGTAAATCAAATTTTAGGACACACAGCAGAAACAACGGTGTGTTCTTCAGCTTATATTTTGTCTTAATGGAGATCCTTTCTCTCTTTTCTTTGCAAGTGTTTTCTCTCACAACTTTTGTCTACTACAATATAAGCAAGATATTAGAAAGCATCCAAAGGAGGTCTATAAAGATGGTGAAGGATCTAGAAGGGAAGCTATACAAGGAATAGCTGAGGTCACTTGGTTTGTTCAGTCTGGAGGACACCTCTTAGCAGTCTACAACTTCCTCCTCAGGGGAAGCAGAGGGGCAGACCCTGATCTCTTCTCTGGCCTGACCAGTGACAGGACTCGAGGGAATGGCCTGAAGTTATGTCAGAGGAGGTTTAGCTTGGATATTGGAGAAGGGTTCTTCACCCAGAATGTGGTTGGGCTCTGGAACACGCTGCCCAGGGAAGTGGTCACATCACCAGCCTGACAGAGTACAAGAAGCATTTGGACAATGCACACAGTGTGACTCTGCAGATGGTCCTGTGCAGGGCCAGGAGTTGGAATTTGATGGTCCTTGTGGGTCCCGTCCAACTCAGAATATCTTATGATTCGATGATTCTAGGATTCTAGGATTCTGTGATTCAGAGGCAGCAACATTTTTTGCATATCTGGAACAGAGACAGAGGTATGGAATAGTTAGAAGCACACAATAAGGCTATTCCAAACCCCTGGTAATCTGATCATGTTCCATAGTCTGTTCCTTTGGGAGGTTAGGGCTTACAGCAAGGTCACTTACACATAGATCAACCTTTACCAGAGGACTAGATCTCTGAATTGGTCTCTAAGGTTTCCTGCAAGGATACTCTATGTGCATATATGTTACAGAATATGAGTCTGATGCACAAGGTCAAAAGGGAAAAAAAGCTTATGCCAGCAGATTTTATAAATATACCTTATAAATGAAATTCAGTGTAAACAGAGTAAGAGAGTGATTTAATTCCCAAAGATCCAGCCCAGAGACCTCACTAATATGCTAAAGAGATTTAAGCATGGTTATGTCATGCTTAAAACCAGAAAAATTAAACAAGCTGTGGGTAAAGTATTGACTGAAACAAGGAAATCTGGACAGAAACTCTTAACATTTCTCCAATCATAATGACTTAGCACTTTCCACTAACAACTTGGGCAAAACAGACTGGACTTGGGCAAATTAATTTAATTTATTCGCAAACAAAAGTCAGAGTAGGGTGCTGGGAAATAAAACCAAATCCTAGAACACCTCCCCTCACCTCTCCCTCTTCCTGGGCTCAACTTCACTTCTGATTTTATCTACCTCTTCCCATCCAGCAGTGCAGGGGGATGAGAATGGAGTTTGTGGCCAGTTCATCATGTTGTCTCTGCTGCTTCTTCCTACTCAGGGGAAAGACTCCTCACACTCTTCCCTTGCTTTCCTCCCACAGGAAAGAGTCCTCCACAAACTTCTTTAATGTGAGTCCTTCCCATGGGGTGCAGTTCTCCATGAGCTGCTCCAGCATGGTCCCTTTCACAGGGTGCAGTCCTTCAGGAACACACTGCTCCTGCGTGGGTCCTCCATGGGATCACCAGTCCTGCCTGCAAACCTGCTCAGTGTGGGGTCCTCTCTCCACGGGGCCACAGGTCCTGCCAGAAGCATGTTCTAGTGTGGGCTTGCTGAAAGGGGGCCACAGCCCCTTCAGGCCTCCACCCGCTCCAGTGTGGGGTCCTCCACAGGCTGCAGCTGGATCTCTGCTCCTCCATGGACCTCCACAGACTGGAGGGTCCCATCCTGCCTCGCCACAGGCTGCACCACAGGCTGCAGGGGAATCTCTGCTCTGGTGCCTGGAACACCTCCTGCCCCTCCTTCTGCACTGATCTTCGTGTCTGCAGAATTGTTCCTCTCACGTATTCTCACTCCTCTTTCACAGCTGCCATGACACAGCACTAAATACATTATCCCAGAGGTGCCACCACTGTCACCATTGGGCTCGGCCTTTGCCAGCAGTGGATCCATCTTGGAGCCAGTTGGAATTGGCTCTGTGGGACATGGGGGAAGCTTCTGCCAGCTTCTCACAGCAGTCTGTAGCCTCCTGCTACCAAAATCTGGCCACACAAACCCAATACAAGCATACAGAAAAGGGCCTTAAAAAGAGTGTTTAAAAACATAAATTAAACTTGTGAATAACCAGGAAAAGTAGAAGAGCATTATGGTCTTTATCTGTCTTTACCTGGAGCTGAGACTATGAGTAAATTTAATTTAATAAACCCAAAGCACAGGTAACCTCTTTTTGTGTACAAAATTAACAGAACATTGATTTCTCTCCCCAAAACTAAAATCACCTTTTCAAAGCATTGGCACAGACATTCTGCACAGGGTAAATAGAATTATTATGGCACTTCTTCCACCTTGCTCATCAGCAGTCTCTACCCCGTCTTTACATTGAACTGTCGAAAAAAAAAGGCAGAAAAATAAGGAACAACAAATTAAACCACTACATATATATTTCAATTATATAATACATATATTATGTATGTATTTAATTATATTTTTAAATCTTAATTTATAATTAGAGACATTATCTCTGCTATGAACAGGAATGTTTGATTCCTTTAAGCAAATGTTTTCATTGTTACAGTCACAGCCTCCTCCCTTTCTTTTTAACAACAACCAGAAAACTCCACAACCACCCTTCATTTGCTTTTGACAAAATCTTATTGTTTTGCTACAACCTTCATAGATAATTTCAGCCCACTTCAAGGATCCCACCTGAAATCCCAGATGACAGTATGGAACTGAAGTTCTCCTTTCTCAAAGAGTGGTAGACAGCATGATGTTGAAAAGTCTTGTGGTCCCTATTTGCAGGAGTAAACGGACTACGCACGATCCAATATGAATCCAGCAGAAGCCACTTTATTCCCCCCAAGCACCCTTATTATACACTGTGCTCCCCCTGTCCAGGCGTCCACACATTACATGATTGGTAAAGCAATATACACACATAAAACATGTAATGATTTAATTGGATCTCTGGCTCTGTTCACCCGGCTACCGTGCATCTATTCACACAAATCATCAGACAGTTTTCTATCTTTTGTTTATGCTTTTCTCCGGCTGCTGTCCCTCTGTCCTTGAAGCATCAGCATTCTCTCGCTGTGTACGTTTTCTACGTGCTCTGTTCACTTGTCCTTATGGCTGGTGCCCCATGTGTCCATTTTCTTGCAAAAACTCTGTCTCCACACCTATTCTCCCTTTGCATGTCTGAACTTAAAATTGAAAGAGATTAAATAGATGAAAATATCTCTTCCATTTCTGCAATAAAGTGATCTACTGTACAGAAGAATAAATTTCAAGAAGTACTCCAGGGGGAAAAAGATATGTAAAAGACATTGTGGTTAAGACAGTGTCTGCTTAGCATCATGGAGCTATAGCTATGAGATTAGCAAGAAAATATTATTGTTAAGCAAGGACTTGTTGCCTAAAATCCTGCCACTCATGAACCCCCAGCATGTGACATTGTCTTGCTATCTCCGGCCCTCTGTTCTTGCCTCTGCCACATAGAAGAAGCACAAGTCCTCTCTTACTCTGGAAGCTGCTGGCTGTTCATTCAGAGACCTCTCGGAACCTTGCCTTTTCCACGGCGCTTGTCAATTGCCGTCAGCCAGTAGTTGGTGAACTACTCTGCTCACAGTTATCTCTGCTGCTAATCACACAGCATTATTCATCATGTTGACCCTGGTAAAATAATTGATGTTCAAAAAAAAGCACTTGCAAGCATCCCGCAGGACTCCTCACTAAATCAACTTCAAATTTCTTTGCAGACATCTATTTTGTCCTTTTTGTTCATATCTCTCTACACACAAACCCCGTTATTTATCTGCTGAGATCATTCTGTCAAGAATTGCTCATCTTCCTGTCTATTTCTGAGACCAAACAAACACAAACTTACCTTCTCTCTCCCTCAAAAAAATAGAATGAAAAACAATGGAATGAATAAACCTCTATGTCCTAACAAAAGTTACAGGTGTTGCATTATTATTTTCAGAAGATAAAATGCTGGAATTTACTGGAAATTTGCTGTTCTGAAGTAATTACTAATATGGTAATTTTTTTCAATACTTCAGACAGGATAAAAAATAGCTCATTTAAAATATGGCAAATAGACCTTGCAGTACAATGAAAAAGATGAAAGAGGAGACTTTGAAGAGAATCATCTTTAGATTTAAAGTAGGATTAATAATATGCCATTGGCTGCTGAAACTACCTGAACAACTAATGGCAATTTAGCAAGCAATCTTTCAGTACTATTCATCAATAACAACACAATTTTGTGAGGTCCTTGTGTTCCTTTTGTCTGATACAGAATAGCCTCTGTGTTCAAAAAAGGATATGAAATTAAAAGTTTGATCAAATTCCAATAAGAAGCTATAACGATTTAAGTAGGAACTGAATTGGATAATCTTTGTGCAGGAAACACTTGAGCAGGTGTAGGGCTACTATATTACTTGTTACAACTATGGACTGTGAAAGTAGTTGGTGCTGAGCATGAGTAATAGCTAGCAGAGACAACCTATATGTAAAGAAGTATTGAAAAGTGCAATAGAAACACAGTTAAAAGAAAAAAAGCAGTAGATGGAAGAAAGGCATTTCATGAGATGCGATTTATTGTTTAGTATTCTTCCCATCAGTTTCGGAACAGCCTGTTTTATAAAGTTTTCTAAATATCTCCATTTTCTAAGAGAAGATATCTCTCAGCATAATTTGAGAATATATTCTAAAATAAAATTTCTTCTTCATATTTCTCCTCTGCTATTCACAGGCTATCTCCAGAAAGTAAGTCATTCCCAGCTCTTGCTTCTTCCTTCTCCTTGAGCAGAAACTGATGCCCAGGAATTTCATCCTGAATATAAGGAAGAACTTCTTTACTGTGTGGGTGACCATGCAGTAGAAGAGATTTCTCAGAGAGGTTGTGGAGCTCCCCTTGATGGAATGTTCAAGAAGTGTCTGGACACAATCCTGTGCCGTGTGCTCTAGAATGACCCTGCTTGAGCAGAGAGGTTGGATCAGATGACCCACTGTGGTACTTTCCAACCTGACCCATTCTGTGATTCCTGATGGAGGAAGGAGCTGGCAGTAAATATTGTCAGAATGAGATCATCTATCCTTTTAAACCCAAAATTTACAGCTCACTAGCTGTTCAAGTGTAGGTATAATTAAAGATAGAACAGGTGCAAATGCAGCAGCATATATGTCTGGAAGAAGAATTTGCTAATGGGAAAGCCAAATCGCTTGTAAATATTTACTCTAGAGTCTTGTAGTTCATCACAACTACATTTAGTTATGGTGGGAATGTAACACTCAGAGCAGACTGGGAACTTCAGTAGCATCCTGGCAGTGACATCCTTCACCCCTCCATGGTGACTGTCATCTAATACATGCAGGACAGTCAGCAATTGCAGTGGCTTTACTAAAAAATACTTTTGGGTTTGATGGAAGGTTGAGTTCTGTATTGCATGGCCTCTACCTCAAGTCAAGGCAAATGCTGAAGAAAAACTGGCAAACACACATATTGGTCTGTATTTGTTAAAGTTTTCCTGACAGCTTGGATCCATAATTTCCTCTGAAACTCCTTTTCCTGCTCTCTGGAAGAAACTTGTCATCTCTGATCCAGACCCTTTGCCTCAGACCCTTTTCCCCACCAGCTGCTTTTCTCTCTGGACAAACCTGGGTTGGGTATTTCCTGCTCATTCCCAGAGCTAGGGAACTCTCCTCACTGGAAAGTGGAGTGTCTGATGGCACACACCACGGAATACCATGGCTTAAGTAAGTGCTACAGCTTCTGACATAACTCGTATTTCCTACAGAGCCTACCACTAAAAGAGCCATAATGCCATCACATTATTCTGAAGACAACAGAAGTATCTTCAGTTCAATTCACTTCTCTGAATACAGTAATCTAACAACCTAGCCTGTCCCAACTGAATTACAGATGCCTCTCTGTTAAGGTGCAAAACTTCCAGAGGGCCTACATCACTACTTGTGGGTTTCATTTTGAGCAGGAGCGGTTCACCCTCTGGAACCTGCTCTCCATCATTCTCTGAGCATCTCTTACCCCTCAGCACATCACATGAGAGGTAGAGCATGCAGAAAAAGTTCAACACTAGTATCAGCAATAATCTGGTCTTAAAAAATTGCAGCTCAGTACATATTTTCTTCCTAACAGAGCCAGTCTGACTTTTATTAAGTTAGAGATTTATTAATGATGATTGTACCCAGCAGAAGCGTGAGTTACATGAAGGAAGCAGATTTAACCCAAAGAGCCTGAATCCTGTAACAGATGGGCTGGCCATGCTTGCGTTCACGGAACTGGCTCTCCTCTCCCTGAGGCTGCACGACACTCAGCAGCACAAGGCATCTGCTAATGAACACCATGCAGACTCAGAGACAGGAGCCAGTTCTACGAACGCAAGCGAGTTCAGTGTTCAGTGGGTCACTAATCCTTAATCGTGTTCACAGCTTTTCAGGCTGACACAGTGTCGACATAAAAATACACAAGTTTGCCAGACTGAAATCCTCCCACCTCACTCAAGATTCAAGAAAGGACATGGGAATGAAAATGATAGTATGACATGTAGGCTCCGAAGAACATTCTTGGGCTGTGTTACACCCAGGTGTTGTGCTTGTGGTGCCAGGTGCACTATTATTGCTCAGGGAATGGAAAATTAAGACTGTTGGGGTTTTGTCGTTTAGCAAGGGTACAGTCAGACCACAACAGGCATTAAAGTTAATTGCAAACAACTGAGTTACTGTGGTCTGAGAAGCTGACTCATGATCAGAAAGATTTTAACTAACCATCTGCATGTTTCTGACTCATTGCAACTAAGAAATAAAGCCTATATATTTAGCTTAGCTTAATATGTTCTGCTTTACCATGACACCAAGTCAGGAGTGCATGAACAGGCCAGGTTAAGGCAATTCAGCTTTCCATATGTAAACCGATCATCTGTTCAGCTGTTAATACTTTCAGACATTCAGCACAGCCTACTAGGAAAAGTTTGTAAAACATTTTGGTCCCTAAGCATTTTGTTTCCATTTTGTGCTCTGAAAAATCCCTATTTAAATCAAAGATATCGCCTAAGCCTCACATGCCTAGCTGGAGATCCAAGGAAAGTTGTTCCATTTGCAGGGAGAGGTTTGAGCTTCTGCACTGTATTCCATTGAATATTTTGCTGGCAAGATTTTGACTGATGTTTGTGAATCATCACAAGTTTAATTAGTTTGAGTCAAACCTAGATTTCTTTGCTTCAGTGAGTGTTCTTGAATATGAAGCAGAATCCTAGCGAACTGTGGAATGATATAGCACAGGTCCCTCTAGAAACAGATTAAATTCCATAACCAGAGTAGAGTTGCATGACATGTTTTTCAAGTGTCCAGATTCAGGGGTTGTTTTTGTTAAAGCTTTCTGGGAGAAAACACATCAGCTACATAGAAGCATACTACAGATTTAGATTTTGGCATTTCACATTACTAAACTTTCAAAGGTTAGACTTCAGTTTTGTTTCCAGAACAGTTCTTTGACTGCATTCTTCCTAAAAATACGTTCAGCACTAAAATCAAAGCCAAAACACTGAAAAACATTTTGTTTCCAGGTAAAAGAACATTTTCCTCCAGGATAAATATTCACTCAGGCCCAAAGAAAAGAAAGTATTGGCTCCTCAGACAAAATGTGCACCCTTAGGCTATCGCGCCATTTTGTTCCATTATGTCTGCAGCAAAGCTTAAACTGAATAGTGATAAAAACATAGGTTTTATTTTGTTTATGACCAAGACAAAGTATTTGTCTCTATAAATGGATAAAAATACTTGCCTAATGTAGTTGAAGATGTATTTCGTAGTTCTGGATTGCTTGAATATGATTGATTTTGCTGTTTTATCCTTATCTTTCTCAATAAAAGAGTACTGTGGACATATATCAGCGTAATTCATGCCCAGCCATTCTCAAGGCTCTAAAGAGTTTTACAATGTTTCCCCTTAAGTCAGCATATACTTTACCAGATCAGCCATTTGATGGTTTTATGTATAGCTTAAGGACTCCTTTGCCCAGTATATCTCTTCATGCCAGTACCTGTTTGATAGACATGTCACTTTGGCAGATGTCTAATTCTATTTACAGACACCAAACCTAAAGAATGATTCCCAAACTTTACAGTGCAGGAAAAATATACAATGAGAAAATTAGATTAAGAAGCACTTAAGTAATAAACAATAAAATGACATATAAAATGAACTATCTATCTTTGACGAGATTTTAATGTATAGGTGTTGTTTGGTGACTTTTTCTCTTGTAACAAGGAAAAGCCTAGCTTTTGGAGGTACTAAGGAAAAACTTAAAATGGGGCACAAGAAATACGTGTTTTGTGGGAAGAAGGACCAAAGACCACGCACAGCAGAGCATGAGATCACCATTACCTACAAGCCAGCAGAGGACAGTCACAGTCCCGGGCTCCCATTCTGCAAGGGGTCTGGACAACAGTTACAAATTATTGCCCGCCCTGAAAATGCAGGACATCCCATTATCTGGCTAGGATTCAGTCCACACTTGAACCACTGCCTTCCTTCACGGGTTTACCAGAAAGAGAGCTAAATAGGAGCATCTAAGAACATTGGAGTCCACTGTTAGGGATCTTAGAGCAGAAGCAGCCCATCTCACGCATGGAAGGTGCTGCCCAAGGCATGCACATTATGTCTCCTGCTATTTTATGTAAAATCTATGTAAAACACATTCATCAAGTGACATGATGAACAAGCACAAATGTTTCATGGTAATCCATTAGAAGGAATACTTCCCTTAATTCAAACACACTATATTTGCAGTTCATAACTACACAGAGGATTTGCAAAGGTCTCTTTTCCTCAGTGGCAACAGGGGAGAAGGCAATTTTGAAACTTCTGAGCTGAAGGCAAAGTTCACATAAGGAATAGGTTGACAGCCACAACACGGACCTAAAAAATGGCCACCAGGTATATCATGACGTCTGTTTTGATTTTGCTTTTTTGCATTGGTAGTTTTAGAATTTCTGGGGTTTGTGCTTCTTCTGAAAGGTGGAGGCTATCTTTAGAGATGATGAAGATAAAAGATTTCCTTAAGCACAGGCTGTCACATAAAGTTTTATGACGAAGACTAGATATTATGGGATTTAATATAAAATCTGAAGGAAATGTCAGAAGTGCATGACTTTCTGAAGGGCCCCTCTTGCCTGAGGGAGCCCGATGGACTAGTTGTCTGTGATTTTCCTCCCTGCCACTTCTTTTTCCAACACCTTACTCCCAAGGACAGTATCTTTCTGGACTTCACACATGCCTGTATGGCTTCAGCTGTGTGCAGTCTATCCTGAGCTGCAGATGACTGCCCCAGCATGTCAAGCAGGACCTTGAACCACCCTCAGTTCCTCCTGCCTCCACAGACTGTTTAAGGCACCCAGCTGGAACAGTCCTTGAGAATCCTTGTCCATATTGCAGCCACCTGATAGAGTCCCTGCTTAAACTTAGGAAGGAGATATTAATATTCTGTCCTTTCTTTTTCAGAGCTGTAACTTCTGTGGCGCCTGCAGGGGCTACTTCTCAGCATAAAATAGCAGGAGGCTACACAGTACCCTTGAAATTTCCTCGTAGTGGCAGAAGGAACCCTGCTGGGACCCAGACAGCTGCCAGGACCAGCAGGCTGCCAGCTACACAGCTCTTCAAGATCCTCCAAGAGAAAAGCTTCCTATCCTTGCAAGTCCAACATCTCATTAAAATCTCTTTCGCCAGACATTGACTAATCTGCCCAACCAGATCTGTAACGAGGTATTTTGAGCTCGCTCTCACCCTCCTCAGGCCCTTTCCAGATACTGCAGCAGTCTCCCTATAGCAACAGCCAGGAGCTCACAGGCAATGAGTGTCCTTTTCCCACGGCCATCGTGCCCTCCCTCCCCATGCTGCCTGTGCCTCTGAGCCCATCTCTCTTCAGGTTAAATGGTTCCTGCTACGCAGTATCTATTTCCTCATGATGGAACACGACCTGGTGTCTAGAAAGGGGAATACAGTAGTATGGCATGTTGTGAATGAGAGGAAAAAGATGGTCTGGTAGACATATATACTAGCACCGTCCCTGCAGAGGATGAGACCCACATATAGGAAAAAAAAAAGAAGAAAAAAAATTCTGAACTTCATAGTTTATGCAGCCAAATGATTATTATAACCTCCTCTGCTTTACTGTCCCACTTCAACATGCTGCCTTTGTCTCACATTCACTATTTCCCCTCACTTGTCCAATGGGTGGCTGCTGTGCCCTGTGTGCTTATAGGCATACCCAGGGGCTTAGAGATGTTATGACTCCTGGCAAACAAAACCAAATATCCATGTTTGCTTCCTGGCTGGACAATCAGGATCCTTCCTCACTTCCAGACACCCACCTTCCTCTAGTACAGCACCTTACATGCAATTAGTAGCTTTTATACTACTATAGTACAGCAAAGATCTGTATGTGGAAGAGCATATGAAACCCACAATCTTTTGCTGTAACACAATTTTCTGTGGTTTTTTTAAGGAATGACAACTGACTGTAAATATGTTTAGTTTAGGTTGCCTTTTGCAAAATGTCTCAAAACAGTCCACTGGGAAAAAAAAAGATTATTCTGTTTACAAAGATGAAGGGACTGTCAGGACTGTGGGTTATATTTCTCAGAATGGCTATGACTAAATGGACATGAGGCACTTGTAAAAAGCTCAGGAGAGAAGTTATGTTCAGCTGCCTGCTCTTTCCTAAAGCAGTAGTCTGATAGACTTTACCCTACTTCTAGCTAGAGTTTTGACAGCTCACACAAGGTTTACACATGGAAAAATTCAGAAACTAGCTAAATCATGCTATTGGGAGCTGAGCTAAAACACAACTCTATTTAATGAGCTTGAAGAATGGCCCATACTTGTTCATCATACTTTGGCCCATCATGCAGGTTCAGAGAAACCTGCTCTTCTATCTCCTTAAAGGGTGCTCAGTTGCCTTGGCAGATGGATCCCTAACCCTGCTCCAGACTAGGCTGGACCACATTTCTCCCCCATTTATCCCCATTTATCCCACTGTGTAACAGATCAGAGATGGTGGGACTTCCTGAGCGCAGTGAGCTGCTGCTGCCCCGGCAGTGGCAATGGCACTGCTGTTCCATTAGTTGTGTGATGTTTACAGAGATTTAGCTAGAAGCAGGTCAGCACTTTTGGGGGAATCTTCCTTGGGATAGACCTCATTGCCTAACTCCAACCACCACAATTCCACAAGAACGAAAAGCACAAGACCTTGTGAAGAGGCATGCTTTGCCTTTTTAAGTGCATAGCAGGAATCACTATCCTTCCTCCGCTAATCTTACTCTTTTCATCACCTGTTTCTTTTTTATGGAACCCCTTGTTCTCCTTTCCTGCTTATTTCTTCTCTGCCTTTAGCCTTTTGCCTTGTTAACTGATTATTCCTTCTTTGTCTCTCTTTCCTTCCCTCCCTGCCTCCTCTTTGACAGAAGGTGACACACTGCTCATGCTGAGAGCATCTACCAGATGACTGCGAAAACAAGCTCTGGCTTGTAGAATGCTGGAGGAAATGACAGATGCCCCTTCCAAAGTGACTGCCACACAAGTGCCAAAAAATTGAGAGATGAAAATCAAGTTATTTTCAGGCGGAAAAGTATCATCCTACCATCCTACCTGAACAGCTAATAGGAACCTGTATGCAGTATATGTATGAGGCTTTCTGCTCAGGCTGTTGTTCTGGTCTGGCAGCTCTTCTGTCACAGCTTTTTCAGGTACATTTCCCCTTGACAGACTGAAGATTTTGTTCCAAGATGTTGAAATTTGACCTGTACCAGATTGCAGAAACAGGACATTGCATAAATAAGTATTAATATCTTCCTATTTTCATAAATAGCTTTACCAAGATCAGCATCCTCCTCTCTGCTTTGGAGAGAGAGAGACTGACACATAGCACAGTGCAGTGACCAGCTCTGTGTCACACAACAAAGCAATGACAGCGTCCACAGATCATCTGTCCCCAGACACAGCTCCTTCAATAATTATTATGATGACAGCTGGTGTTTAAATTCTCTTCTACAGAGACACCCTTCAAATACTATGTGATCGAATTATACATCATTTAATAGTCTTAATAGTCACCCTTTCATAGACTCATGTGACAACTACAAGGCACTGTCTTTCTGAAAGGGCCAAACCAAAAAATTTTACTGCAAACTGTTATTCTTAAGTGGTTTGAAAACTTCAGGACTTTAGAAATATGAAGCGTCAAAGTCAAGACCTGTAATCCATCTACTGGATATGAATTTCCATGCACCCTCCATAGGTAAGGGCTCTTTTGACACACCTGACTAAAATGTTGACCAGATCAGTTTGGTTTCAAATGCCTGCCTTTGGAGTCTGAAGAACTTAAGACTGTCTGGAATTTAAGCAGAAACTTTCAAAGCCACTAAAACTTCCAGCACCTGAGAAATGCTTTTGGCTCCAAAGCTTACATGTATTTTTGATCTGGTACATGGTATAACATTATCTACTTTGTCCAAAATGTATTTATGTTAATATTGGATGGTTTTAATGCTGCATTTGATTTATAAGTGAAAGCTGTAGAACAACAGACAGTTAACAGGAAAGCAAGACCAGTTCTGAGAGCCCTTCCTCTTTTAATAAGGTTTGCTATGGTAGCTAGTTTATGCCTTGTAACTATAAAGGAGAACATGAATAAGAATGAATTAATCTTTCACATACTCCAACCCCAGAAAGCACCAGTTTTCTCATTTAGTTTGACCTCCTTTATTTGAAAACAAAATAAAAATAGCAACAAAACCCCCAGGCCATAAAATTTCAAGATGTTGCTGAATCAAACCCATAAATTTGACATACTAGAGCCAAGATAAAAAATTCTGCTGAGTCTGCATTTTAAAATACCTAAGATGTGGAGAAGCCCTTTTTTCTTGATAGAAATTGTCTGTAGAAGGCTTGTAATACCAACACTGCTGCTTCTTCCTACACATTCAGTCTTGTCTTTGGTCCATCATGCAGGGAAGGGTGCTGTTACAGCTCTTGCTACCTCAGAACTCCTCTCTAACACAACAATATCTGCAGATGCTTTCAGACAGTTCTGTGCTTGTCTGAGCAGTACAAAAAGCTGCACGAAAAGGCCAAATCTCCTTCAAGTTTATAAGAGTTTTGCATATACCAATACCAGCTATATTAGTCTAGTGAAGACACCTTAGAGATGTAGTCTGCTACAGAGAAATGTTGGGTTTGTTGTGGTGGCTGCGTCTTTGGAGTGATTACACAAGTTGCATCTTCCAGACCCAGCTGGACCCTCATCCCCGTGCCCCACAGAAGTCTGCAGCTCACCCAGCTGTGCCAATTGAAGAGAGAAGCCTCTCTAAGGTAGTTCTTGTAGAAACAAAACCCTACTGCTTTTTCTGTAGGAGATAGTTGGAACACTATAGTTTTTTTCCTTTTGCTGCAAAGCCAATTTAAAAGAGTTTTCCTCTCCTTGCCTCTCCTTTCTGGACTCCAGGAATTATTTCCTTCACTCTTCTAGTGTTATGCAGAGGCAACTCCTTAGCATATCATGCTCTAAACCGTATCAGTAGAATGACCCAGATTAAAAATGGATCCAAATTAAAAACAGGCCACAAATAGACATTTTTTAATGCCTGGTACATCTCATGGTCTGGCATGCACAGCAACCACAGAAAAAGCTGTATCAGCACGATAAAATAGTGCTGATGAACTGCAGAACAGAGACGGCAAGGAGGGGGAGGACTATGGAAAGATCATCGGCCCTTTGGCAGGTGGAAACCAACCCCATGGGACACCAGGCCTGTTCTTGGGCTGCCTGTGTCATTCTCTAAGAGGCAAACCTGTCCCAGGAAGGTCTTGCTTCTCGCTTCTGATCTTCAGATACCTGGTCCCTCACCACAGTGCCAAGCACTTCTGAGGCTGTGCTGGGAACCGGGCCAGGCAATTCCTTGGAGTCAGAAGTAATCCTTTTGTATCCAGGGACAGGTACTCCTAAACTAGCATGTTTGCTAAAGAAAGTATGAGATTACAATAACCTGGCTTTGAGAGTTTGTGTGTGTATGTGTGTGTTTCACTAAGCCAAATCATTCCAGATATTTAAAGAGCAGTCAGGCAAACACCTCAGCTGGCAGTGACCTCCAGAAAGGCAAGGGGCAGACAGACAGGAATGAGCGGCAGGAAGAATTACTATACCTCAAGCACAGTCACACTAAATATTTAATAAATAATCTAACTTCCTTTCCAGCTCCGTTTTCTTTTCTTGTCATGTCCTTGTCAATCTGTCAAGAAACAGCAGGAATATTTCAAGACTAAAGTTCAGGCTGAGTCAAGTTGGCCATATCCCTTTACTTAATTATGCTACTGTCATCCAGCTGATCAAAGTCAGACCATAGAATCTGGACCCAAGGCTAGATATATTGAATGACATATTGAACAGAGAAGTCCAGTTGCTCACGAAAGGTGGTTTCCTGAAAAACACAGTAACACACTCCTTTCTGAGAACATCTCTTTAAATACTCTGTAGAAACACATATAAAACTTTCGTAAGAAAAGGAAATGTCTTTACTTAAAAGTGGTGTGTCAATATGATTGTTATCTCAATAATAATACATAGGGTGAAAATACAAGACTAACATGAAAAGTTTTCAAACACTTGTCTTGTGCAGTGTATGCAACCCCTTGTGTCTTTCAGAGTCTCACAGAATAAAAGCCAAGAGGGTCTACTCTGAAATGACGGAATATCTCATCCACTCAATGGTAACTGAAAGGTACTGTTTCAATTATTAAACATCTCAAAAGGTGTGGCATGGGCATGCTACTAGTACAGGACATTGGGCATGCTACAAGTACAGAACATTGGAATCCACAAGAGGGAGAGAAATTACTAAGCAGGAAATGTCTGGAAAAATCACCAGGAGAACAAGACCCCATGCTGCAGCAGGGGACAAAAACCCCAACATCCTCTCTAAATTCAAATCTGATGACAGCATAAACCAAGTGCATGAGAAAGATGCAGATGTGAGTGCACACCAAAGTCCTTACATTGCATATTGACAGCATGCTGAATTTATCCTCTGCCTACATGACACACGGTACAAGTCATGGATCTTTCTGTAGGAATAGAATAGTCACAATCTGGTTTAAATACAGTAGCTGAAGCAAGTCTTTCTGTCCTTCCCCCCAGTTTAATACAGTTTTTCACACTCCAGTTTGAGTTACCTTGTTCAGTGAACAGATGGTATGTCAATGTACTTTCATTGAAATTACTTGGAAAACAGAAGGCTGCCCCATGCATTTTTTTTACCACATCCTCTACATCAACTGTTGTTTTCACCTCTGAACTATTAACATGCTTTTTTTCATTTCAGATGCCAGTGTCACACCTATAAAAATGGTCATGAAGGACAAATGAGTTGTGACAGGTATACACTTAGAACTTTTATTCTGTCAAATTCATTCCAGCAACAGTAGATTTCCAGAATCAATACTGACTGACAGCCAGTCCTTCTAAATATCAGCATCCTCATGAATGAAATTACTCTGTATCACACTGTATCTACACAGACAAAATAAGAAAAGCAACACCTTGAGGCCTTCAATTAGGGACATCTATGTCTGATGTGCCTAAGGTCACTGTATACACAAATGTACCTGCTGAATAATTTGTACTTAACATGCTTCCCAGTTTTGTGAGAAATGCAGCAACTTTAACAAATCCACCTACATGTTTGCGAGACTGGTAATACAAGCCTCTTCACAAGAAAAGAGGTATTTCTCCATTCTCAGCTAGACAACTTATCAAGTCTCAATCAGAGCAAGGACATGTCATTCCTGTAAACACTTTATGCTTATCTCTAGCAACGATAACAAGATTCTGACCTTGAATCAATGTCACCAGTCACCAGCCAGTGGCAGCAGACCCATTTGTTCTGTGATTTTGTACAAAAAGCCACATTATTGTATGACCTGAGTGCTTGAGAAAGCCTGCTGTTCTTGGACTAAATGCAACCAAGAATTCTCACTGGAGATGGCAGTGGGATGCAACTTTATCTTCCAAATCACTCAGCATTTCCCTCTAGTGTCCAGCATTTCCATCCAGTGCCCTAGGAACATCAATTTGCTACACACTTTCTGTGTGACTCCTCTAAAACATGTAGGAATGTCCAGATCCAACATAACTGGGAACACTCAGCCTCTATGCATGAACACCATCTGGATCTCAATTTCACATTTAATTAGGGTATTGCTAAGCTCTGTGTGGAATTCCTAAAGCCAAGGTCTTCCTGCAGAAAGGAAAAAATCAGGTATTCAGCACAAGATGTGCAGAGACTGGGTCAAGCCTAATCCAGCTGACTGCAGGATGAGCTGAAATCCTGTCTCTCCTCTGGGCCTGAAACCAGTGCTTCAAGCATCCTTCCATGTCTGTAACCTGGTTAGAAATGCAAGACTGAACACACCTCCTGGATTTTGGGTACCAAGCTGTCCTAGTGGCTGTTAATCATACTTTCATGGAAGCCAAGGAGTTCAGGTTTCAGGGGCAGCTTTTCCTGTCTTTATTCCAAGACAACCCACTCTCCCAGGCAGGAGTGTGAGCCTCTAACTGTGGACTCCAGAGTCCATTCAGGTGAGTGTACCAAATGGCTCTTTACTGGCTCTAGTAACATTTTTTTTTGTTAATGTAGCAAAAAAAGAATGATCAAGCCTAATCTGGAACAAAGCTCATCGTAAACTTCAAACCTTGTAAACCTCAACATCAGAATTTACATGCTAACATTTTTTCATTATTTTCTTATATCTTTGTTGAGTACAGACAGGTGGTTCTTTAACAGCCCTCCTCCCTCCTGAGCATCTTTAAGTTTCCCATTGGTACTGATCATTTGAAAAAGAAAAGAAAAAAAAAAGAATAACTGAAAATAAGAGCAAAATAATTTCCTGACTTTTCTGGAAATTATTCTGATTCCTTAATGACTGAGAAGGTTTAAGCACTAGATTATTAAGAATTTTTACCAAGCAATGAAAGTAAGCCCTGAGCTTTTATTTAGCCATCCTTGGTACTCAGCCAAAAAAATTATATGAGTGGCTTCCATTTAATGTTTGATGCCAGTTCTCTAGGTTACATACAGCATTCTTCCTTGATAGTGTAGGCAGTACCAGTAAAATCAGTTCTTGGTATTTCATCTAAAGAGACGAGCCACTGCACTGAGCCCAATTATTGGCATTCCCAGCTATATGTCAGGAGGACACTGGATATGTTGAATAAGCAATTCACTCACTGCTTGCACTGAAAATGAGTAGCTTTTTAAATGCATGTTATAGACTACCCAAGTTTTGCAGCTTTACAAACATTTAAGAGGAAGGCAGTGCTGTTCTTTATTTTGAGAGCTGTCTCATTTCAGACAATTGCTAACTATGCCAGCAAGCTGCAGCGCAGGCATACTCAGAGGTTTCACACAATTACTAGGGGCGACAGAGCCTTGATAATTATTATCACTTTTCACCTGCTCAACCAGAGTAGCTGAAAGAGATCAATTTCATGCTGTAACTGAATTCCCAAAGGAATCAGAAGCCTCTGGTTGCACACACTGCAGCTCAAACACAGCATCTCATTTATATACTCTAGAAGGCTTTTGGGAATAAGAACAGCACTGTCACTTAAACGTGTGATTTACACCTGCAAGTCAACTAGCACCATTAACACACTTGGAGATCAATCCTATAGTGAGATATCATAGCAGACCTTTCATTTGTTCATTTTTACTGTTTTAACATACAGATTAATGTAAAGAAAGCCTTTGTACTCAGTCGGACATCATATTTCAAAGCAAAGTACTTTCCACAGTGTGTAATTCCACTGTGTAATTACAGTGTGGAACTTGTCACTTCAGAACACTGAGGTGGCCCAGAGTGCAGCTGAGTTCAAAAGAGACTTTGTGCAGGGGAAATTCAGAGGCAGCTGCTCAACGTGACTGCCTAAATGCAAGTGCTTTCTCAGGAAGTTCCTTGAAGTACTGGACCTGGGAAGAATGGTGAGGGAAAAGATCACTTGCTGTGTATTCTGATTTGATGTACCTCCCTTAAGTGTTTATTCCCGCTAGTTGTGAGACACGGGGCTGCTGAGGGCAGACTTCTGGCTTACTCTGACATGGTTGTCCCTGTGTTTCCCTATACCCACCAGCACTAACCGTAATTACTGAGCAATATGGATGTTGTACAGTTTTGCTCAAGGTAACCTCCCTGAACCTGTTATATATAACCTCCCTGGTATCCTTCCTGTGACCGACAGATTGTATGTACACGGGAGTCCTTAATAAAATGGATACTAAGTGTGTTTACACAAGCTAATTGCAGCCAATAGGCCTGACCAGACCCAATCTAAGTGATTTCCTTCTCTGCCTTCCTCTGATTTCTTACTATCATCTCCCCCACAGGACATATGGCAGAGTTATAGTTGAGAGAAGGTAATGTTAACTCTGCTTCAAAAAGAGGTATTGTTTGTCTTTTTCTAAAAGAATATAAATAACTGAGTTTGACAATTTTTCTAGTAAACCACTGCGAAAACATACTCCAAGGGCTCCAGCAGAATATTTTATTTCCCATTTGTTTTTTATGATCTATATCAAGCTTAAGCACATGACTGTTAAGTTTAAAAAAATAGAGAACAGTTCACTTGGAAATTTTACCAGTTGATAACAGAAGGTATTTCCATGTGAATTTCTCTACAGTGTACTGAAGCAAGAAATGTAAAAAGGGAAACAAAAACAGCAAGTGTCTAGAGGGTAGATGGGCTCTCTGGGCTTGTAAACTACTTTCATACCCAATCCCTTGCACTGCAACTGATAAGCTGTTGTATTAAGTCAGCTCCTAAAATGCACCAAATTCCTAGCAATTCCCCAGCTGATTTGCGGGGTTAATAGGGCAAGTCTTGAGCATCAGACAAATGGTACTTGGTTTTTCGCAGAGACACATAGCTCCATCTTCTATTAGCATTTTAAACCCTATTAGGCTGGGGTTTTGTTGTTAATTTTATGGCATTGGTTGACCCCTGCCAAAATAGTCATATTCATACATCAAAGAAAGGGGAAAATATTACTCTAGGCTTACAAACATTAGAGAAATGAAAATGTATTTAGAGAAATCTCTAGGACACCTTTTGTAATATATCCCACAAAACATATAAGATGGCAATGCTATCCTCTTCTCTAGCCCTGACAAGATCATTACAAATAGGTATTTCGATTTATTTCACTTCCAAGAGCTTCCTTTCATATTGGGGAAGAAATTTTGATAAATCACAGCTTTCTCGTGCCAACCACAAGACTTCTATTTTCCTTGAAGTGCATTGTAAGTATAACACTAAATCCTTACAAATACCAAGAGATTTAGGATCTGCTTCTGGAAGGTGCTAAATGTCTTCATTCCTTTGCAGGTCAAATAAGCCCCTACTATCTATCAAACGTCATGCTGGACCATTGCTTTCTTTAAGTGTCATTATTTTTAAAAACACAGTTGTACGGGACTCCAGATATATAGTCAGCTCTGCTCTGTTTCTTGTTGGCAATTTATCTGGCTTCCAGACTGACCTCACCACAGCTGGAGATACATCATATGGTTCTGTGCAGAAGCAGGTTAGTGCTAGTTTATTACCCCAGGGACCTCAGCCCTGCATGAGTGCATCTGTATTGCTCCACTCTACAGCCTGGAAACAATGCTTTTGTGTGGAAATAGTCCAGCTAGTAAACACGGCTGCTCTGCCAGATTGCAATTAGTCCCCTAAAGAACCATGGAGCTCTCTTTGCTCAGAACTCTAAGAAATAAAATACTGAAAAACAGTAGAGATATCACTGCCTATAAAACAACAGCTCTAGGGCAGCTCCAAGCAAACTGGCTGTGGGGTAAAGCAAAATGGCCTTGGCATAAAGGGGAAGAGTAGGGGCATGGAAAAAAACAAAGTGACATAAGCAATAGGAGTTCTAAATACTGATGGAAGTAAGGAGGGTTTATTAGCCTGCAAGATTATTAGCACGAGTGCAGGGTCAGGTGGCAGCAGCTCAGGTTCAACATCCAGACAATACACTTCT
This sequence comes from Callaeas wilsoni, assembly GCA_013398955.1. Lineage (NCBI taxonomy): Eukaryota > Metazoa > Chordata > Aves > Passeriformes > Callaeidae > Callaeas > Callaeas wilsoni. Next base: position 8,404 of record VWPU01007931.1, on the reverse strand, counting down.
GAAACCAAAATCTCCAGATAATGTGATACACAGTCACCAGGGCATCTGTGCAATGTACACTTTGAGTTCAAGACTTCACCCCAAAGTTTGGGTGCTCTGAAGACTCCTGCTCCTGGCTCTATCCCACAGGACAGAGACTTGCATAAAGCTATGTTTCAGGGCTCAGCCTTGTCCTTATTTTCTCCTGCTCTCTGGGTGAAAAGGGCATGTAGGTTTACATTTCAGTGTGGCATCTACTTCTGCAAATGCCAAATGTGACTAGCACAGGGTTTCAGGTTCCATTCCCTGAGAGTCAGGGACCTGTAAATTGGCACTGACAGCCCCGAATGCCTAAATGGTGTATTATCACTCCCACCCCATAGAGCAAATGCATTGTGCTGTACTGGCCATGTAAATATGTTTGCATCAAGTTTAGAGCTATCTGTTGGCACTATCTATTGATGATGATGGGGTAGGCAGCCCAGTTTCAGCTCTGGCTGCAGCCTAGTATCTTCCCAGGTGGCAGGAACTGCTTAGGTGAAAACCTCATGACTCCTTCTGCAGAAGAGCTGTCTTCTGAGGTTTGGTGGTCGAAATGGATGTTTGGTGATCACAGGATGCTGTCCTGGTAAAAACTTTCTACTTTAGAGGCTGAAATCTCTCTAAGGTGTTCTTTAACTTCAAGTTTGGATCGTATCAATTCCTTATTAATGTCTAAGAGCTTTTTCAGTCCTACTGGCAGCAGAGTTTTTTCCCATTTTTTTTGTTAAGTGGTTTTCTTTATCTGTTTTGGTAGCCCTGCTTTATAGAAGCTGGCACCAGCCAGGCAGTTTTGTTTAAGCATGTCACATATATAGCATGAGGGACCAATGGGAAGTGCCCTCCTTTCCATAGCAGGTTGATGGGCAGTGAGTCTGGTGAGTTTTGCTGATGCAACTTGCTGAAGCAGTAACCCTTTAAAACATATTGTGAAAGGACAGCTGTAGCTGGTATCTTCTCAGCAGGTACAAACTTTAAACAAAGACAAAAACTAAAAACTGATAAAATTTGCAGTTGAGGAGGGTTGTCACATAGGAGATAAAGACTGCTTTATGAGAAGAATAATAAAGATCTCCTCCGAGCCTCCTTTCTCCAGGAATAACAACCTCAGCCACTCCTCACAGGACTTGTGCTCCAGACCATTGACCAGCTTCATTGCCATTCTCTGGACATGCTCCAGAGATGCCTTTCTCACCTCAATGTCTTTCTTGCAGTGAGGGACCCAGAAATGGACACAGGACTCGAGGTGTGGCCTCACTGGTGCCGAGTACAAGGGGACAATCCCTGCCCTGCTCCTGCTGGCCACACTATTGCTGATCTAGGCCAGGATGCCATTGGCCTTCTTGGCCACCTGTGCACACGCTGGCTCATGTTCAGCTGCTGTCAATCACCACCCAGGTCCTTTTCCACCAGGTCACTTTCCAGCCACTCTGCCCCAAGCCTGTAGCACTGCATGGGGCTGTTATGACCCAAGGGCAGGACCAGGCACTTCATCTTGTTGAGCTTCATACAGTTGGCCTCAGCCCATTGATCTAGCTTGTCCAGATCCCTCTGCAGAGCCTTCCTATCCTCCAGTAGATCAACACTCCCACCCAACTAAGTGTTGTCTGCCAGCTTACTGAGAGTGCACTTGATCCCCTCATACAGATCATCAATAAAAATATTAAACAGGACCAATCCCAACACTGGGGAAGGCTACCAGTGATCAGCTGCCAGCTGGGTGTATCTCCATTCACAGCCACTCCCTGAGCTTGGCCATCCAGCCAGTTTTTTACCCAGCAAACAGTGCACCTGCCCAAGCCTTGGGAAACCATATTCTCCAGGAGAATGCTGTGGGAAATGGTGTCAGAGGCTTTACTAAAGTCCAGGTAGACAATATGAACAACCTTCTCCTCATGCACTATGCAGGTCAATTTGTCATAGAAGGAGATCAAGTTGGTTAAACAGGGCCTGCCTTTCATACACCCTTGCTGGCTGGACTTGACCCCCTGGCTGTCCTGTATGTGCTGCGTGATGGCACTCAAGATGATCTGCTCCATAAAAATAAAAAAATAGCTTTTAGTGAGAAGTGAAGTCTGTTAAAATGAGCAAGAGGTGACCTGCTTATTATTGCCATGGGAAAAAGCAATCCTTGAGAGGCGTTGCAGTTTGAGGTAGGAAAGCATAAGAGGAGCTAATGGCCTGAAACTTAAGTCAGACAAAATCCAATTAGAAATAAGGAAAAAAATTAATAGGGATAATATTTAAATAATATAAATATAAATAATATAAAAATAATAATATAAAAATAAATGGGATAATATTTAAACTAATAATTATGGAAATGATGGATTCACAGACTTTTGTTGTCTTCAGATCAATACCACATGCTTCTCTTGAACACAAGCTTTAGCCAAGAAATCCTTAGAATCAATACAAGGGTAATGAATACAATTTTAATGGCCTGCAACACACGTGAGGTCAAACCAGATGATCTAGTGGTCCTTCTGGCTTTATAATCTAGGAACAATCATATCAGATCAAAGAGTACAGGGCAGAGAAAAGAAATGACTTAGGAGTGTTTATAGCAGTCTTTCCAGGACTACTGTGCTAAAAATTTAACAAATATGGGACTTTTTTTTTTTCTGTCATGCCTGTTCATCTGTTGATTGTGTTTCTCCATTGGAGGATATTTCATGAATAGATTTTATCACTAACTGTAAACAGTCTTACAGAATTCCCTGGGTAGCACATCACTAGGGTCATATTGAGACTTCTGTTATAACATTTACGATAGTAATTTCCAGGTAAGAGCCTATTTTTCAAATTTTTATTTTCCATGTTTGGTCTCAAGAGAAATTTTTAAATTATTAAGGAAAGCAGTTGGCCTGTTTTTAGACAGGAAATCAGAAAGGAAAACCATTCATCTGTAAAAAGATACCTGGCATTCTATTTCACTGCCAGTTCAATAGTTAAACTTTCAAGTGGCAGGTCCATGGGAAACTACTACTGCTGAACCATTCTGCACAATGAAACAACAGCAAATAATCACTAGAGAGCAGTTCTGAATATTTACAGCACAGAATGCATCCCTCTTGAAGTTAAACTACTGACAGTTTTATGGAACAACAAATCTTTTCCCGTGAATTTTAGGCAGGAATGGTTCTGTATTGGTGTTTTCTTGATATTCCACAAAAGAAACAAAGAACTCTAGACTTCAATTTGAATCAATGGAGATGGCAGCTGCATAGATGTGTGGTCTCATGTCTGAATAGCATCCGATGGTGTGAGGTCCTGATTCATCTTAGGATGAGTCAAAACAAGCAATGCAGAGGTACTTAAGCACTTTTCACTAAAGGTAACCTGACAAGACAGAGTTTGCACACAGCTTCTGTCTGCTACAGCAGACAGATGAAAGATATCCATAGACCCTTTTCTTTTCGATCAAGGGCTACTCAGGATAAAGATATTACACAGTGTGCAGGAAGACAGGGCTTTGACCATCAAGGTGGCTTTCTAGAGTCACCATGTATTATTTCAGTATTTGTTTTAATAATTTTAAAATGGTTTTGCAGTAAAAACATTGATTCTTTGTTCACTTCTCTTTAATGCAAAGTTATCTACCTGAGCCCTAGCAGAGAAGGTTTGTGGTATGGGACATTAAGCAAATTGTATCCCACTTAGAGAAAAGTAATGGAATTGGAACTTTACATACAGCTGACCATTAATTTCAGTACGTAAACAGCAATTTAATTCTGAAGAAAATAATGGAGGTGCAATGCTACCAGTGCAGTCCTTTGTGAAGTATTCAGGTTTTTTAACAGCAGCAGCTGGAAGTGATTTTAAGGTGCAAAGCTGATTCAAGGGCTGTGTGATTTAGCAAGCTACCTGCTTCCTTATCTGACCTTTGTCATGTTACCTGAGATCAAACCCATAAAAGGACTGAGGCATGGCCATGCCAGTTACTCAACTCTAGAAGGGATTTTTCAAACCTGCTGGAGCACTTGCCTATGCTACCCACTAGGCAAACAGTCAGCTACTCTCTGTGAATCTGCAGCCCTGAATTAGGCAACGGGAAATACCAAAGACCTGAGGCCCTCCTACAAACCTGCAGCCTCCAGTTAAACATCATCGATGCCTTCCTTGATTTGAGTCCAGCAAAATCACCTACTATTTTTATAGATAAGACAGAGTCAAGGGACAAAGCAACGATACTGATAGAACATTAAGCAACTACAGCAGGCATAAAATGTGAAACTCATCCAATGCCTTCCTCTAGTGGAATGGTTTCCAGCGTGCATATCTTCCCTGTGATTAAATGAGCCACTCACCTGTGGTCTATTTGTGATCCCTCTCTGTCCCTCCTGTCCGAGTTGGGGTTCTGTATTACAGTGAATGCAAACTTCAAAAGCAAGTGCCCCACAGCACAGAGGGAGAAGGGCTTTGCTGGGTCCAGGTTCCACTCCCAACCCTGCTTCTGTATTCTAGCCACAGCTACTGATGCCACATGTCCAAAATATCACTCTTAAAGCAACCTCTTCCGGATGTTCTTGAATGTCAAATGGTCACGGCTACTGCCCCTGCTGGTGCAGAACACGCCTAGATCAAGGCAGCCTGAGGTCCTTGAAGGGTGGGAACTTCCAAGCTGCCCCAGGGAAGAGATGATACCTAAGCCAGCAGCATTTTGGGAAATCATCAGCAACAGACCCTGGGCGCACCACTACTTTCATTGGTGAGAATGCTGGTATACACAGATGCCCTGATGGCTCAGCAATTGGGTGACTCAGTCTGTCTTTTAATGGAAATAAAAGCTCATAATTGGATCTGTCTCTTCCTCACTCCTAGCTTTTGACCTGAAATTTCAAATAGCAGCCGAAACAGATGGAGAAATATAATTTTCCATCACAACTGAGCTCATAGGAAAAGGCAGCCAAGAAAACGAGAGAGAATAGAGGAGCTACTGGGTCTTTGGTCCATCATATTTTTTGCATTACAAGAAGTCATACTGGTTTAAAGGCCTTAAAAATTATTTCCTATTCTGGGATGAAAAGTGCTGTTGAACACATTGATATTTGTTTTTATCCATCTCCTCTGTCAAAGATATTGGCTTTCTATCACAAAGAATTGGCACTTTCACCTCTACCTTGCATGAAATACTGTATTCACAAGTCTAGAAACAAATGGACGTAAATTAATGGAAATGCTTATTTCCATTAATAATATTAATAATATTAATGTTAAATAGAATAACATTAATAATATTAATGTTACATAGAATATATGTACATATCTATCTATCTTAGTCCATATACCATTCATTCAAAATCATAAATAATCAGATAGGGTTTTGGTCTTGTAAAAAATGATATAACAAAATCATTTAAGAACAGGCACTCGTGCTTAAATTTAGTAACCAGTTTGTTAATTTATTCCTGCCAGTTGTAGTAGATTACCTGTGCATATCTCAATAGATATAAAAATCATCTTGGAAAACGTTATGATATATGATGGCTGCAACAATTAATCTTATCTCATAATCAGCAACCTTCTTTCAGCTGCTATAGCCAAGCAAGGAAATGCAGTGTCATAGTTTTGCTCTGATTAACTTGTAACTTGTTTACCAGTTAAAATTTGCATTTCACTATCAGAGATTTGTTTTTTTGCTTATTTCACTGAACAAAGAAATGGCTTATTAAATGCACTACAATACTGTGTATTCATCTTATGGAAAAGATTAGCATTGCCTAGCAAATATGTTTCTATATAAAAATATATAACAAATTGCAAAGTATATTTTTGTTATATATGTTCATCACATTGTGTAACAGGTTAATATGTTAATCCTGAACATTCTTGTTTCCATATTACAGAAGAGTCACTGTAGAGAGGAATCTAAATTTCTGTCAATACCTCCCATGAAAAGTGCTTCTCCAGTCTAAATAAAAATCATTTCCTCAAACTAAACCAGCACCCAGTGTCCCTTCACACCCACTGCAGCCCCCACAGCTGCCCATCTGGTGCTATGTCTCACTTCTCCCACCTTAGTCTATATATGTGACTCGCACTCCTTACTGTACTCTGTGCCCAAGTGGGCTCTAGCACCTCCCTTCAGCACAGGCGTGATGCCTCTCTCCCTCCAACTCTGCTTTTCTGCTTCTCGTCCACGTGCTGAGCTCCACACCTTCTGGGGCTGAATTTAACCCAGCAGATTTCAGCCAGGGCCCTTCGAGCGGTACCCAGGAAAATTCCTGCTGCCAGTAATACTGTTTGTGTAAAACGACAGCAACATTAAATGAAGGTGTCAAACTTGATCCAAGTCCGTTCTCCCTTGAGGACTTGGAGAGACCTTTAATAGTTACTCATTTACATTCAGAGGCATCCTTAACCTGTAAAAAGTCACAAGTCTTGAAGGTCAAATAAGGCCGCAGGTCCATCCCAGTAGCAAAATTTTAGTATTACAAGTCAGTAACATGCCAAGTAGAAAGTGCCCCATTGCCTACATTGCCTGTAATGATGCTGACAGGTATTTAGACTTAGACCTTCTGAGTCTCGTGCCAACCTACAGATATTCCAATTAATGGATTATAAATGACCAGATTTCTAAGGCCAGAAGCAATCACCATAATGATCAAATGAACTTTTACACGCACATGCCATGGTATTTCAGCAAGTGACTCAAATATGAAGTTCCTAAACACCATTAAGGTCTTAACCAGAAAGTCTCTGTGCTAGAGCTGCAAATGCAGTTAGACCTATTAAACTTTCACAACATGTAACACCTTACGATAGATGTTGTTAATTGGCAGTGGATACAAAAATGCCCATGACAGATCTAAGATAAAGGTCTGAGAATGTATATTTGTGTGTCACTTTAGTTTAAGGAGATGACTAAAAGGGACAGATGGCAATTTCCTGTCACTGGGGCTGCAGCACACAAGCAGGTTCTCAGCTGCTACAATTTCTTCTCAACTTCTTTTCTCTGGCCTAGCAATCATGCCTGGGCTTGTCAGTCTGTGACACAAGATCCTGTTTGATTTTCCATGACTGTGCATTTTTTGTGATTCTCATGAGTCCGTTCTCAGAATTCCTATGAGTGAGAGCAGCAGTAATAGTTCACTCCTTAGAAATGTTTCTCTCTATGTATCTGCAAATATGTGAGACACACTTGGCAGTTACAGAATTAAAGTTCCTCTTAAAAATAGGAAGACTAAGGTTTAAAAAGCATGAAGAGCTTTTTTGTGTAAGGCCATTTTAAATTTTTTTTTTATAAAAGGAGTTTCTCTGAGAGTTTATATTTCATTCCCTTCAAACTGTGGTGTACTGGAACTTGCTGAAAATAAAAAAGAGTATCTTGAAAATTAATAACTTACAATTAATGCAAGAGACACTATCTACCTGTTTTGTACATTCTTATTGAAAAGAAAATTTTTCTATTCCTCAAAAATTACTAAGTGAATATTTTCATAAATTGTCAGAACTCTGCCTTGGATTTTTTCTTCTGTGACAGCTCATTACTAGCTCACGAGCTTTTTCAGAGGGAAGTCCTCCCACAACAAAACAAGACAGGAATAATGCAGCAGCATGTCTGCTGTTACCGCAACTAAAAAAAAATCTTAAATACACTTCAAAAAGCAAATTTAATTACACTGCACAGAGCAAATTTCTCCAGAAAGGGTCTCAAGCTTCAAGCTTGCAGCAATCACTCTCACGGCTTAAGTAGCTCTGCACTGCAGAAAGCTATGATTTTGACAATTTTTTTTTTTTTTCTTTTACAACATCGTGTCTCCAGGTCTCAACAGGTACAAGTAAAATCTCGTCACTGAACAGCTCCACAGGCTGCCGGGATGATCGGATGTGTTAACTTTGGACAAGGCTCCCTTCCAATTCTTTCTTTATCTTGGTATGGAGCGAGGTACCAAAGGAGGGGAAACCATAGGGGAGCGTCTCAGGGAAAAGCGAAAAGTGCAGACTGCTGCCCATGGCGTCTGCTCGCTCTACCTTGCCGGCAGCAGACTCGCGTGAGGGGATGAGGCGGAGGATCACAACGCTGTCCGAGCCGCCCAGGGCGGTGCTGCCCGGGCGCAAACACCGCGCCGGCGTTTCCTACGAGCCGGCGGCCGGGCGACCGAGGCGGCACTCCCCTCCCGCTGACTCAGCCCTTCCTCCCCTCTCCCAGGTTTAAGGGCGGCTGCAGAGGCCCCGGGACAGAGGCAGGCGGCTCTCCCGGCACAAGCAGCCGCGGCCCTTTCCCGCCTGGCGCGGGCGGCGGCGGCGGGAAGGGCGCGGGAGGGGGAGGGCGGGGAGCGCCAAGAAAAGGAGCGAAACGGCTCCGCGCGGGCGGGAGCCCCGTCCCGCGCGCCCGATGCCGCGCGCCGCCTGCCCGTGCGCTGATTGGCCGGCGGCGCGG
>VWPU01007929.1:0-58743 GCA_013398955.1 Callaeas wilsoni | reverse complement strand
GCCCGGCCCGGCCGCCGCCGCCCACCCCGGTAAATACGGCGGAGCCGCGGCCACTCCCCGGGGGAAGGAGGGCTCGATCCCCCCCCGCCCCTGCGCAGCGCTCCGCGGGCGCGCAGAGACCCGGCCGGGGGTGCCGCCGCTCGGGTGGGTGGGGGGCACAGGCGAGGCAGCCCCCGCGCCTGCGCGCCGCTGCCCAGATGTGCACAGCCCAGATGTGCACAGCCCAGATGTGCACTGCCCAGATGTGCACTGCCCAGGCGGGCACTGCCCAGCTGCTGCACCCACGGGTGCCCCGAGCCGCGGCGCGGGCAGCGCTGGGCAGCGCAGCTCCCGTCACCCCGCCTGTGCCATCAGAACCCCGCGGACGCCGGGGGTGGGGGGGGTCACAGGGTGAAATGAGGTGCGGGGAGAGGGGGGGGCTCAGCTGGCAGCCCCCCGGAGCTCGGGGCCGGCGCACGGGCGGATGCGGGGCGGGGGATGCGGCCCCCGCAGCGCTCACGGGGCTGGGGCGGTGCGGGGATGTGCGGCACGGGCTGGCTGCAAGCAGAGCTGCGCCCTTCCGCACAACTTACTTTGTTTCTCCTTGGTTTGAATGACTCCTGCAGAGCGCTGGGTACCTTTAATCCTGTATTTATGGATGAAACCCTTTAATCCTGTTTATTCCAACACCCTCTGTTGCTTCTCTCCAGCACAAGTCAGGAAGATAACTCCTCCTTGTTCCTGGAGTGCCGCACGGCAACAGTCATTGCAGTAGCTGGCGAGGAAGTGCTTTTTCATTTAGGCTAAATTTGGGATAGAAACTATTAACTTTGAGAAGGGACCCTCCGGAGATGTCAGGGCTGTCAACAGGGGGACATTTTCACTTCTTCCACAGCAAGGAAAGCCTGGACTCTGCCGCTAATGTGGTTTTTGCCTTAGTCATCCAAGCTGTCTCAGTGCAAAACCAACCCACCGAGCAGGCAAGCCTGGAGCAATAACATCTGCTGGCTTCGGGAGCCAGTCAGAGGGCTGGCAGCAGCCACAAGTGACACAAATAAGGTCTGGCAAGACGCGAAGGGTGACTCTCCGGAAGAAACGGGCTTCTTACGCCGGGGCTCGGTGTCTGAAGGGCTCTCTCACGCTGCAGCACGGCCAGGAGACGCTCCCGGAGGCAGCCCTGGCAGCCGAGGGGAGCCGGGAGCGGCTCTAACGCGCAGAAAACAGCGAGGGGAGAAGGTGAATCACGTCCTGCTGCCTCCAGGGTCGCACGCAGCAGGAGCCAGCAGCGCCCGACACGGACAGGGGTCTGCAAGCCCTGGGCACCGGGGCAGCAAGCAGCAGCTCCAGCCTGGAGGTTGCCTTCCCCTGCACTTGCTGGCAATGCAATAAAGGATCTTCTTCCCCACCCCCGGTTTGGATAATTTGCAGATTAAGCTGAGTGCTGGAGGTTTTGGGGAAAACTTTGCCCGGAGACAGATGCTGGGGTGGTTCAGGCTCCCTGTTCCACTCGAACAGACCCTGGGCAGAGGTTCAGATGAGTGTTTCTTCCTGGGAGTCTTCACCCCTGAGCACTGCTGAGCTGATCCACACAAATGGGAAAGTTTCCTTATTTTGTGGATGCAGAAGGAGGGTGCAGGGAGTTCTTCTTTCTTTAAAATTTTCCCTAAAACACATTTTTATCCTCACTGCATTTTATTCTGTGATGGATTTTTCTTTCACTTGAAAGTCAAGTTTCCCCCAGCTGAGTTATTTAGTCGTTCATTTTTATTAAACTTACTTATTTAGTGGTTTAATTTTTCACTTTTCTGCTTCTGGCCACTACATCTCCTACATCCTTTTTCAGTGGAAAAACCTGACTTTTTCTCAGTGACCATTAGAAGAGGAAACACCATTTTCAATAATCCCTCACCTCTTCAGATGGAATTCAGCATCTGGAGAAAAAAATGCATTGTTTTTCACAAATCTTCATCCTCCCATGCTTACGAGATCAGGGGGATGGATGACACAACAGCTCTGTGAAGTCCAAAAATTTTTAAAGAAATGTTGTCTTGTGCATCAGGTCTTATTGAGAATCAGGGAAAATCCTGACCTCCACACCCCCTTCTCTCCTCCTACAGCCACCGAACCACTCTGCCTCTCCCAGAACAAACTCCCCGCCACAGCACTGCAGTGAAATCAGCAGCCAGGGCGGTGGGGGTGTTTGTGACAGCGAGAAAATGATGTGAGCGTGTCGTGAGGATGCTCTGTTAAACCAGTTTGCCCTTTCCTCAATCTGCATGCTCAGGACTTTTTTCCTGGATTGTTTTTTTTTTTCACGCTCTAAGGAAGATCACGCAGACCTTAAGCACTGAAAGCCTTAAAGAAGAGAAGGAGACTGGGATTGCGAGGATTATTTGGCTTTGAGAAGGGGAAGCGTCAGGATTTAGTTGGGCTTTTTAAGATTAGAAGAAAAGCAGGGGAGTTAAGAGAAAGCAAAAAATTTAGAGCACCAAAACAGGTCAGACATCCATAATCTCCCATTACGGGAGGGCAAAGAGCATTCCATGGAAAATTCTAAAAATGGACTCGGTCATGAGCGACTCCTCCTCGCAAGCCCCGAAGACAGAGGTGAGTAAATCACTGTGCTCTCCAGCCCTGCTTAGCAAGGAGCCTTCCTCCTCCCCGAGCAGCTTTGCCAGGCAACCAAGCGTTTCCCTGGACTTTCACCTCCATCCCAAGCCTGAGGCAGGTGACTGGGCCTAATGGAGCAGCACTTCCACCTGGCAGGGCGCAGTCAGGGCAGAGAAAATGGCCCAGAATGGCAGGAGTGCTCCTGGCAGGTGACTGGGCCGCTTGGATCGTGGCAGGCAGCCGTGGCACTGTTTGTTGCCTTGGCAGGGCAGCTCCCAGGAGCCGCTGGGACACTCTGGATCCGTCTCTGGAGGGGTTTCTGGTTAAATCACAAACAGCTCCCGGCCTGCTGTACTCCAGGGGCAGCAGCACAGGCTTCCAGCATGAGGAACAGTGGCTAAAATTTAGGGACCCAACCCCAACATCCCCCTGTGAGCAGGACATTTGCAAAAACAGCAGCAGGAAAGGAGATTTCTGCCTTTAAGAGAGAAAAGGAGTCCCACCATGCCCTGACTTCCCTGGATCCTGCCCTACACCTGCAGCAGCTCAGAGGGAAGGTCAGAGCTCCCCAGCACACCTCGTGTCCAGGTGAGCTCAGAACTGCAGGTAGGCTGGTATTTACTCAGAGTTAGCAAGACTGAGGAGCAGAGGAGCCTCTTCAGTCCCATCTTGAGGCTCTGGACCCAGGGTATTGCCAAGCAGCGCAGCTCCCAGGAGCACATTTCCTTTAAAAACAAACAAACAGCACAGACTGCACATCTCCTTCCAGCCCACGGGAAGGTCCAGAGCTCCAGGCCAAGAAAAGCAGCTTCCCAGGGTGTTCCTGGCCAGGGATTTCTGCTCTCCTCACTCCCATTTTGCACCAGCTGTGCTGGAGGAAAATCCTGCTGCCATGCAGGCAGAGGAAATTGTTAAAGCTGGCGCTCAGGTCTGCCAGAGGACGTAGAATGGCTTTGTGCAAAAGCCATGAGGAAGATGCTCTGATACTTTTTATGGAGAATAAGAGAGTGAACAAAGGGAAAAGAGACCTTTTGAAGATACAGCTCCTCCTATGCAAGTCCTGATCACGGTGTTGTTTAGTGTCCCAAAAAACAGGGGCCAATCACCTTCAGCTGCTGTACAGACGTGAAGCAAGAGAGACCCTGAGCTCATCCCCTGGGGTGGGGGCACAGCTGGCAAAGCCCCCGGGCTGGCACACAAATTCCACCTCTGCAGGAAGGGCTGCACAGACCCCCCAGGCTGGAACCATCCCCATCCCACTGCAGCACTCAGCTCTCCCAGGCCTTTCCCAGGCCTCTCCCAGGCCACGACAGCCCAAGGGCAGCGTTTACAAGGATCAGCAGAAATGGATTTGAGGAAAGGGGAATGAAGGGACAGTGCTTGGAGCCCACAGCAGGGCAGGGAGGGAAAGCAGGAGCTGGGAGCCCCCGCTCAGCACCTTCCCCATGTCACCTCCCCATCCTGAGTGAGCCCCAGGGGACCAGGAGCTGCTGCGCTCGTTCTGTTCCTCTTGAACTTAATTCCTTTGTAGGTGGATCACGACTCGAAACCCGGCTGCTGGCTGTGGCAGGAGCCAGCTAAGTCCCAGGTAGCTCAAAAATGAGGTTTTCAGCTCAGAAAATACTTCAACAAGTAGGACCAATGTCTGAACAACACCATGCAGGAAAATTCACAGGAAATAACCAGGAAATAACCAGGAAATAACCAGGAAATCACAGGGCTCGGGGAAGCAAAGCTGCCCATGGGCTGAAGAGGGACAAGAAACCTCTGTGGTGCCCAGAGTTCCCTTCTGAGCTCCAGCACCACCAGAACAGGGTTTGCTCTGTGGGAAAGCAACGTGTTCACACACAGACAGTGCCCGTGGCAGGGAACTGTGAGAAGGTGAGAGATGAAAGGGGCTTAAAAGTGTATCAGGTTTCATATTTTTATTTTCCTTGGCATTTCTAAGATCATTTCTACCCCATTGGGCTCCAAGACCAGCCAGCAGGAAAAGACAACTTGACACCTTCTCTTCCATTATTTGGACCTCAGTTTAACTGAGGCCTTGATCACCAGGAGAGGGAGATTTGGGGAGTCTTTGCCTGTCTTTCAGCACATATCTCTCTGTGGTAAATGATTAGACATCTAATCCTCCTTAAGATTCAGGTCTCTCCTCTCCTTAGGCTCTTCTGAACATTTGCCTCGATGTTTCTCAGCATCTCAATGTCAAAACAGCTTTTCAAATCTGACTTTCTCTGAACTCGAGTCGTGTACAGGCTCAGCTCTGCGTGAGCTTCACTCTGGAAATCCAAGAGGCAGGAGCATCATAAGAACTGACAGAGCACCAGGTCCAGATCTGGAGCCAGATGGGCGAAAAGTCAGAGAAATTTGGGAATTTCACTTGCCCAAAGGTTAATGCACGCTGAAGACACAACCCCAGCCCTTCTGTGCTTGTCCCCCACAGGAGTTTGCTGGGCATTACTCAAAGCTCCCAGTGCATCAGGTGTCAAATCCCACTGCAGCAGGAGTCCCACCCTGCCTGGGTTATTTTCAGCATTATTATTGAATACAGATTGATTAAAGACCGAGAGCTTTTTGTCTTCTCGGCGATGGGCAAGAGAAACTATTCAGGCATGGAAGAGAAATGAACACCCAGGAAAATGGTTCCATGCTCACAGCTGCTACGTTTTAGGATGAAATGCCCAAAGAGAAAGTGCAGGAGAGCCCAGATTCCCAAAGTCCTGCAAAGTTTTGATGAACTTGGGGACTGAAGCCCAGTATTGCACAAGGAGAGCACCACACTTCAAAGCCTTCTGCTTCCTCAGCTGGAGGACGGCTGTTGCTGTGGAATTGAGGGAGAAAATAGACCCCTGCAGCTGCCACGGGGGTTTCTGCACCCAACAGCTGCAAAAATGTGGCAGAAATGTGTTTGCAACATCAGTGATCAGGGTCTTGCTTATGCCACACGCCTGAGGGAGGGCACAGAGGGGGACCAGAGAATCTCTACGGTGTTTTTTTGTACTAAAAAAAGAACCTCTGCTCTGGAACAGCTGGAAACAGCTGGCTGGGCAAGCCTCTGTCCCAGAAGGCATCACCGTGGAGCAGAGAGCAACCTGGAGCAATGACAGCAGCAATTGCTGCAGCTGCAGCCAGTGACAGTTCACCTTCATCCTCCATCCTTTGGAAATGCCGGTGCAGCTGGAGCTGGGGTAGAGCACCCACCTCTGCAGGAAAACATCACGAGACTATCTTCAAATCCATCCCAAATATTCCCATTTTCAAGTTGGATGTGGCCTTTCTAATTAGGAAAAGGAGTAGGGTTTAATGCCACGTGGTCAGATGGCAGAAAACAAGGATCAGTTTCCCATATGGGGTCTTCAGTCCATTATGGCACAAACCAAAATGGATCATGCATGCAAAAAGGCGGGTGAGTTGCCTTAAAAATGGGGTGTTTAATCATCTTATCCTGGGTCTCACATGTCACATACACAGAAACAAAGCCAGGGCAGTGGTAACTTCTGCCCTTTCCCCAAACCCTGCAGGTGCAGGAGTCATTGTGGCCAGGTGCTGCTGTTTGTGCTCTTACAGTGCCGAGGTTTGCTGGCCGAGTGCTGAACCAGAGCCAGGACACCTGGGGGTCCCCAAGGCTTTGGCACCAGCACTTTCAACACCCCCCGGGCACGCAGCCACACCTCCAGCCTTTAAATCACCATTTCCTCCATCTCAAAACAGGCACCGAGATTCCTTTTCTCGTGTTTTCCCTGTTTCAGGCGTTATCTCCATGATCCTGGAATGTTCTCTCCTCCTCTGCAGAGTGTTCAGCTCGGCGAGGCTTCAAACCCGCTCGGGACCTCCAGTCCACCTAAGACACCAGTTCAAGGTCTGATTAAGTGCTCAATGAGCTGCAGTTAATGGGGGAATGGCTGTTACTGTCTAGGACTGGATCAGGAGCCATGCAGCAAGCACGGATAATAGGAATTTAAAAAAAAAGAAAAAAGCAATGCCCGCCACACAGCCTTCTAAATCTGAAAGGTTAATGCACACGGAAAGGGAGAAACACAATAAAAAGCGCTGCAGCTACAGATTAACTCGCACTTCCTAGAATCTGTTATTGTTATTAAGGAAGATACTGAGAGGCAGGAGCAGGAGCTGGCTGCCCTACTTCCACTGCCTTGCGCTGGGAGTTGGGGTTTGGGTTTGCTTTTACGCCTTTCAGTCCCTCCCTCATTTGTTTTTGTCCAAACCTGCAGTGAAATTCAAACGACAACGACTTTGAGAAGCAGCCTGAAAGCTGAATAACGTTGACAGGCAGGGAATCCCCCAGGCTTGGGGCAGGCTGGTGCTTTAGAAAGCAGCTCCCCCTTTCCCAAAATCCGTGGCCAGGCAGAAGGAGGCGGAGGGCGCCCAAGGCTGCCCAGGAGACAGCTCCGGCTGTAGCTCCACATCCATCAGGCAGCCGATCCGTTTAGCTCGGGTGCTCCTTGTTTATTCAGCTAATGGTGAAAGTTATGTCCACATTCCCGTCTAAATTAAGTATTCAGCTATTTTACAGACACAGTAAGTCGGTCAGCCTTAGCCTCAGTAATTAGGGCTTACTGTTTAATTAATCTCTTGTGGTCACACAGAGTCTCTATCGCTCTCTCCGTCGGCTCACACGGCGCAGGGAGGAGAGGCTGAGGAACAGGAGGAGTTAATCCCTTAAGCTGATCCCCACCGCACAGACGGGAAGCGAAAGCGGGGAAGGCGAGCTGCTCTGTCTGGCCGGTGGGAGAAGGTCGGGATCACGAGTCAGCCAAAGCCCTCAGGGTGCGCTGAGCTCGCTGCCCGGGAGCGGTGACACCGCCGGGCAGGGACCGACACCGCCGAGCAGGGACCGACACCGCCGGGCAGGGACCGGCACAGCCGGGCAGGGACCGACACCGCCGAGCAGGGACCGACACCGCCGGGCAGGGACCGAGCCCGGCCCCGGGGACGCGCTGGCTGCAGCGGGGATCGAGGGACCTGCCCCACCTTCGCTGAGCCACCGGGGCCGCGCCTCCCCTTCCCGCAGCCCCGCAGCCTCCCGGGCTCTCTCCGGCAGCTTCACCCCCGGGCCATGCCCAGGGATCGCCCAGGGACCTTGGGGGACACCTGAGGAGCCCCACCCCTGACACTGCCACGGAACCGGGGACAGCCGCAGCCCAAGGCTCAGGGGTTTTCACTCGCTGCAAACTGCAGGGTGTGAAGGAGTCAGAGCTCCTCTGGAAACAAAATCACGGGATTTTTAGGTTGGAAAATGCCTCTAAAGTCACCGAGTCCAACCGTTCACCCAGCACTGCCAAGGCCACCATGTCCCCAAGTGCCACATCCACAGGACTTTTAAATCCCTCCGGGGACAGTGACTTCACCACTGCCCTGGGCACCCTATGCCAGTGCTTGACAACCCTTCGAGAGAAGCAATTTTCCCTGATATCCAATCTAAACTTCCCCTCGAGCAACCTGAGACCATTTCCTGTTGTCTTACCAGGATATCGAGGGGAAGAAGCAGAGCACAGCCAAACAGAAATGTGGTAAAGCCCGAAAATCAACTCCCAAGGTGCTGGAACAGGGGAAAAACCGTCAGTGGACCAAGATTATCGCATTAAAGTGGTGAATAAACAACGTGAGGATCTTCCACGGGTTATAGAGCCAGCAGGGAGGGGCTAAGAGGATGCTGATTAGTGTCGATCCCAAACAGATAAGCAGGTGATAACCGGCATTTTAAGGTGCTTTTGCCTTTCAGGATGTCAAGGAGAAGAGTCTGGAAACCCAAGAGGTCCCGTGGAGGGCCAGTAGCACACGCTGCCCTGAGCTGGTGGCCGAGAGGCAGAAACCCAGCGAGAGTCTGGGCTCGTCGGACTGCGCGGAGCTGCAGGGAAATGCCTCGGAGGAAAATCATCACCTCCAACCTCCTCCTCTCCCCTGCCCGGCCTCAGGATGCCGAGACGGGCACCCCCTGGGACAGGGACCACCCTGGGGGCAGCCCTGGCGAGGGAGGCACTGCCCATCCCTGTCCATCCTCAGCGAGCGCCCGCATCCCGCAGAATCCGCTCGGCAGCCCCGGCGGCGGCAGGAGCGCCGGGATCGCCCGGGTCTGGAGCCGCTCGCCGCATCCTCGGGAGTTTGCTGGGGCTCCAGCGCCCTCTGCTCCGGCACGGGCAGAACTGAAACTCCGCTCGCCCCACGCGGGGCGCTGGGGCAGGGGCTGGGGGTGCCTTCCCCCGGTGTCACCCGGACTGCCACCCGCGGCTCTGCCGGCACCCAGCAGGGCGGCCTCGTCACCGGGGCAGCTTTCTGTCTTAGCCTTTGAAAGCCTGATTATTTGCGAGGGAAATCGCCGGGAGAGGTGTCCTCCCAGCCGGGGGACAGCGGCTCTTCAGGGCACCGGGAGCATCCCTGCTGCCAGCACTGCTCCGGCTCCGGCAGGAGCAGGACGGAGCCTCGGGAGTGGCGCTGGATGCAGGAGCTGCCAGCGCCGTGTGACAGCTCCTCCGTGTGACAGCTCCTCCGCCCTCGGCACGGCCACACGCGGCTCCTCCGGTGTTCGTAGCGATATTTGCTCCCTTTCTCCCATTCCCCCCGGCGCCGGGAGAGGCAGGAGCAGGGCACCCTCTGCCCACCCTGAGCTCCTCCTCCCGGAGGAAAAATTCTGGTGGAAACTTCTTGCCATTAAGTCTTGAGAGGACCCCAAATTTAGGGAGCAGCTGGGCAGGGAGGACACCTGAACATCTCCACCCAAATCTGGACACCGAGTTTCCAGCAGAAATTTTTCCCCCACCTCTGGTAGTGCCTGGAACCACCCAAGGCTTTGCCATGCCGGGAGAATCAGTCACACACTCACAGCCAGCAGCAGAGCCAGGGATGAGACACTTCCCTTCTAGCACGATGCATCGCGTTAGGAGCTCCTGGTGCTTTAAAAGAGGCACCATCACCTCCTCTGACCCAGAAAATCTTCAGAGAGCAACCTCGAGCAGAGAGCAAATAAGTTAAGATTCAGGAAATAAGCGCAGTAGAAACAGTTCAGAATTCACAGCCATGTCCTGCTGGTAGTTGGTGTTGCACCTTTCTCCATATTTCCCCCAGTTTTCCCCAGATAATCTCTTTTTGGGCACTTATCTCTTCCCTTATACCCGGTAGATGCTCGGTCTGGGCTCCCAAAGTGCAAACAATAATAAAACTAAAGAAAAAGATTGAAAGGTTGCTATTCACATGGAGATATATACATATAAACCTGTATATATGTGGGCTTCCAAGCAGGGGTTCAGAGGTGCAGCGAGGCAGGAGTCCAGAGCGAGGAATGAATTATTTATTAAATTTACAATACCATTTATATATTCTAGTTCCGTAAAGCAATTGAACAGTGCTCACACTTCTCCTAGAGTGATTGGTCAAAGTCTCAGACACCCACTTAGAAATGTTTTTTCCTAATATAATGTCCACAAGGTCAGAAGACACCAGATATGAATGCTAATTACAAAAACCCTATCTATTGTTTACATAGCTTACACAGCAAAGGAAAAGGTCTCAGAAAATGAATGCCACAAGAGAACATTTCCCTGCTAACAGCATTTCAGCATCCACATATATATGTAAATGTTAATGTGTATTTATGTGTTCATTGCCCTGGATTCTCTCAGGCCAGGCCAGGTTTCACCTCAGAACTGACGGAGGGCTGGCAGCGCTTCTCCCCATGATGGGGCTGTTTGGAGGAGGGACAGCCCAAAATCCCCATCAACAGCTTCCATAAAACCATGCCAGGTGCCAAGCAGGCCCTGGGGACGCCGGGGCACCACCAGAGCCTTCAGGCAGTGCCATTACAGGTGGCATTAGGGGCCAGCAGGTGAGCAGAGCCCGCTGCCATCGCTCAGCGCCAGGACACGAGGAGGTGGCACCTCAGGAACAGGGCTGCTGATTTATGATGCACTCAGGACTCTCCAAAGGCATTATTTATCTGCATTACTGAGAGGACTTAATTATTCCTCCTCACATCAGAGGAGACACTGAGAGCTTCTATTACTGAGAAAATCATTTTAATCAGCAAACAGAGCACACGCCGCCACCAAACATTTATTTCTTCAGATGGCTGAAGAGTTGATGTTTCCAACCTCGCTGGGTACAGCTGCCTGTGCCCCAACGGCACAGCCTGGCCAGAAAGGAGGGAGAAACTGCCCAAATGCAGCAAAGCCGAGCGAGCTTTTTGCTGGGAGTGCTGCAGGAGAGGCCCAGCAATGCCAGAAAATGGGAAATTAGAGGAAGAAACCACAGCTGACAATTTCACAGCACAAGAACTGGCAAGAACAGGGGTTAAAAACAATAAATAAAGTGAAACAAAGCAGATTTAGGACCAGGAAGGCCATTTTCTTGTCTCGGCTTTGGCAGCAAGAGGAGTCCAGTGGTCGGAGAGGAGCCTTGAAGGGACCTGGCAGCTTTTCACAAGCACTAAACCCACTGCCAGCCTCTGGAACACAAACACACTGTCAGTGTCTCTAAAGCAGTTCCATCTTTTAAAATCGAGGCAGAGTTTCCAAAAGGGTTTCCAGCCCTGTGGGATTCCCACAAGCACCTCAGCAAGAGGCACCCACGTCCTGGAGCTCCAAGATGTTTTACACCTGACTGCGGATTTTTCCAAGACAAAAATGGATGTGATTCAGAAACCTGTGGGATTCCAAACGAAGGTCACTTGGGTTTTTAAAGGTTCGATTCAAGCCCATTCTTGCATTATTATTATTTATGTTACAAAGCAGCTTCTATTATATTATTACTCCTGTGCCATCTCTTGGTTTTCTGCTCTCACAGAAATTCTCCACGGTCTTAAAATAACAAAAAAGTCTATTATAGCCCGAACCAAGAAAATTCCAAACCCCACAGCGTCTCTCTCTCTCTCCTTGGCAGTTACCCCAGCTCAATCTGCTGCAGGACTTGGACTTTTCCTGGAGGAAGAAAACTGGAAATCCAGGGAGAGCTGGTGCTCCTGGCCCAGCTGGGGAGGGCGGGCTGGGCAGGAGCCCATCCAGCACGGGCACTTCCACTCTGCCTTTCACGCCCAGCGTTTGATGTTTTCCTGAAGATCCAAGAAACCTCTGTGATCCTCAGATCAAGTGTTCCCTCAGTGAGCTAATCCAGGGCCTTTGGATGCAGCCGGGGCTGCTCCTCTCCTCAGGTTGGATTTTTTGCCTCTCCCTCCGCCCTCCCCGTGTTCCTGAGTGATGGTGTTTGCTGTTCCTTGGAGAAATCCAGATGTACGGCCAGGATTCGCAGCTCCGGCATCCCTGCCAGATAAACGCAGTAATTACAGCTCCCGAGCCTCCAGGGGAGGGCCAGCTTCCCTGCCAGGGATTTCAGAACCCACTTGA
The DNA here is from genome assembly GCA_013398955.1 of Callaeas wilsoni. Lineage (NCBI taxonomy): Eukaryota > Metazoa > Chordata > Aves > Passeriformes > Callaeidae > Callaeas > Callaeas wilsoni. Next base: position 46,804 of record VWPU01007929.1, on the reverse strand, counting down.
CATCCTCTCCTGGAATGTGAGAATTAGGGCCATCATCGCTTGGGTGGAATGGAAATGAGAATTCGTGCCGGGGAGCTCAGTGGTCAGCTCAGCTCCCAGCACTGCCGCCGCCCCCTGGGTCATTGTCCAGTGAGGAATGAAAGCCAAAACCACCGGGAGCAGGGCTCAGTCGATCACCAGAAGGGGTCGGTGAGGGCAGAGTGAGCTCTTCACAACTTGGAGCAACGAGGACAGAGTTCAGAGCCACGGGAGCTCCTGTGGCAGCAGGACTTGGGCAGCTGGGCGAGGCTGGTGGCACCTCCTGCGCGGGCAGCAAGGTCACGGCAGCGCCCTCAAAACACCCCTGACGAGCCCCCGCTGGTTTTGGCAGCTGAGCTGGGTGGGGACAAAGGGGAATGGAATATCCTTGTGCTCCCAAAGCTGCCAGGATCTTTCCCTGCTCCCAAAGAACCCCTCAGGCAGGGCCTTTGGGGGAGCACAGCCCGGATGGGCCCCACTGAAGGCAGCACGAGCAGGAAAAGGGAGCACAGCACGGAACAGGCAGCCAGAGGCACACAGGCTGATTCTTCTGTCCAAAAACCACCCAGGGAGCAGCTCACCTTGCAGGAAAGGTGGTTCCCAAAAGCAAGGAGAGCTGGGAGCAGCACGAATTGAATCCCAGCAGCAGCAAAGGGTACAAACTGGGGCGGTCACCAGTGCAACCAGTCCCATATAAACCAGCAAACACCCCTGAGACTGATTGTGCTGGTTTGGACACAAATTCAGGAGGAAACAACCCGAGAGGGACGTCTCTCTCTCTCTCTCCTGCCTGCCAGGCAAGCAGGCCCCGGCAGCACCTCCCCCACGGGTTCGGGAAAATAATTTCTCGAGTGAAAGTGAAAAAACCTATTTATTTAACAAACAGAGTCCCCCCCTGTCACGGGAAAAAAAGGATATTGAAACTCCCTCCCCTGTCCCCTAAAAGAGGACTATGGATTTTAGAGTTCTTTCTGTAGGTAAAACCTGCAGTCCTGAGCTGGGCCGGGCCAGGCAGGGTCCGACGATCCCCCTTGGAGGGTCCCGCCGAGCAGGTCCGAGACCAGCTGTCGTCTCTGGACGATGAAAAGCAAGCCAAAAACAGCCCAAAAAGGAACAGAAGCTGCTGAGGCAGATCACAGTCCCTTCTCCGCTGAAAGCCAAAGAGACTAGAGAGCAAAAGTCCTCTAACCAGCAAATGTTGTCAGAAGCGGGAGAGAAAAGAATGCAAAACATTCTGGATGCAAGGTTAAGCTGGCCGCTTTGAAGAGTTCTCTCGGCTTCTCTCTCCCTCCTTTGCAATTTAAAGGTACACTAGAGATCAAGCAGGCCATGGGGAATACAGTATGGGCATAGAATCACCCCAAGACACTGATTTACACAGCCTGGGAAGAGGAAATCTGAGAGGAACGGGACCATTTCGCCCACACTGAGGTGTCACATCCCTGCTGGGGTGTGGGACAGCCCTGCAGGGTGTTTCTGAACAGTTCTGCTCTTCCGTTTGCTCCCAGCTCCAGCAGCCTCCCCTGCAAACACCAGCCCGTGCTCCCACTGCCAGGCGTGGACTCCATCCCTTCATTTCCCAACGCTTCTGAGTGCCTTGTTCATTTTACACGTAACCAGAACAACAACAGCAGCAACAAATCGGTACTGTCATCAGAAATTGGTTGCTTGCTCCAGTCCTGAAACATTCGGTAACACCCAATATCTGAGCAGCCCAGGCACTGCTTAGAATATTTCTCTTTAGTGGGCCTGCACTGTTCCTATTTCAGACGGTTTATGAAAGGATTAGTTCTTGGGAACAGCTGCATTTCTCACTTCACTGAGAAATAAACACATCAGGCTCGCTCTGCAAGCGGCATAAAAGCAAAGGAGCTCAACACTTCCCACGTGTCGGTCCCTCCTCATCCCACCTTGGGGCCCTACAAGCCCTCTCCCTGCTCAGACAGTGGGGTTTGGGATTGACCCCAAATATCACGGAATCATGGAATGGTTTGGGTTGGGAGGGATCTTACATTTCATCCAGTGCCACCTCCTGCCATGGCAGGGACACCTTCCACTGTCCCAGGCTGCTCCAAGCCCCAATGTCCAGCCTGGCCTTGGGCACTGCCAGGGATCCAGGGGCAGCCACAGCTTCTCTGGCACCCTGTGCCAGGGCCTGCCCACCCTCCCAGGGAACAATTCCTTCCCAATATCCAGCTCAATCTACTCTCTTTCAGTTTGAATCCGTAGCTGGAGGACCACCAAGCTGCATCCTCATTTCTCCCCTTGTTGCCTTCTCCTCTTGCTATTTCCTGAAGGAACAGCCAAAAATAACCTTTCCCAAGCCCTCTGGGCTGTCAGGGACCTGCAGGACACAGCCCATGTGAGGCTGCAATCCAGGAAGTGTTTGGCACCTCTGATTTGGGGGCTTTTTCCTGGGCTGTGAACAAAAGCAGCTTCTTAATTAAGCCCTGGATATTGATTTCATTTTCATCCTATTAACTGCCTTGCCCTACATGGGTTTGCTACACTCTGTAGGATTCCCCTTGCCCCCACTCTGTGTACACACAAATTGCCAAGATGAAAAAGCTTCATTAGTCCCATCTACTCTTCAAGCACCCATTTCTTTATATATTTTTTGCTTTCAAGTGCTCATAAAAGAGGCTCCTTGACAGCTTCCAGACCTGCATCTCTCCAGCAGAGCGAAGATTCATGAACCAACATCAAGAGCTCAGCTACTTTGCAAAGAGAAGGAGGGAAAAAAAGCCTCTGCACAACCCCTAAAGAAACCCAAGTTCTGGATACCCTCACGTGTGGAGAGCTGAAGGACTCAGAACAGCAAAACCCCCCGAGCTGATGGCACTTGTTGATCTTTTTTGTTTGTTTTTAAACAGGAGCAACAATTTGTTTTTAAGCCCTGAGCCCCAGCAGAGCCTGAGCAGCTCAGGGCTGGGTCACCCTGGGTGGGAGCTGCCCTTCCTGCTAAGAGAAAATCCAAGATTTTTGTGTTTCCCTCCACACAGCCAGAGAAGGGAGAAGCCTCAGAAGGGAGAGGGGAGAGACAAATATCAAATTAGGGAATGAAAACACAGAAAAATGTTAAAGAGGAGAAAGATGACAAATCAAGCAGGAAACCAGTGTTTTCCATGATGCTCAAAACCAAAGGCACCAAAAGATTTGGGAGTTTACTCTCAGAGGTTTTTGCATCAGTGGCCATAAACCTTATAAACTTACAGAGATGCAGGGGCTGTGACGCAAAGGATTCATAATCAAAATTAAGATTTCCAACTAGGAAAGAAAACAACCAGAGGGAAGATGTTTTCAGACAAGAGGCATAGGGAGCTATTCAAACATTTGGGGGAGAAAAAAAACAAACCACAACAATTTTTGAGTCTTTATTGCTGCTTTTTTGGGATCTCACAGGAGGGGATTGAAGGAATGAGAGGTGGTTTAGAAGCTCAGGGGAGATGTTCCCTGCAGGAACGTGGATTTGTGGGGCTCTTCTGTGCAGGGCCAGGAGCTGGACTTTGATGGTCCTTGTGGGTCCCTTCCAGCTCAGGATATTCTGTGATTCTGGCAGATATGGGGAGGGTAAAACCCAGACAGGCCGGTCAGAGCTGCAGAGCATTTCTCAAACCTGCACGTGTTTGAGCTTCCTTTGATTTTGAGCTGAAATCTCAGGAATTTTCAGCACCCAACAATGAGTAAATATTCCTGTCACCCAAATCTGGGAATTGCCCTGAAATGCAGCTGGAGAAAGCAAAGAGCCTGACATTTGTTGGTCTCAATACCAGGGGCAGCTACTTAGAAAGTCAAAGAAGAATAACCAATAACCTGAAGAGTGAAATTAAGTTTCTCTACCACAAATATCTGGCTTTAAAACACAAGGCTGATCTCCAGCCTTCTGGTAAATCTTCACGTCGGGATCTGGGTTGTTTTTCCAGAGCAGAGCTGAGCTGGATCATTTGCCCCATTCCAGGCACTGCTTTGATGTTTAGACTGATTTAGGAATTAGCCTGGAAATCGTTGCATGTGCCAAGGGAAGTGGCAGCAAGGACTGGCTGCAGGAGAGGTACCCGAGCTCTGGTTCTCAGTCCAGATTCTTCCTTCTCTGTTCTGTTTCAAGGAATAAAGCTCAATAACATCAAACCAGCCTCTCCTCAGGTCCAGCCCCCAGACATTCCCTGGTGCTGTGAGAGGATCTCAGCCTTGCAGATCCCTACACCAGGCAACACTTACTCCAACTGAATTAGCCAGAAAGGTCTGGAATGGTTAATTGGAATTATTTAGCCATAATGTTTTGCCCTTCTCCTCCTCCTCTCCCTGGCATGATGCTCTCTAAATTCAATTCCTTTAACAGACTCCAATATGCAGCAAAGCTGTTGGTCCAGAGAAATGCTGCGTTTGGGGTGTGGCTGATGGACCCCCGGGGGGCTCCCAGGGACCCCTTTTGTGTCCCCATCCTCCGCCCAGCACCGGCAGGAGCCAGGCACGGCGGGGGGAGTTTCCTTCAGTCCGGGGCCTCGGGATGTGATGGGATCACTCAGGGAGCACGGCTGGGAAGGATCAGCACCAGGAGCTCCCTGGGCGGCAGCACCTCCCTTCCCACTGCAAATCCAGGGAAAGCAGTGCTGGCAGAGCCACAGACTATCCCGAGCTGGAAGAGACCGCCAGGATCATCCAGTCCAACCCCTGGCTCTGCCCAGACACCCCAACAATCCCACCCTGGGCATCCCTGGCAGCGCTGCCCAAACGCTCCTGGAGCTCTGGCAGCCTCGGGGCCGTGCCCATTCCCTGGGGAGCCTGGGCAGTGCCCAGCACCTCTGGGGGAAGAACCTTTCCCTGATCTCTAGCCTGAGCCTGCCCTGGCTTAACCAAGCCACACAGCCCTCGTCTGGCTTTTTCTGTGCACAAAATTTGTGAAGAATTATGGAGACATTGCAAATAACTGGGAAAAGCTGATTTTGCTTAGGCCAGTAGACCTTGAGCTCCAGGCACCACCCAAACCACGGCAGATTTTTCCGTTCAGCACAAGCACAGAGGCAGCAAACTGCACCTTCCTGCAACAGCAGAGCGTTGGGAAGGAGCTTTTCCCAGACACGGAGCTGCGATGGCAGCAACGGGGGCTGTCACCTCCCGGGGGTGTGGAAACAGCCCTCACTGAGGGTGAGATGCTTCAGATGCATAAAGGCAAAGCTTCGCACAGAGAAACCCCGAAAGCATCAGGCCCCGAGGCAGAGGACACGGTTTGGGGAGCTGGCTCATCACTCGTGGGGGTCCCGCTCCAGGAGAGCTGGGCTGGGGGCTCCGTGTGTCCGGCACAGCAGCTGGGAGCTCGCTGACCATCCCGGCTCCATCCCGGCTCCACCCAGAGCCCTGAAGCACAGCCAGCCCCTGGGTTCAACGGCAGCTTCAGCAGCAGATTCACCGCACAGAGACACAAGGGTGGGGAGTTCCCAGGTCATTCGGTGTTCTTTTCCCTCAGTACGGCAGCACTTCCATGAAAAATACCAATCGAAAATACGTACCCGTTGAAACAATCGAGGATGCTTTCCAGGGTAGTTTTACACCAACAGCTTGGTCGCCTCACAAACCAATATTAAACCAGGCTCTTTCTTTATCTCCACCAATATCTTCCCAAGTTTGCTTCCCAAATCCCTGATTTTCTATTGTCTCCTGGTGTGAGTGGGAAGTTCTCCTCCCCCAGGCGCGTCCAGGAGCCAGCACCTCGTTAAATGTTAATGACTTGGTGAGGGTTTCAAAGCCAGGAGCCCAAAGCACCTCACAGCCCGCGGAGAAGTTTTATTCCCACTTCATTCCAGTGAAACTGAGGCAGAGAGGGATCTCCCAGCCGCTGAGAAGAGCGGTGTAGGGGGTGGGGAGGAGGATGCAGGGCACTAATCAGAGCTCCCTAAGAACACTTCAAGAATCCCAAACCTTCCTGGGGGTGAGCGAGGGGCCAGCCAGGGAGGGAATCGCTGATGCACCGGGGCAGAGCCGGCGGGGCACATCCGCGTCTCTCAGTGGGCGATTCACACCCCTGAGCCCAAGAGGAGCTTTTGCACCCAAACGAAAGGCGGGGATAGCTCAGGCACAGCCTGCATCAGCTCAAAGCTGCCTGAATTCCCCTTTGCCTCCCACCGAAACGCCGCATTTTGGCATTTCCTCCCCGGTCCCTGGGCACACGCTGCGTGCTGGTGCTAAGCATCAAATCCCTGCCCGCAGAGCCATCAGCTGCTGCTCCCTCTCCACCCCTGGCCGCGGCTCCAGGATCCCGCGGGCTCCTGGCTCGTCCTGCTCCCAGCGAGAGCTCCGGGGATTTGCTCCAGGGCAGAAAAGCAGCTCCCTGCAGCAGGAGGGAAGCGCAGGCATCGGGAGAACAAAATGCCGCGGAAGTTCCTCAACTTCTTCCAGCTCACGCCTGTGTCAAAGGGATTTTCACGATATAAATGAGAATATTCTCCCCACGATATAAATGAGAATATTCTCCCCACTCCCCTTTTATTCATTTATAAAGTCACTTTGCTAATGGTGCAGGCCATGTTTGCTGCTCACAAACTCCCAAGCAATTTATTCCAGCTATTTTCCCCCAACAGCTGCACGACCAGAGAGAAATTCTCTTCCCAGCAGAGGCAGGAGAAAAGGATATTTGTCTTATTATGTCTGGGTAAAGCTTATCTGCTTATTTGCTGCTCAGAATTATATTTACAGAGCACAACAAAGGCAAAGCCAAGTGCACTAATTGCTGTTGCTCAGGTGGAATATTTTCTGCTCACCCCGAGCCCTGCATCAGTGGGGCTTTATACTTTATCTAGCACGAGTGAGCTCCACAGAAGGGTTTTATTATTCACCCATCACTGCTGTTTCATTGCCACTGTATTTTCTGAAAGGAGGGAGAAAAACCTCAATGATTTCTTGCTTTTCAAACCACGATTGCTGAGGGTTTTTTCTGAGCTCATTGCACGTTGCAGACAAATAAATCACCATTTAAATCAGCCTCATTCTGAGCACACAGATGGAGGCTCCTCCAGAGGGGAAGCTCTCCATATCCAGGTGCTTTCCATCCTCCTCACAGTGGGCTCCACATTCCCAGGCTCCCAAGGGATGAGCACAGATCAAAAAGCAAACTCCCAGCAGGGAAAAATTCCAGCCCCAAAACCGTTTTGTTTTCTATCTGATCAACACCACAAAGCCTCATTTTAGCTCTGCTCCGGGTTATTTGGTTGCAGAGCATCTCCCCAAGCCTTTGTTCACACAGCAGAGCCCAGGTCAGGCCCCAGCTCCCAGCGCTGGGGGTTTATGGCCTGGAGTGGGTGCTGGAAACGGGGTAAATTGCTCTGCAAAGAGGACTGGGGGTGGCGCTTCCCCTGTCCCCCCTTTCCTTGGGGAAGCAAAAAGCATCCCAAATGCAAAATGCAACCCTTGCCATGCCCACAGCTGCCCAGCCACCTCCTGGAAGTTAACTCCTCCCAAAGGCTCTGCTGGGCTCAGAGGGATTCTGTGGCTTTCCAAACCCCTCTCAGAGGGGAGCTGGGCAGGGAGGATCCACGTGTCCAGCACTGCCTATTCCTGCAGTGCTACAGACCCTGCAGCCAGCAGAGCTGGCAAACGGATCCCTGGTAAACAGCCAGCCCTTTTTAGTGTGATCTCTTGTCATCCTTGTTAGAGAGCAGAGCTCCGAGAGTTTAAACAAAGCCCGGCTTTGCCAGGCCCTGCTCCCACCAGCTCAGCTGGGACACTTCGTGACAAGGGGGATTTAATCCCAGCTCAGGACCAGGCTCTGGTGGCTTCACTGGCAGCCCTGGGGCAGAGCCCCCCAGTGCAGGTCTGGGACCTTGGTCCCACCCCTCTGCAAAGCTCCAGGGGCTCCAGGAGCAAGGATGGAGAGGAGCTGCTTCACAAACCCCACCTTGGCTGGCGCCGCTCAGGGTGTGAGGTGGTGGGGACGCTCCTGGTGCCTGAACTTCCTTCCTTCCACTCCCCCACCCATCCCCGAGGGCTGGAGAGCACTTACTGCCTAAAAGCTTCCCAGGCACGGGGCATTTCCTTGCTGTGGGGCCGCTGGGTACCTCGGATGCTGTGGGGAGAGCAGAGGTGACCCAGGTGCCATTCCCCGGCCGGGTGCTGTCACCTCCCATGGCACACAGGGACCTCCAGCAAACTCTGTGTGGTGTGTGTGTCCCCAGCGCCACCAGCAAGGAGAGACCCCCAGTAGATGCTTATCACAGTCATGAGGGGCCGAGCCCTCTTTGGTGACCCTCACGTTGGTTAAACAGAGATTAAAAGGCAGAGATGAGCAAAAACTCAGTGTGGGGCTGAGCTCGTGCAACCTCCCCCTCCCAGGTGAAGCAGACCTCAGCCCGCAGGCAGCACCCGGCATTATTTGCTTTTTCTGGGCATTCAGGCCATTTCTGGGCCTGGGGAAGGGGCAGGGAGGCTGAGCCTGACCTCCCCTGGCACCAGCTCCTGTCCCCTCATCACTCCCATCCCTCCTGCAGCCTTAAACTTGAACCTCAGGCTGGTTCTCTCTCTCACAGCCAGGACATCGAGGCCTTTCCCTGCCTCCACTGACAGCAGCCGAGGCTTTTCATCCTGCTTGGAGCACCAGAAAGGAAATTAAAAGGGTGATAAGGGAGCTCCTTCAGCAGACGAGGGAATATTCTGTGCTAGCAGGGAGATAAAGTAATATTTCTTCCAGCTCTGGCAAAGGCTCAGGAATGAGACGTGGGGTGAAATTCCACATTTATAGAGATTTTATAACTCTTACCTGGGCTGCAGGATAACCATCAGCCTCACTCATATTTCCTCGTCAGAGGAGGTCACAGCAGCACAAAGAGAGGGAAGGAGTCTATAAAGAGCAGCCAGATTAGCCCCAGTATCCAGGATAATTTTACAGCTTTGCTGGCCCAGGTCAGCGCAGGGCGATGGATGCTGCCTTTGGTGCTGTTCTAACACTCCCCCGTCCATCAGCACCCGAAAACTGAGCCAGGACAGCACCTCAGCTCAGTGTGCAGGGGGTTTGCAGTGCCCTGTGATCCCGCAGAGCTGGACCTGACCCCTCCACGTCCCATCCCTGGGAGCCCTGGAGCAGGAGACCCTCTGGGAGCAGGTGGCAGACCCCGTGTGATGCTCCCCTGTCGCTCTAGCGGGGTGCAGGGGGGACAGAGCCGTGCCCGGAGGAGCCTGACCCCAACAAGGCACCCCAAACCATCAGCTGCCACTCCCGCAGTGAATGACCCCACCCCTCAGCGCTCCCCGAGCTGCGAGGGTGGGGCAGAACCCCAAAAAGGGCCACCACACCCCGTCCTGCAGCTCAGCGCAGACCCACTGGGCCCCCGCCTTGGCCTGGGGGTCCCTGACCTCCCTGGGGGGATTTGGTGGGAGAAGGAAGGGGAGCAGGGATGCCCCATGCATGGAAGGAGAGCTTCCAGAGGCTTCTCCTCCAGCCCTCTGCACTCGGGGCTTTGCCCTGGAACCCTCCTTCTGACCACGGGGATGAGGGTGGGGTGCTGTGGGATGTACCCCCACAGCCCACCCGAGCTCTGCACCCAAATCCAGCACCCAGCCACGGTGCCACTCCCTGGGACGGCTGCGTGCCCACGGGGACATCCCAAAGAGCGCCAAAATCCCCGGAAAAAGCCAATGAGTGCCTGAAGGTCTCTCTGCATCTTCAGCAGAGCCGAGGGGAGGCGGCTGGAAGGGAAAAGCAAAGTCTGGAGGCACGGGCAAAGCGAGTCCTGGCTGCTCCAGAGCCTGCAGCACGCGCTGCCAACGTGCTAAAGGGGAAGAAACCTCCCTCAAGCAAAAGCGAAATCAGGGCTGCAGCCACCTCAGGCAGCCAGGCTGGGCATGGAGCAGCTCAGGGCAAAATGTTCACATTAAATTAATTTTGCTTCAGGGCGAAATATTCTCGTTGAAATTGGTGCATCCTTCGAATGAGATGTCCCAACAAGCCACTGCCACCAGCTGAGCAGGGTCAGCAGAGTGGCCGAGGTGGCTTTTCCCACATTTCCTGGCTCCAGACCCCTCAAATCCACATCAGATGCTTTTGGGGTGAGCAGGAGGCAGTGATGGCCCTTTGGCCTCGCTGGTATTGCAGAAATACCTGTTAAAATAAACACCCCTTTTCCAGCTCAGCCTTAATCCTGGAAAAGCGCTGGGATATGAACTGTGTACATTTAACGTGCAGTTATTTGCACAGAAAAGCAAAGGAATCCCCCAAAAGCGCCGGAGGTCACTGGGGCCGTGTGTGACCTCTACCAGGTCCCACCCAGGGCTCCCCTCGTGTGACCCCAAAACCTCCACCCCGGGGAAATGCTGACTTTGGGGAAGTCGGGCCCAAGGATCAGATTTCTCTGGGGGTTTCCCCTTCTCCCCTTCAATTACAGCACATTCTTCTCATTCCAATGTTTAATTATGCAATGTTGAACGGTATTACCATAATTAACCCGGGGTTAAGTGGTCGGGATGTGTGAGGGGACGGGGGTGCCTTTGAGGGCCCTCGGGTGCCTTTGAGAGCCCCTGGGTGCCTTTGAGGGCCCTCATGTCCCCACAGCTTTGGGGGAGGGGGAGAATCTTTCACAATTCCAGCAGCAAAATCCATCATTTCTCACCAAGCCAAGCCAACCCACAGACACCATAATTCATCCCCCACCTGCCCAATTCGTGAGGGGGACGAGGCCCCTCTGTGTCCCCATCCCTGCTGGCCCGGGCCCGGCTTTTCCTCCCCTTGAGGAATAGTTTTACGTTTTATTCTCTCATATTACACTAATATTTGTACGGGATATGGGCAGGCAGTGCCTCGGAGCTGTTCTCTGCCCGGTGCCAGGGAGGGCTCTGCTCAGCCACAGCAGCCCCCAAACCCGGCCCTGGCTCCCCCGGGACCCCCAAACTCAGCCCCCGGCAGAGCCAAAGCCCCGAGCCCGAGCTCCGTGCTGGGAGCACCCCCAGGGATTGCTCCCAGGCAGCTTCTCCCCCTCACCTCCTTCCTTGCTGGTTTTCATTGAATTCGATTTAATTTTATCCCATTTCGCCCCTGGCAGGGGGTGGGGAGGATCCCAGCATCCCCAGACCTCGGTGCTGCCCATCCAGCAACTGGAATTCGGGCTCCCAAACTTTTAATTACACAAAATTTAAAAAAAAACAACCCCAACCCCTCCCCAGAATAAAAGGCCAACAGTCATTCATGCTACTTTTCTTTGCAGGAATGGAGGTTTTTTGTTGTTTTCATCATTTTCAAGCCCACCAAGGAGCAGTTCAGCCCCACCCTGGGCCATCCCTCCCCCCCCAAGCAGACAAAAAAAGCCAAACTCCTTTTAAAGCACTTTTTTTTTCTTTTTTTTATTGATTTCATTGAAAACAGAACAAGAAAATGATCAGAGCCAAAAGGCTGCTCCTTTAAAACTGTCAAAAACATTAACAGAAAAAAATAATAATAATAAACATGATGGCATTATGAATGTTCTAGAAGAGATGAACAAAAAAAAAAAACTTGTTACTGCACTAATTACAGTATTTAAAGATATATGCAAAAAAAAAAAAAAATTAAGATAATGACCTGCCCAGCCACCACACAAAAGGTGATGGCAAATTTATTCACACTACAATACTAACAATTTAAAAAAAGTTTTGTTTTTTTTCCTGCATTTTTATACTAAAATCACTTTGTTCTTTTTATACAATTGATAAGTTTATATTCACGTGGTGAGCAAAAATCACACCAGAATCAGCACCGTTTTGTTTTGTGGTTTCTTTTTGTTGTCGTTTTGGTTTTTTTTTGGTTTTTTTGTGGGTTTTGTTGTTTTTTGTTTGTTTTTTTTTTTTCTTTTAAGCTTTTTTATTTTTTCATGTTTTTAATGCTTGTCCCCGATGTTTCCATAATGGTAAAAAATAAATCAGTTCATTGAAACCTCATAGCGTGTGGCTTAAAAATCAATCCAAGGTGCCCAGCGTGGAGCAAAGGGATGGGAACAGACGAGCTGGTGGCATCTGGGATCTTCTCACCGTGACACATCCGTCCACCCCAGGCAGCCCAGGTCCTCTATAATATATATATCATTCATTTTATCTTTAAAAAAGGGGGGGTAAAACTGGTTTTCTTTAGGAATTAGTGTCTTGTAAAATCCTCTTCAGCCTTCCCTCTCTAAAAGCACTCACGGGACGGGGTGAGGGGAATTCCTTCACGGAGGAGCCCAGCACTGAGACAGGAACGGGGCGTGGGCAGAGCTGGTTTGAACGGAGAAAATCCAGGAGGGAGAGAGCCAGGGATCACAGGGATTGCAAGGACTCTGGGATTCTTCTCATCATCATCAGACCAGAAAAAAGCCGTGGGGTTTGGAGAGAATTGAGGGTATTTGTAGAGCCCCACCACAACGTCCTGCGAGATGGGGGAGGAATTATTCATTTATAGAGTAAAAAAAAAAACAAAAGAAAAAAACAAAACAAAACAAAAAACCAACCACCCCAAAAACCAACCAAACCAACAAAAAACCAACCAGCACAACCTGCCCCGGGGCTGTGCCACGCAAACCCAGAGCCAGCACCTCCCGCTCCCTCCCGGAAGGGAAATCCCATCAAGCATCCAGAGTTTATTGTGGGTGAACTGGAGATGAGCGGGCGGGAGGGATGCAGGCAATGAGCGGCATTCCGAGGACGGGCGGCTCTCCCTCGGCTCCGACAACACTCAGCACGTCCAGAGAGGAGGCCGGGACAGCTCGGGCGGCAGGAAAAAATGCAACAGCCACCCCTGCACACACAGCTGTGAAAGCCAGCAGCTTTCCGGGAGCAGGGAGGGGAGGACATCATCACAGAGGTGGGGTTTGCTTTCACTCCTTCCTCAAGTAACAGTCGGTGGCACAGCCCTAAGCGTCACAAACCCTTGGCTTTCCTTGAGCGGGGGTTTTCTCTTCTTTTTTTTTTTTCTTTTCTTTTTTTTAAAATTTTTTGTGTGGTTTTGTGTTTTCTTTTTTTTTTTTTTTTTTTTTCTCTTCTTTCTCTTTAAATGGAAATTCAGCCAGTATGTGAGTCTGTGGGGCTGGAAGGAGTCAGTCTCAGAAGGGGCCGGCGGCCGTGGCAGAGCTGGTGTCGGGGAGCCCGTTCTCCTGCGTGTCCTGGGCCGAGGTGCTCGCCTGCCGCTGCGCCAGCGCTGAGCTCGAGTGTTTGCACTTGGGTGAACCGCACTGACAGCTGAAGAATTTGCCTTTGATGTCCCAGAACCTGTCCCCGTAGTCGAAGCTGCAAGAGAGAGACAGAGGAGGGGTCAGGGCAGGCAGCAGCGAAGGGAACGAGCAGAACACGGGCGCTGCCGTGGCTTCAGAGAACCCGGGATGCTTTGGGTTGGAGGAACCTCAAAGGTCATCCTATTCCATGGGCAGGGACATCTTCCCTTAGAGCTCCATCCAACCTGGCCTCGGACACCTCCAGGGCTCCAGGGGCAGCCACAGCCTCTCTGGGCACCCTGTGCTAGGGCCTCCCCACCCTCACAGGGAACAATTCCTTCCCAATATCCCAGCCATCCGTGCCCTCTGGCAGTGGGGAGCCATTCCCTGTGTCCTGTCCCTCCGTCCCTTGTCCCCAGTCCCTCTCCAGCTCTCCTGGAGCCCCTTTAGGCCCTGGCAGGGGCTCTGAGCTCTCCCTGGAGCCTTCTCCTCTCCAGGTGAGCACCCCCAGCTCTCCCAGCCTGGCTCCAGAGCAGCGGGGCTCCAGCCCTGGAGTACCTCCATGACCTCCTCTGGACTCTCTCCAGCAGCTCCAGGTCCTTCCTGTGCTGGGCCCCAGGGCTGGGGCAGCTCTGCAGGTGGGGTCTCACCTGAGAGAGCACAGGGGCAGAATCCCCCCTCCCCTGCTGCCCCCGCTGGGGCTCAGCCCAGGTTTGGGGCGTTCAGGGCTGTGAGTGGACACGGCCAGGTTGAGCCTGGGGCTTTGCAAGCTCCAGGAGGAGCCTGGGGACAGACCCAGGGATGGAGTGGCCCGGCTCGGGAGCAGCAGAGCTCTCGTCCCCTCAATGTCCCCTTGCTGGCGGGGGTGGCACGTACCCGATCTCCTCTCCAGCCTCTATGTGCCTGGTGCTGAAGAAGGCGATCCTGGGGAAGCGCAGGTCCTGGTGGGACATGAACACCCGCACCGGGATGAGGTTGGGCTCGCACAGGTGGTTGATGAAGCGGCTGATGTTGCCATAGAAACGGGCATCGATGCAGTAAACCTCTCCATCCTGGGGAGAAACGGGGCAGCGCTCGTTAGGGCACGCTGGGGTTGGGAGTTACCGGCTTAAATAAATGATCAGACTCTTGGTCTCTCCGTTAATAATCCAGAGAGCTCCAGGAACAGCCAGGGCAGGGCACTCGCTGGGGTTTGAAAGGACTGAAAACACACACACACTCACTTTTATGTTCAATTTGTATTCAACAGTACCCTGAAAATAAGAGTTTTCTGCACAGCACTCTGACCCCACACACCCCAAGACCTGTTTTCTAACACTCTGGAACACCAGTTCTCCCAGTCCAAGCACCAGTTTGGCACAATGGGATTGCTGTTCAGACACCTTACAGGTACCAGCCCCTAGACAGGGGAACAGGCATCTGTTCTGTCCTCTAATTGAACATGACAGCTTGGAAGCACAAAGCCAGAGCCTCGAGAAAACACAGGGTTCTGCAGATAAGAGTGAAAGTGAGAACACAGAAATTCCCTTTTCAGAGAGCCCAGAGAGCAGTAATACTTTGTTTTCCTTGAAAATAAAAGAACCCCCCTCAGGGCTTTTTTATTCCAGCAGAGAATGACTGTGCAAAGCAGAGGCTTTAATTACAGAAGCTAATTTCAGTTGCAAAGAGGCCAAAAGCAAAAGGATCCATTAGTGGTGCTCCAAGTCCCTTTTGGACAAGCACCTCGGATCGTTAATGGATGAGCTGTGCCAGGTCACACTCGGGGGTGCAGGAGCCCAAGAAAACATCCCAAGAACTGGGGGAGGCATCACCCCAACGGGCCTGGAGCACACACTGTGTCACCAGCTCTGATTCCACAGATCAGTGCCTTCACTCCCTCAGTTTCATCCATGGAAATGCCACGGTGGGGCAGGATGAGAGCACCCACTCCCACACCCACAGCAGGGCCTGGCACACTCCACAGTCACCTCACACGGGGCTGTGAGTGACAACTCAAGGAACAGGGACAACAGAAATGACAACCCAGACAACAGAAACTGTGGGAACTTCTGGTTGGTTTTAGGACGGTCGGGACGGCTGTAGATGAGAGATCTCTGTGGTTGGGTCTCAGAGTGTGTAGTTTATTTATGAAGGGCGTGGGTACAGTGGCCCTGCTTGGAGCTGCCAGCTGCAGCTCGGAGCAGGCCAGGAAAGTGAGAGAGCAAGAGAAGCAAAGGTAAGAGCAAGAGAGAGTAAGGGTGAGGGGAAGTAGGGGAAGTGGTAAAAGGAGAGGGAAAAGAGGGAAAAGAGGGAAGGAAAAGAGAGGGAAAAGAGCACAAAGAGAGTGAGGTTCTCGTTTACAATACAATAAATCTTCTTCTGTGTTGAATATTCTAATTTCCACTAACCAATCTAGTACAAGATACAAATCCTATAGTATTTCCATACAGCCTATAAGAATTGTTACGTTACCATACTGCGTTACATTTTAAACTCTAGAAACTCCTCTCTGGACCCCTGCTGCCAAGCTAGCAGGGTCTGCTCTGACCCTTGGAGCTGTCTGCAGGCAGAGGGGATTGTTCAACAGAGAGGGGATTACCTTCTGCCGGCCATCCCATTGTTTTCCAGTTGTTCAGTAACTCAGGCTTGGTATCTCAAAGCTTGCTTTCATTTCAATCTCACTTACAGTTTCCCTATTCTCAGCATCTTTTGCCAGGCAATCATATTTATAAGGCTTTCCTGTTTCATCTTCCCCAACAAGAAATGACAACCCAACCTCTCTCAGCACAGCACGAGTCCATTCAGGCCATTCCTTCGAGACACATCAGGACCTTGAGGCCCCTCCAGGTTGGGATTCACACCCTGGCAATGCCCCACCACTCTGGAGGACACAGGACCCACTGGCTCTGCCCTGCCCTTCTCTGCCCAGCCTGGTGGGCAGCTTTAACCATCCCTCAATGATCTGGTGCCTGGATTTCTACAGATGCTCTACCTTGGTCTCTCTCCCTGCTTCCCTGAAGGCTTCCCAGGAGCCAGCACAGAGATTCTCCCTCAGGGCTGCCAGTCAGGGCTAAGCTAGAGGCAGGGCAGGGCCCAGGTGGGCTCTTGCTCACAAACCAGGCTAAAGTTCTTTTCAGCTTCTTAATTACAGTCCGACTCCCTGTTTTCACTCATTATTTATCTTTTTTCAGCTCTTGAATGTGTGTTGCTTTAAAAAAAGAAGAAGACAAAAAATAAAGCAAAGCTTCCTTGTCACAAGCTGATGAGAGAGACAAGACACAGAGTGTTTTACAGCCTTCCTTGGAAGCCACCCCACTCCTGCGAGTCCCCAGCTCACCTTTTCTCACTTCTCCTTTCCCAGAGCGAGTCTGAAGTCATGGCCCTGCTTAAAACTTTTAGATTGTACTTTGCAAAGCAAAATTTCTGCCCTGAGAGCCCTGACAGAGCAGTGCAGGGGAACGAGCAGCAGAACAAGCCCCTGCCAGGGATCTGATGGATCCGTTACGAGTGAACAGGGTTTGTTGGGTTTCTTTTTTAAGCTTTCAGCTCATCATCGCTTTATGAAGAACTCACAGAGCTGCCAATCACACAGGTGCCAGGTTGGGAGCACCAAAACCTGGACAATTGACCTCAGGATGCTCCAAGGGGTTTGACAGAAGAGCATCTTGCTCAGAAGGGCTGTGGGCAGCACCAGTTGGTTCTGCTGCCCTTTTCAACAGCCCTAAGCCTCACTTCAACCACATTTCCCCTCAAGCACAGCAACTGTGCTCTCTGCAGGACTCTGCTGCACGTCAAGATGGAGACAAACGTTCTCTGGGCTCTTTTGGGGAGGCAGGGCCTCGGGTTTGTCTGGCTGGACACCTGCAGACACAGTACCTTGTTGTCCAGGTCGAAGAGGTAGGAGTCCTCCTCACGGACATCGGCCTCGGAGTCGGAGATCAGCTCCCCAACGTACCTGTGGGCAAAGGGACAGGCAGAAATGAGAGGCTCCTGTGATCACAGGCTTCAACACCTCTTTTTGGGAAGAGAGAAACAAAGGGGTGCAGCCCAGCCACAGATGGACAACCACAGCAACAGTGTGGTCAGCTCCGAGCCAACAGACAGAGCTCTGTTAACGTCCAGCAGCGAAAATCTGGCTCCAAACTCCGCTTTCCTAGAGCAACACTTAAATAATATTAAAACTTACTTTAATGATATTAAAACCACTTTAATATTAAAAATGAATGTACATTTTTCCTGAGAACTAGGTTTCCTTTTGCAAATTTCTGTGTTGGCCAAGGTCAACACATGAATCCAGTTCTCCTGAAGTTCCTGGCCAGAGTCAGGCTGTCCCACAACCATTGCAGTGCTCGTGCTGTTCACACCCCAAAATAAAATGTTTGTGTCTGCCCTTCCTGTATTTTCCAGGGTATTTTGAACAATTATAGGCTACATAACTTAAAAAGTTTTGGTTTAAAAGTCTCAGGTCTAACCTAGCCTGGCAGGATCCCCGGAAGGATCTGGGCTTCTTTCTCAATCCCTCCTGAACCAGAATAAGTCCGAGCTGTGATCCCAGCTATAGGCACCCTGCTGTAGAGCCGGGGAAGGCAGGGGACAGGCAGCTCCTCCAGGCAGAAGGAAGCAGGTGCTGCTTGGCCTGGGCTTGTGAGAAGGACCAAGAGCACCCCCACAGCCAGAGGGGTCTGGGTTTGGTGCAAACCCCCTCGCTGCAGAAGGTCCCACGGCACTGGTGTTCCCACATCTGCCTCCCTATCTCTATTTTAAATAGTTTTGGACTGTCAAGGTTCAACACTTCCTGCCCTGAGCTGCTTGAGTCAGAGACTCAGAGTGGAGGGACTGAGGGAGGATGTGAGAGAAGCAGCAGCACAGCAGCTTTTCAAGTGTCCAAGGACAGGGTTTGGAGCAATCTGGGATAGTGGAAGGTGTCCCTGCCCATGGCAGGAGGTGGAATGGGATGGGATTTAAGGTCCCTCCCAACCCACAGCAGTCTGTGCTTCTGTGATTTTGGTATGAAAGCGTTCCCAGCCTGCAATGAAACACTAATTATTTCAAGCAAAGGATCCACCACATGAATAAATATTCTTTGCAGCACCAACAGAACCTCCATGACCAGCAGCTGATCTCACAGCGTTCCTGCAGCCCTCAGGCACATTCCAAGTGTTAAACAACTGCCTCCAATCCCCCTGGGGCTCAAGTCCGGGTTTAACTCCCAGGCTGGGGAGGAGGAGAGCCAGGAAACATGAAGCTGGAGAGGATCCCTGCGCTCTGTGACCAGGGATTTTTGGCTGTAGTTCCCAGCTGGGAGCCTCCTGTTTGCCCTCGCTGCTCTGCTACTGGAAATCACCCACTCCTTGGAGGCCTAAGGCACACAAAGGTGGCCAGAGAGGGAGAGAAATTGCTGTGGAAAGGCCCAGCAGGCAGCAGCAGATGAGAACAGCTGAATAATTCTGTCCAGAGAGGCCCCCGTGCCCAGGGACAGCCACTGCAGGTTTATAATTCCATGAAACAAAATACCACAATCAAATTTAAAATTGTTGGTTTAATGCTCCTTTAAAGCCTGTTCCTGTAACTCATTTCCTTTCCAAGGCTGTTTACAGATACTAACAGGTTGCTGATTTTCCAGGCCCAAAGTTAGGGAAAGATGTGCAAGGGGTGCATGTTCCTACCCAAAAACTAGCAGGACCCCCTTCATTTAAGGGCTCCTGTGGTCAAGGCAGTGTCTTTATTCCCAGCAGGATGTTCAGCACACTGATGGCAAATAACTCCATCCCAGAGCTTCACTTATCACTGCTCCAACGGGCCGGACTCCAGTGAGGTTGGAACTGATGATCTTGGAGGTCTTGTCCAGCCTTAATGATTCTGTGACCAGAGGGCACTCCATCCAAAAACCAAGAGCAACAAGCAGCCCCTAGCACAGGCTCCAGTGTTTCCCACTGGATGTGGGAGACAGGAGGCCTGGGGCTTCTCTGGCTGAAGGTGTGGCTAAAACACCTGGCTTGATGCAGCTGGTACCTTCCGAAAGCACCGCGGTAACACGAAGCAAATATTCAAAAACCATAAATGGATGCAAAAGGAACAGACCAGATCCTCTGGTTTCTGCATCCCACTAATTCCCAGGCTCTCCAACAAAAGTCAGCAGCAGCTGTGCTGTTTCCAGAAGGAGCAGCTCCACCACCTACCAACCAAGCATGAACAGAACAGATTCGACCCAACCCACAGCAGCAGCAGCAGCACAGGGTGAGCAACAGCAGCTTCTGAAGAGCAGCAGATTCCGAGGCCAGGGAGAATCTGCACATGAGCACAGCCCTGAGGAGCTGCAGAGCCTGGAAGCTCCGTGGGAGCCCAGAGGGACAGGAGGGTGCCACTGCCACCCTCGCTAAGCTGCTGCTTCCAGGGCTGTGCTGAAGGGACAGGAGGCAGTTACAGAGTCATAGAATCATCAGGGTTGGGAGAGACCTTCAGGATCCTTGAGTCCAATGATGAACCCAGCACCACCACAGTCACCCCAAACCACATCCCTAGCTGCCACACCCAGATGCCTTTTGAACACTTCCAGAGTTGGTGACTCCAACACCTCCCTGGGAAACTCATTCCAAGGCCTGACCACTCTTTCAGCAAAAAGCCATTTTTGTATCTCTGATCTAAAGCTCCCCTGGTGCAGCCTGAGGCCATTTTCTCTTGTCCTTTCACTGACTCCCTGGGAGCAGAGCCTGATCACTGCTGGCTGCCCCCTCCTGTCAGGGAGTTGTGCAGAGCCACAAGGTCCCCCCTGAACCTCCTTTTCTCCAGGCTGAGCCCCCCCAGCTCCCTCAACCACTCCTGGTGCCCGTGCAGAGTTACAGAATAAAGGTCACACCAATACAATCATCCTTCCAAAGCACAGTAATTACCACTGGACAAAGCAACTGCCCACTCAGGGCTCTAATCCAGATGTTTAACACAAAATGCTCTTCCAGAGGAGCTGATCCCAGGATCTGCTGTCTGCAGCACTGCCACTGCTGGGGCTGCTTTCCAGAGAGGAGGAGAAGGAGCCAGGTCTATGGGATGCTCATGAAGAATCACAGGAAGGACTCATGGAGCACAGGACTTGGAGCTGGTGAGTAAATGAGTGTGTGACCAAGGAGGGATGTGCATGGGCACGACACTAATTAGCTCAGCTGTTGAGTACGCAGCTCATTTAGCTAATGAAGACAGTGCCCAGCACTGACAGTGCCAGCAGCTCCTGGCAAGGGTGGGGGCAGCCAGGCTGTGGGATCTGCACCCCATGAGCCCCACGTGCTCTGCGGTGTCTGTGCTCACCACACCTTCCCTGGGCCCCTCCTCCTCCTGGAATGCTGGCATTCCAGCAGGATTTGGTGAAGGCAGTGCCTTTTTCCTCGGGAGCAGTTTACTCACAGGCTCGGGCTTGTCCCTGGGCACTGCACCAGGACTCTGGGACCTTTGGCACTGACGGACAGCCCTGCATGAGGACAGGCCTGAGCCACTCCCCACAAACAGCAGCTTTTGGCTTTACCTCTAAAAAAGTAATTTAGCAGCTGGCAGCTCCTGACATGGAAGAAATACTTGGCCAATTCACTGCAGAATTATCTTTAAATACTGCAATAATCTTTCTCAATCCCCCACCCCAATTCCATAACACATCAATAACTAGTTCTAAAAACCCCCAGCACCTAGTTCCGTGATGGACACGAATCCAGCCTTATTTAGAAGGTCTTCAGTCACTGCAGTATTGCAATGAAGAAAACACTTCTCAAACTATTGAATAAAGTATATATACCACTCTAAATCCTCAGACCGTGGGGTCTGATGACAGGTTTTTCGCTTGACATAAATCTGAGCATTTCTGTGCCTAAGTACTTTATTGAGTCAGAGCCAAGACATGTGCTTAACCCCAAGTGCTTCACTGTTTTGCTGAATCAGGCTAAAGCCAGAGCTGTGACACTGGAAAACCTCCGGAGAAGTCAGGACTGAAGCAGAGAAAGTTGTTCCAAACTGCCCTGGCCTGCAGTGTCCCATCTCCACGGCAAACACGGGAGCTGGGCACATTTGCAGCACAACCCAAATGTGTTTTCCCCCCATCACTTGTGCTTCAAAGGAGGAAGAGCTGAGCACAGATCCCAGCAAGACACGGGGATGGAGAAAGCTCCACCCCATGAGGAAAAGGACAGAGAGAGCAGGAAGTGGAGTCAGGAAACCTCTGGCTGAGGGCAGGCAGCTGGGCTTGATGCCAACTTGATTTGCATGAAAACCTCTCCTTAAAGAGGAGCAAACCACGCGTGCCCTGGGGAAGTGCTGGATTTGGGAAGTGCTGGGGTTGCTGGGCTGATGGAAGCTGCACAACGCAGTGCTGGATTTGGGAAATGCTGGGGCTGCTGGGCTGATGGGAGCAGCACAACTTACTCAGTGCTGGATTTGGGAAGTGCTGGGGTTGCTGGGCTGATGGAAGCTGCACAACTCAGTGCTGGATTTGGGAAGTGCTGGGGTTGCTGGGCTGATGGGAGCTGCAAAACTTAGTGCTGGATTTGGGAAGTGCTGGGGTTGGTGAGCTGATGGAAGCTGCACAACTTAGTGCTGGATTTGGGAAGTGCTGGGGTTGGTGAGTTGATGGAAGCTGCACAACTTAGTGCTGGATTTGGGAAGTGCTGGGCTGATGAAGCTGCACAACTTACTCGCACACAAAGGTTCCCAGAGGAATGTCCTGCATCGTCCGCACTCCCCAGCCCATCTTTTGCGTCCGATAAAGCTGCAACCGAGTCCTGGAAAAGAGGAAAAGAGGAAATGAAGCCACATTGATGGCAGGACTCCATGGAGAGAATGAATTTTCACTGAGAGATGAGCAAAAAGCCAGCACCTTCCATCACCACGCACTCCCAGGGGATTTTAATATTCACCCTCCTGTTCTCACACCGCAGGGAAGCTCCGCTCCCACAGCTCCCAGCTGTGGGCAGATGCTGGCATGGAAACAGCCCAGGGACAAGGCACAGGTGCCAGTCAGCCCCTTCTGCCTGCCCAGGTGCACATCAAGGGGCTGGGGAAGAGGGGACAGGGCTGGATGCTCTGTGTGACCATGATTTACAGAGGATATCAGAACCCCACCAGCATTTCCTTCCCCTCCACGCAGCCCTGGGGGGAGCAGGGAAGGTGGAAGGGGATTTCAGGCAGTGGAGCTGTGCAGGGAGTGGTGCTGAGGGGGATGGCAGGGAGCTCCCAGGGACTAAAGAACACCTTGAGCTAAGTGCTCTGACCCCTCTGCCCTCTGCCAAGGCCAGGGCATTTTGCAGTTCCATCATATCCAGCTGCCTGGCTGAAAGACAAGGAAGAAACACTGCAACTTGAGACTTCTTGGTGTAATAGCTGCTCTGTGGAAATTTACTGATGGGGTTTATAGGCAGAGAAACAATCCTGTAAGTCATTCTGCCTCGTGCTCAGCCAGAACCTGAGTTAAGTGCAGGATGAACAGTCTCCAGGGCTAGGAAAAGCTTGCTCTATCCCTGAGGGAACCAAAACCCACTCTCAGCAACGCTGTTATCGGAATTAAGTGAAATCTGATGCTCACCTTAACTTCACCCTGTTGCTTTTCCCAGTGCTTCTCTTCCCCCCACCCACTCCTCCTGCACTGTCAGCTCAAACCAAGGGATGTGAATTTTTTCCCGTTTGCCCACAGCTTCACCAGGGCAAACCATGACATCAGGGGAGTGATTGCTCTCAGAGAAACTGGGTCTAACACTGGCTTTGGGGCTTGGGGAAGCTCCCCCAGGTTTTGCCTCATCCATCAGAGCCGAGCAGAGCCCAGCTCAGGTTTGGGCTCTGCACTGGAGCCGTCACCGGCGGCAGCGGGGCCGTGGCTCTGAGCTGAGCCTGCCAGCTGAGCTGGGCCAGGCTGCCAGCTGGATACGTGTGCTCTGCCAGGCACAGTTAATTTGGAGCCAATCTGATAAAGGAAGCACTGAAAACGGAGCAGCAGCACCCCTGTGTCAGCTGCAGCCCCAAGGCAGGAGCCTTCCCCCCTGCCTCCCCTGGGCACGGCGAGCCCCGGCCGGCACCTGACCCTCCTTCCCAGCAGAGCTGGGCTCGTGCTTTCAACCCTTCCCATCTCTCAGAAAAAACACTTCAGCAAGGCAAAAAATGCAAAAGCAACAGCTCTAGCTGTACAGCTCCTAAAGAAACACCCACGGAGGCACCGGAGCTCGGGAGCTTGGCAGGGAAAACCAGAGAGAGGTAAAGTTCTGTGGAAACACATCGAGTTTTTTCCTTGCTTATTTTTAACTTGCAAAATGTTATTGAAACTACAAAGCTTGCAAAAAAGAGTGTAGTCAGCACTACAAAAAAAAATTCCAAAAAGTCTTTTTTTTTCTAGTGGAATGCCTTTGAACTTAGTGCAGTGGCAAACTCCTCCATAGCAGAGGTCCAAACCAAAATACTGACATTTTTAGCCAGGCACCAAAATCCCAACGGCCTAACCTGGAGCAGTGAGGCCAACAGGTATTCAGGTATCCAATTTAGGGGGAATCATGCCAATAACTTGGAAATTTTAAGCAGCCAAGTCTGGGCACGCTGGCCTGTATTTCTAATCTAGACTGCTGGCTTACAAGATCTTCTGAATTAAGACTCTGCAGCTCTGTTGCTGCCATGTCCTTCTCAGCTCTCCCCCTGAGACACCACACTTGGGCTGTGCACGCAAACCCACAAGCCATTTGTGTGTTTTATGATCAGCTGATGAAAGAACACCGCAGTTCCCACCTGATGGTGCCATGGGCAGGGTGCAAATATTAATTGAGATGTAAATTGAGCTCATCAACCCACTGCTGCTTCATTCCCACCGGCAGCACACAGCAACCCGCTTCCATCCCACCAGCCCCAGCTTCTGTGCTGGGTTTTGTGGGTTTATGGGTGAGCTGAGAGCCAGAAAGCTCACGGTTTTGGGGTTGGTCCTGCCAAGATCAGCTGTGTTTGGCCCCTCGTGCTCACCTGAGGCCGTTCTGCACCACCCGGTTCCTGCAGGTTCTCCAGCACGAGCACGCGTGGTTGCACTCGAAGATCAGGGGGGGCTCAGCCATGTTGAACTCAGGCAGGAGTCGGCCATCCTGAAGGAGAGAGCCGTGCCAGACTGGCTCAATTTATCTGCTCCTGGGATCCCCAAAACCACAGGCAGAAATTCCCCCCAGGGTAAAAACGAGCCAGAGAACCCCAAGGTGGAGTCGTGCCCCGACCTCCCCAACCCCAGCGTCAGAGCTCAGGTTCTGCAGTGGTTTTGCTCTACCCTGAGAGCAGCACAGTCACCACTGTCACCCACAGCTGACAAACAGCCAGAGAATTTAGATTTTTGCTGCCTGCCATCACCCTACACGGCACTAAAAAAATCCCTGCCAGTGCTGTGCAGAAAACTGGTGTGCATCATCATCATTGTTGTGATTTGCTGTGCTGGAGGGGAGAAGGGGATGCTTAGTCTGCCTCTGGATTAAAGCCTAAACTTGCAGAGTCCAAGGCCAGTACACCCAAGTTCTGTGAATCACGTTACCTTCCCAAATAACATTCCCCAGAAAAGCTACAATTCAAATATTTACCAACGCACGGGATTAAGGAAGTGATAGACACAATTTCTCATATTTAACAAATTTGGCTTTTAAGGCTTGAGAGGTGTAATCACCTATTAATGTGTAAATAAAATGGCTACAAAGCCCAGAAAGATGCCAACATTCCTCCTGGGAGAAACCTACAGAGATTCACAGAACTTCTGATCTTTGTAGCACCTGCCCAAAGATGAATCTCAAAACCTCCCTGGAGGGTTGAAGCATTTACCCAAAACAAACCTGACTTCTGGCAATGTGGCAGTGAAAACATCTTTACTTTGCCTTCATCCAGGAGAATCACAATAAATAAAAACAGATTAAAAAAAAAGATTCTCCCTTCACTCCCCTCCCTTTGTTTACATATTACAGCACTTTCCATGTTGCTATGAAATGGAAGCTGATTTCACGCATGGATTATTAAATGCTGCCTATCACATGGGTGTAATTAATGCCTCAGCTGGCACGAGAGGAACACAAATAAATAACACAAGAAAAGCTGCCCTGAGCACGCAGTTTGGATTATCACACATCTCAGAGCTGACACTACAACTTCAGGCATTTTAAGTCAAGAAGAAAAGAGATGGAATTACAGAAGCAGGGAATGGTTTGGGTTGGAAGAGGCCTTAAAGCTCAGCTCGTTCCAACCCCTTTCATGGGCATGGACATCTCTCACTAGACCAGGGCTGCGCCAAGCCTTGTCCAAGCTGGCTTTGAGCTGTGCAAGGAACCGAATTAGGCAGAATTCAGTTCTCAAGCCCTGGTGTGAGCCAGGAGGGGGCTGTGTGTCCTCACCTTGTCGTACCAGCAGCGCATGCTGAGCTGGCCACACATGCAGTTACTGGAGGAGCAGTCGTCTATACAGACACAATACTGCAAGAGAAGCAAAGGGTTAATTCCACACCACTCACACAACCGAGACTGCAACTTGTGACTGGCTCAGGAAGCCACATCTCCTCCTCTTGCTGCAGCTCCTTGGCCAGGAGGATCACCAGCTTCACCACCCAGTGACAGTTTAACGCCATTATTTATTTCTGTGTGCAATGAGCACCAAAGGACTCTGCCTTGCAAGGAAGGATCTCATTCTGAGCCAGCCCCACTGCTCAGAAGATGTCCCGTTATTAACCCTCCCCCATGCCCTCTGGGCTGTTCTCCACACCTGAGGGCAAGGAAAGCTCCAAGGAGGGTCCAGAGGTGGGAGATGATGCACCTGTGCTGTCTCAGTCCTCCTCTGCTGCCTCCTGCTTCCCACTCCAGCCGGCTGCTTCCCCAGCACAGCCCCACCACCAGCTGCTGCACAGCAGGGACTGCCATGGGAAGGTCACTTCAGCCACCTCAAGCTGTGCCCAGGGAGGGCTCACACTCACCCTAAACACCCCCACCTCTGCTTTCCCCACCCAGCCCTTCCAGGACTGCAGTACCACAGCCAACATCTCGGCCTGGATGCTGCGGTCCATGGGAAGGCAGCATGGGGAAGGTCTCCCAACAAATCCCTGGCTCTCCAGCCTCAGAACAGAGGACAAGGATAAATGGGAGCCACATCAGCCAGCACCAGATGGCCAATGCTACAGCTGAACACAGAGCTCAGATTAAGGCTCAAAACTGAAGAAAATCAAAATCCCAACTCCTACATCGAGAGCTGGAGGTGAGGAGCTCAACTTTAGCCGGAATTTGATGGCAATATTAGGACTCAACATTCCCATTTGGAATGCCAAGCCTGCTCTGAGGAGCACTGCACAGCCCAGAACAGGAACAAACCACAACCCCTCACCTGTAAATGAGTGATGTTTCTGTCAATGTCCATCGGGGAGGTGACACAGTTCTGTGACACGTATTTGTAGTTGCTGGGACAGGGCTCACTGTCCACGGAATTGACACAGGGAATGGGGATCCGCTCGTAACCCCGGGCAATGTCTCTGTCAGTGGAGAAACAACTGTCACAGAAGGGAAGTCCCCCCAAACAAGGGGCCACTCAAATGCCATCCTGGGGCAGAATCACTGGCTTTGAGCACTGAGCACTCAAAGCCATTCAGACTAGAACAGAGCTCATGTTTTCCCACCATGCCTTACAGATGGCTCTTTGTGCTGGTGAATATTTTCATTTGGAGGATGAATTTGCAAACCATGGACTGAATCAGCACGGGCTTAGTTCTTGCTCAGCTCACACTGACCTTCATACCAGTTTAAGAAGCTAAGCAGTTCTTTCTTAAACCAGTCCCCCACAGCCTTCCCTGTTCCAGGGGCTCCATTTCATGACCCACAAGCAAAGCCAGTCCTATTCTCACCTGCTCACCACCTTCTCTATCTGGGCAGGCTTCTCAGAAGATGATTCTTTGAGAGTCTTGTTCATCTGTAGGGCCACCCAGACCTGAGAGTTAAGGCTGGAGCACTGGAGCGGGGTCTCACCCTCCTTGTTCTTTAAAGTGACATCCGAACCACGGGAAAGAAAGAGACTGCAAAACAGCAAGGAAGGGT
Source organism: Callaeas wilsoni (assembly GCA_013398955.1). NCBI lineage: Eukaryota > Metazoa > Chordata > Aves > Passeriformes > Callaeidae > Callaeas > Callaeas wilsoni. Next base: position 19,629 of record VWPU01007929.1, on the reverse strand, counting down.
AAGGATTCCCCAGGAGAAACCAGGCAAGGGGAAAACAAGCTGAATCACATCCTCCAGCCAGCCCTTAAGGGACGAGGAAGAATCTGTAGTAGTGAATAATCACCTGAGTTTTCTTTATTAAGCATGGTTCAGTGAATCCTTCTGATAGAAGCCACAGACTGGAGCTCTAGGCACCCATGAGAGCTCTGGGCAAACCTTGCCTTGCTTCAGGTACCTTGCTGGTACCAGCCTAACTTCAGACAGGCTTGAAACTCTCTCTGGCAGGGAAAGATATGGGGTGGGAAGAGTAGGCTGGAAATGGAAGAGTCCCACAGGAAACTGCTGGTGGACTTGGCCCTTGTTTATACTCACCAGCTTTTGGTGAGAACATGATGGCTTTATTCAGAGCAGGGATGAAGCAAAGGAAAAGCCCTGTTACCATGCTAGTTGTGGGGAAAAAACAGCTTTAATCAAGGAAGCCTGACACCTTCCTGCTGGGAAGCCCAGGCTGAGCACAGCCCCTCAGACTCCAGAACACGCCACATCCTCTGACCAGCTCTGGCAGCAGCTGGGACCTCACACCCACCACCCCAGGAGAAAAACGAGCCCTCCATCCCAATCCTGGGCTGGGTGTAAAGGCCAAAGGCGTTCCAGGGGCTCTCCTGAGGCTGCCAGGCAGTGCCCAGGGAGGCAGGGAGAGGGCCGAGCAGGGCACTTACACCACACACTCGTAGCGGTTCTCTCGGGCCGCGATGTGCAGGGGCGAGTCCCCGTGGATGTTCACGGCGTGCAGGTCACACTTTGCTGCCAGCAGGATCTCTGCTATGTCAACACAGCCAGAAAAAGCAGCCCAGTGCAAACAAATGTTTTCCTCCTGGAGGGGAAGAGAACAGAGCGGAGATCGTTTAAAACCCCGTGGCTTTGGGACCTCACCTTCCTCAGCTCTGCACCTGCAGCGTTCAACGTGCGGCTGCCGTCCCCACGCTGCTCCTTCTGGCTGGGAATGCCAGGGTGGACAGGGACACCTCGGAGCAGCCAAGGAGGGAGTTCTCACTCCATCCAGCTCTGCACACCAAGGACGGGGAGGCTGCACACGAGGCAATCCATCACCTTCCCTGCACACACACACACAGACAGCTCGTCTGTCTCTAAGCCACAAACCAATCTGGATCAATCCAGGAAAGAAGTGACAGACATGAACAAACATGCTGGAAAAGGCTGGAAGCTGAGTTTTCCCAGCCCCAACAGCCAGGAAAGCTACTGTGCCTCCCAGGGCTGCAAAATTAAGGAGAAAAAGAGCACAGCACGAAATTAAGGAGAAAAAGAACACATAGGGTACGTGAAGGTGCCAGAAAGAGAATCAGGAGCCACGGGGTAAGCAATCAATCTGACTCCAGGCATCTCTTAAATACTGTATGTACTCATCTCTCACTAGCAGCACTGGAAATAGCTGAACACTCATCTTTCTGATGGAGATATTTTAAGGGATGATACTGTTTTCTGTTACACTGCAATTTGCAGCGCACGTCGATCCCTTCCCCATGACAGGCTCTAAAGACGTCGATGACAACAGTGAAATGATAGTAATGATCACCCAGCTATTCTCTCTTTTGCTTCTTTTTAAAGCAAAAACAAAGCTGCTGCTGGAGTGTTTGAGCTGTTACACATAACTTAAGGTCTTGCCTTAAATGGGGAGCTATTGCCACACACCAGGGAGGGGAGACACTTTTCTACCCAGCTCCTGCTTCCCTTTACGGTATCATCTAGAAAAATCCCACACCAATCCACAAAAAACATCCATATCCTGTGGGTTGCACCCACACGCTGCAGCTCAGGTCACAGACACCTGGACTGGGGCTCTGCCTTGCATTGCTCCTGCCTAAAAAGCAGCATCATCACAATCAAAAGCATTTCTCCCAGAGTAGGATGTTTCCCAGCATGAGTGACATTTGTCCTTAACCACATCCATCAGGACACCCCACCTGCAGGTCCAGGATGGATGTGTGACACACTCAGCTGTTAAGAGCACAGTTTTCTTTCAAGTAAATTGTTGACTGAGCTGATTTGATGTTCATCATTAATGTGTGATTTTGAAGCTGTGACAGATCAAACGAGTCCGTTGTACTCAGAGCCAGCGATCAGATGTAACAGCCCAGAAAGCCCCCTCTCACCTGGACTTTTATTTTTAGAAACAGGATTGGATCCAGAGCTGCCTGGGAACTACCTACGTGTGCTGGGTCTGGCTGGGGCAGAGTTAATTTTCCTCGCAGTGGCTGGTATGGGGCGGTGCTGAACACGGGGGTGGTGACACAGAGATGGTTTTGCTGCTGCTGTAAGGGGTGACCCAGAGCCTGCTCTGGTCCTTGTGCTGCCTCACTGGGGAGGAGACTGGGAGGACATGGAAAGCTGGGAGGACACAGCAGGACGGGTGACCCTGACCAAAAGGATGTTCCAGACCATACGACATCAGCTCAGGATATAAAGTGAGGGGAAAAGGAGGAAGGGGGATGTTTGCAGTGATGGTTTTTGTCTTCCCAGGTCACCATTCCATGGTGGGGCCCTGCTCTCCTGGAGGGGCTGAACATCTGCCCAACCATGGGAAGTGGGGAATGAATTCCCTGTTTTGCTTTGCTTGTGCGCGTGGCTTTGGCTTTCCTCACTAAACTGTATCTCAGCCCAGGAGTCTTGTTCTACCTTTTACCTTCTGATTCTCTCCCCACTGGCGGGGGAGTGAGCGAGGAGCTGCAAGGAGCTTGGTGACTGGCTGGGGTTAAACCACACAATCACAGACCCACAGAAGGGCTCCCTTTGGTTTGGTTTGGAAGAGGCCTCAAATCCCATCCAGTTCCACCCCCTGCCACGGGCACCTTCCACTAGCTCAGGTTGTTCCAAACCTTGTCCAACCCGGCCTTGGACACTTCCAGGAATGGGGTGAGACACCACACTTCAATATCCTTAGGGACTCCAAGGAAAAAATGAGAAACATTGTATTAAGAGAAAAGAGGAGCAGTGCTGATACAATGACTCTCCTGAAGAAGGCTGGGAAAAAAGCAGACAGTATCTCCTTTGTATCCTCTCTATTCCCCTGTAAATCCCTGGGAAAGCAGCTGGCACAGCCCCACAGGCAGCGCTGCGGGTCCCACGGAGCTCCCAGGGACTCAAGCACTGAGTGCATCCCACCGGAGCAGGATTTATGGAGGTGAAGAGTAGGCCAGGAGCCAGCTCCAGCACGCCGAGCTGCCAGCCTGGCCATGCTCTGGACACATCAGAGCTCTGTGCCAGTGATGCCCAGGGAAAGCCAGGCTTTGATAGCTGCTGGCAGAGCGCCCAGCCCATCCAAAAACACAAATATGAGCTCATTCCCCTCAAAAGGCACACAGGGTGCCCCTAATCCATACCCAGAGTCACTGGCCTGGGACAAACGTGGAGCTGGTAAGTCTGGGCTCGAGGGGATCTGCCTGGTGCAGTGTCCAGTGGCAGCACAGTGGACCCAGAGGGACGGGAATCAGCAAGGCTCAGAGCTGACTCCAGCCTGGGAATTCCATACAGCATCCTTACAGGCTGTGACACAGCAGCTGGAGGGACAGGACATCACACCAGCTGCCAAACTTCTTCCCAGAATACAGGAAAACTCTCTCACCAGACACTGTTCACTCACAGTGTCAAGGGAATGAGCCCAAAATCTGTCACCTCGGCCGTGTCTGGGGTTCACACAGAGAATGTCTGTAATTTCTGAAGGAGAGTGCAGAGGAGCCTTACGTTGTCACGGATGTTGATGTCCGAGCCCTTGGCCAGCAGCAGCTTCACCAGCTCAATGTGCTTGTACTCCGTGGCCCAGATCATCGGCGTCCAGCCGCCGTCATCCTGGGCAGGGACAGCGAAGGGTGACACACAGGACACACACAGCCTCCTGCTGGCTGCCCGCAGAGCCCTGCCCTTCTTCCCCTGTCTGCCTCCTCATTCCCCTTCTGTCTGCACTCTGCAGGTCCCTCAGGTCCCTCAGAACCCAGCGTGACCGGGAGCAGCACACCTGAGCCAGCTGGAGTTTATTCCAGCTCAGCAGGCTGGCACTGCATCTCCAGCTTGTTCAAGCACACTGACTGTCCAAAAGGCACCATGAACACCCAGGTTGTAGAAAAGATCTTACAGAAACTCCATGAGAAGCCTGGGGGACCTGCCCTTGCCTCAGGTGCAGCGCTGTCTTAACCCACAGCAATGGATAAACCCCACAATGACAAGTGCCAGGCTCCACCAAACCCCACAATGACAAGTGCCAGGCTCCAGCCATCCCACAACATTGCCCATGATCCCCCCATTAGGAAAGGCACAGGGACACCCTGGAGCAACAGGCTCCACAGCAAATTCAGGGCCAACGAGAAACTGCAAATCAAGGGAGGTTTCCCTGAGGTCAGTGAGGGGCTCACCCTCCCTGGCAGACGGGAGGCCCACGGAATTGTCACCCTGCAATGATCTGGAGGTGTCCCCAACAGCAGCAGTGTACTTGAGTGAGCACCAAGCAAACAGCACAGTGCTGAGGANAGCAGTGTACTTGAGTGAGCACCAGGCAAACAGTGTTGAGAGAGTCCCTGGCCCGGGAAAAGCAGCTCCTGGCCCAGGGAAGGGCTCACCTGGCAGTTGACATCCATCTTCCCGTTGGAGAGCAGGTACTGAACCACGTCGTAGTGCCCCTTCTTGGCTGCTAAGTGCAGACACGTGGAGCCCTCGGCATCCTGCACACAACCACAGAACAAACACTCAGCGGGGCTCAGGAGCAGCACAGAGGGTCCCAGGTGGAGCAGAGAACCCCAGAAGTCTCCACCCCACTGCCAGGAGGGCAGAAAGCAGGAGCCAGGGCCAGCACTGAGCAGAGCTCGGGACCTTTACACCAAAGAGGTGCCACCCGTGCAGAGGAGGCTGAGAGTGCAAAGGGTTTTGCAAAGCATGGGGAAGGTACCAGCCCCAAACCCTGGCAGTGATGCTCCCCCTCCCCAGCAGCCCCTTTCCCACTCCCCTCCATGTGCTGGAGAGCCAAAGGGAAGCAGAAATCCTTTACTCAGCCAAAGTTTGCACTTCACATCAGAAAAGTCGCCTTGTCTCAACTTGAAATGCTCCATTTCTCCAGGTTTTTTGCTGGGTTTTGTTAGCCCCAGGCCTTATCCCAGCATCTGGCAGCAGGGCCCAGGGGTGTGGTGTCTCTCCCCAGAGAGACCACGTCCCCAGCCTGCCCACAGCCATCTGCCCAGACAGGAGATAAAAAACAACCCCCGAAGGCTGAAAGGAAAAATGCCTTTGGGAGCTGGAAATTTAAGGTCTGGAGGAGATGGACAGGCTGTGAGTCATGATGGTGATGCTCCCACACTCACACCAAAGATCTCTCTGGCTGCAGCCTGATTTTCATCAGGCATTTATATCCCAAGAGCTTAGCACAGAGCAAGGCCCAGAGAGCAGGAAATCGGGAGGAGGAAACAAAAGACTGAAAACCAAATTACTCCTTCCAGCTAAATCCCTGGAAGCAACACTGGAGGTGAGAGCTTTGGGATAGAGCTGAGTGTGATGCAGCGTGAGGGAGCAACTCTCTGAGGATGGAGGGGACATCTCAGGTCAGGGATTGCACCATGTGGGCTCCTTGGGGTATGGAAGGAGATCCTACACTCCTCTAAGTGCCTGCCCCATCGGAATAATTGCACAGCTTTCCCCTTGCCTTGGCAAGTGCAGCTCCTCAGCCCTGGGAGAGCAGGCAGATTTTACTGTAAAGTTTCTTCAGGTTTTGAGTGAGGCTTTTCCACCCTGGTAACAGGACCAGCAGCTTCACCCTGGGGGCTGGGAAGCTCCCAGCCCTGCAGTCCCAGGGCTCTGCACACACCTGCCCCAGGTAAGGTTTGGATTTCTCATGGCGACAGCTGGAGCTGCTTCCAAACCGATGCTGCTGCTTTCAAACAGAGGCCTGAGTTGGTGCAAGAAACTAATTTACACAATAAACTAGCCTAGACCTCAGATGCGATCTCAGCCTTCCAGTTTGCTTTTGCAAGCTCAGAATTTATCTCCTTCCCTTTACCTTCAGAAGCACAAACTCCTCTCTTTTCTCTTCCACGGGAATAAATCAGGTGAGAGATGTCTGGGCTGCTCCAAGACACTTGGGATGGCGGCCAGCACGACCCCACACGTGCCTGTCCTGTCCTTTCCCCCTTCCCAGCTCGGAACCAGCCTCCCAAGGATCCATTTAGGGCTTGGACTGGGCAGCACCTGATACCTTGTGCAATCCTGCCAGTTCCTCCCCAAACCCAGCCAAGAGCAGCAGGTTGTGACAATAAGAAGTTCACATGGGGAGGGTTCCTGTGCTCCAAATAGCATCTGATTTATGGGACTAATAAATGATCTGTGTGCTTTCCAAGATTGCAAAGCAACCAGAGCATGCTAAAGGCAAAGAGACAGCTGCATTTTATTGTTTTGGTTTAAATTAAGGGGTAGAGTTTAAAGATGGGGTTCAATTTTGCCACTGCAGCGTGACTGCAAGAATCCACACATCAGTCCTTTGGAAAGGAAAGCTTCCTCTGTCATTTTTCCTGGCTTGGCAAGCACCGAATTACCAACCCATTTTAAAACATCACCCCAAAATTCTCATTATTAGTCTACACAGAAGGGAACTCTGAAATCCAACTCCACTGCAATGGATATGTGACAATAAGACTTATGAAATCAAATCCCCCTGACATTTGGTGCCATAAACTAATGGGCCAAGTGGCAACACTTGCCCCAAACAGCTCATGGCCAGCAGGAAAACGAGATGATGACACCTCCAGCCTCTGCTCCAAGACAAACCAGCCCATTTCTCCTCAGCCTGGGCACTTCCACCCAAAACTTCAAGGAAGAAACGTTGGACAGAGGCTTCCTCAGGAGAAAAAGACAAGGAATAAACTGCTACCTTGGGATCTACTAGTGCTCCAGCCTTGATCAGGTATTTCACAGTTTCCAGGTGGTTGTTTTCTGCTGCTTCCATCAGCGGGGTCCTCTGGTCCTCGGAGCAGGTGTCAATGTTAGCACCAGCCTGTTGGGAGGCCAAGGCAAGGACAGTTAGCAGAGGAAGGATGTGGGAGTGGAGGTTTAATGACAAGATTTTTTTCCCCTGAACTTTAGCTGTATTAAGCAGGGGAAAAAAAAAGAACTGAAAAGAAGAACTAAAACCAGGAAAGAAGGCGGTGCAACTCCACCTGCTTTGGAAACAGCACACACTGCCTGCCCCCTCTCCTGCCTGCCCCAGCCAGGAAGGAACTGTAAGGAAGCCAACAGCTGGTATTAAATAACTCCTGTTATTAATAGATTTTGTACTCCTACTTTCTAGATATTGTTTGTGTAACAATTTGGAAAAAATCAGCCTCCTCCTTTTTCCAGCAGTTTTGTTTTCCCTGGTCTGTCATTTAGACTACAACAACCAGCTCTTCTCAATGTCACAAGCAGTAGGAACAAGTTGCTGATTGCAACAGAGGCAGGAGCTGTAAAAAACATCCTGGGGATTGGCTAAATATTCCTGTGGAGGTCAATGGCACCACTTCCACAGAGGTCTCTGAGCATATGATCAGTTCAACCCAGAGCACCTCCAACCAACACCTCACTCTTTTCCAAACCGTGGCTATGCCAGGCTGTCCTGCCTGCTTTAACTCTTGGGCTGAGCTCAGGAACCACCCAAAATTTAATCCCAGAAGGTCTCAGACACACAGCTCTTGGCAGGTGTGTGTGTGAGGCTCAGACCTGTTCACAGCAGCTGACTCAGGTTCACCTGGCACAAGGAGCTGCTTTCAGGTGCCTCCCACTGAAGTCCTTTGTTTTGACTCTTTTCCACAGCCAGAGCTATTTAAACCAGAGCAGAGGGGAGGCATTTCAAGTGGAACAAGCTGGGGCCATTCCCAGGCAAACACTGGGCTGCTGCAGGAGCCAGGCATCAGGGAGAGACAAGATAAAGCACTCTGGAAACCAACCAACCCTTCTGATAATTAAATTGTTCGTAAGGTCTCCCAAGTTTTGCTCCTTTTCTTCGTTCCACTGTCCTCACACACAGTAATTTCAGTGACAGCAGCCATGACTGCTTTCAAAAGCACGTAAAGCCTCCAATTCCAGGTGTGAAATGCACCATCCCAGCAGGATCGTTTCCAAGGGCCAGTCACTGCTGCTTTCTCAACAGCCCCTTTAAAGCTTCCCAGTCCCACAGGGTAAACAAAACACACTTCCAGTCACTCCAGACCAGGTACACCAGTACAAAAAAGAACAACTATAACTTTTTTTTAATGCTTCTTTTTCTTCTTCACATCATTTCGGAGCAGGCTCAACAACATCCCTATGGCTTTGACCATCTTCCCAAATCTCAGGCAATAAACCAAACTTGCATCTTTCCTTCACTCCTTTCCACGTGTGGGACATTTACACTGGGGAAGAAAATCCTGCTGGAGCTCGTCAGGCTTTGACAGAAGGGAAGACAGGGCCTGGCAGCTTCCAGGCTCCAGAGCCTCACTGTCCTCATCACAAAGAGCAACCTGGCTCGGAGATCGAAACCAAGAGCTCGGAGGTCTCCTGCAGCCTGGCAGCACATCTGGCACTGCACCAGCCTGTGCTGGCACACCTGGCAGTGCCCAGCTCTGGCTGTGCTTAGGCACAGATTCCCACCTGCCCCACAGTGCCCTGCACCAAATCTTCCCCTGCTCCTTGCCTGGAGAACAGCCCAGAAGGACAATTTCAGCGGTGTCCTCCAAGCCCTCCCGTTACTCTGCCCCACTCCTCCCTCAGCAAACCCCAGGACCGAGGAGGTTTTTCACAGGAGGGATTTTCCACTGCTGGTTTCCACGTGGGGCAGACCAAAGGCCACAGAAAATGGCTCGTGCAGAGGACTGGAAGTGCAGACAGACCTGAATGAGCATATGGCAGATGTCCACGTGGCCAGACTCGGCAGCAGCATGGAGAGGGGTTCTCTTACTCTGATGCTCCATTTTAAAATTAGGGTCAATTCCATCCACTGCAAAACAGAGCAGAGACACTTTCAACCACAGTTTGGAGATTGAAGTGTAACAGGAGAATCATGTCTCAACTAAAGGCTTTAAAGGATGGGTTCCCAGCCCATCCTCAGCCCTGCTCACATCTCACTGCACATTTAACCAGAAAGCTCCCAGGGCAGTCCCCTGGACATTCAATATGCAACAGCCCTCAAACCCAGAGCTTAGAAACATCATGGAATTCAACACCTTTTTAAGGCATTACTATCTCTCCAAAGGCCACATCCCTCAGATTCACAACTCATCTCAAAAACAACACCACAGGAGGATAAAAATTTTTAAAAAAATCAAAAATGCTGCTTGGTTTAAAGCAACCCAGAAACTGGGAACAACAAAGAGTTGGTACCACCTGGCCTCTGTCTCACCACTATTAACTGCAATTAATACGAGTGATCCTTGTTGCATCCCTGCAAATACAGAGCTGCAACATGGATGGAATTTCTCCACACAGGCTCAGGATCTGGCCAGAGATTCTCACAGCTGTGCAGAGACTGACAGATGATGCTGACAGCCAGACAAAGATGTCTGGGCATGATAACATGTTGTGTATGATGAGGCTGTAGTTAAGTATCAATGAATAACATTTCTGTGCTATTGAAGACAGGAACAATGGAGCAAACGCTTGCTAGACAAAAAAAAGAAGGAGCTGATAAAGGGCAAGAACAGAAAGCATCCAAAAATGTACAGCAAAGTACTAGAGTGGAAAGGAAGCATCCTGAGGAAACATTGTGTCCTTCAGAGGGAGAGATTCCTGGGGATTATTGGTTGCTAAAAACAAGCTCAGCAGCTCAAAGGCATCTGGTGACAGGCAACTCTGTACCCCAAAACAAACCCCACGGATTGAAGGCTCTTCCTTTTTGCTCTCTTGCTGATGGGTCTTGGCTTAAGCTGACTCCTATCTTTTCCCTCTCTACTGGATGCAAGTATGTATCCCATGCCTGGAGAGGGGATGGGAAAAACCACATGGAGTCCATTTTGGGGACACAACCAGCTTGTCTGGATAAAACCCCGCTCAAACGCAGCCACAAGTGGGGAACAGTGCACATTTCCCAGAGAGAGGAAGCCCTTTCCAATGACACATCACTCGCAGGAGCCTCTGCTCCAAGTGCACTCCCCGGGGGCAGTGGGAGTATGACGCGGTGCCATGCTGGGAAGCGGCTGCTGGCACTGCCTGGCAGGAGCTGGGAGCGCTGCCAGACGGGCCCTGGCCGGGGAGGAGGCACCTACCCAACATCAGCAGGACCTTCTGCAGCTCCCCTTGCCTGGCAGAGAAGTACAACTGCTTCGGGTGGAACCGCAGCTTCTTGGGCCTGCAGGAGCGGGAGGAGAGCTGGAATTAATCCTCAGGGAAGAACAGTCGGGAATGTCACTCTCCCACTGCCACCCTGGGCGTGACAAAGTCTGGCCTAGGGAGTGCTGGGCTCATCCCCCAGCGTGGGCAGCAGCAAAGGCAGGTTCTGCCCCTCTGTCCCACTCAGGTGAGACCCCACCTGCAGAGCTGCCTCCCAATCTGGGATCCCCAACACAAGGAGGACCCGGAGCTGCTGGAGAGAGTCCAGAGGAGGCCACGGAGCTGCTCCCAGGGCTGGAGCCCCTCTGCTCTGCAGCCAGGCTGGGAGAGCTGGAGGTGTTCACCTGGAGAGGAGAAGGCTCCAGGGAGAGCTCAGAGCCCCTTCCAGGGCCTAAAGGGGCGTCAGGAGAGCTGGAGAGGGACTGGGGACACGGGATGGAGGGACAGGACACAGGGAATGGCTTCAAACTGAAAGAGGGGAAATTAAGGATTAAATAGGTGAAATAAATTCTTCCCTGTGAGGGTGGGGAGGCCCTGGCACAGGGTGCCCAGAGAAGCTGTGGCTGCCCCTGGATCCCTGGCAGTGTCCAAGGCCAGGCTGGATGGGGCTTGGAGCAGCCTGGGACAGTGGGAGCTGTCCCTGCCATGGCAGGGGGTGGGACTGGATGATGTTTAAGGTCAGTTCCAACCCAAACCTTCTGTGACTCTCTGACACAGCTCCAGAGTACAGCTCCAGAAAAAGAAGTCTCCAGAAGGAGGTTTTAAAACTTCCAGCTCCAGCCCCAGCCAGTCCTGTTCCAACGAGGGCTGGATCTGTTCAGTGCTGCTAAACAACACATTCTGTGTCTCACTACTGTGAACAGGAGCTCCCAGAAGTTACAGCTGCAGCTGAAGAGCCAGTGAAAAATGAAATCCTCCAGAGGAATCAATAAGACATTTAGAGCTGTAACAGTTCTCCCAAATCTGTTGGGGATGACTAATGAGCGAAGTGAACAAAAAAAGCTCTGAGCTGGACCAAAATCCAGAAAAGCTAAATCTCGTTTTCTCTAGGCTAAGCAACTTTACTGGGAACTGGAGTAACCCAATGGTCTTTTTCTTACTTTTCGGAGTCCAGGGCAATCAGGGCACTTTCCAGAGTTTCTTTAACTGGTCCCTGGGTCAAGCTAGTAGTAGGCTTTGGAAAAACTGAAGACCCAGCCATGTCAAACCCTTCGGCAGCCGAACTTTCTGGCTTGTCTTCCTCTGACAACCTCGTCCCAGTGCCACTGAAGGGGAAAAATGAGAGACAGCCAAAGCACAACCATTAAAAATACACAACACAGTGTCTCTCTTATGCCAAAAAAGGAAAGCAAATGCATTTTAAATACAGATAAGTGTAACTGAAATCGAAACACAAACCAATATATTTTACAGCCTTTTCGGTAAGAACTTGCCCCAGAAAGGAACTGCACTGCCCTCTGACTGCATCTTGATGTACTCTGTGCTACAGCAGACCCAGGCACATGGGGCAAGTCTTAAAACCACCTAAACAAGGCCAGATGGGATGGGAAGTCAGAGCACAGCTCAACACAGGGCCGGTTTGATTTGTGTTTTCCTCCTCTCTTTGCACTTGTGCTCGTGGGTGCGAGTCAGGAGCTGCAGATGGGATTTGCTGTCACTTGGCAAACCTGGCAATGTCAACCAATTCCACTATTATTCCATTCCTAACAACAAGAGGAAGGAATGGTTTAACTCCTGAAGCCCCCCACCTCCAGAGCCCCCGCCTCAGCTCTGGGGCAGCGAGTGCCACAAAACACACCTGCAGATTCCTGCAGCTGAGCCAGCCCAGGCAGCACTTGGCTCATCAGGAGGAGCCCAAACATTCGAACGGAAGCCTGGTCTGGGGCGGGAGGTTTGAGACCCCCCAGTGCTCCCGGGCTCACCTCCCCGTCGTGGTGTCGGCCCTGCCCTCCACAGCCGCCGGTTTCTGCTGCTCGTAGCTCAGGGACACCGTGGAGGTGGTGTCAGCCTTGGCTATTGTCACCTCCTTGGCCTTGGCGGCCTCCTCCCCGCAGTGTGGGCAGTAGCTCGTGTCGTTCACCTGCGAGGCACAGCTCTTGTGGAAGCGGTGGGAGATGCTGCTCTCGGGCTGACACTCCATGAAAGTGCCCTTAAGAAACCACAGAGAAGGAGTTCAGCGCCCGCCCGGCCCGTGCCTCGCCCCTTCACACGCTCCATGCCACGCCTCTCACCACCTCTCTCGGCCCTGCTGCGTCCAGTACAGTAAAGCAAGCACTGCCACTTCTTTAGAAGAGAACAAAACCAAGGTAAAGGGGGAAAAACTCACTTGGTTAAAGACTGCAAAGCAAGATTCTGAATTGTGCTTGGGAAACAGAACAAAGAAGTCCCAATTTCCAGCTCTTCCCTCTAACGCTTGAAGTTCTCACTTCTGTCTCTAGAAGTGCCAGTGCACTGTAAGGACGCCCCCAAAACCGGAAAAGAAAACTTCAGACCTGTGCTGAGCCAGCATTAAAACTACCTAAAACACAGCTGTACACAAACCATTCCAGAACCTGCACAAATCTGTCACTGACCTCACTGTAACCCAAATGATGTGACTCTTCTGCCTGGACCAGCCTAATTAACCCAAACAAGCTGACTGCTCATGCAACAAACTGGGCAATTCCTCTTAAATTTATTTTCCCTTTCCTGCAGAGTCCCTGCAACTGCTGTGCAGGACCCCAGAACTTCTTGCCCTGTGGTGTCAGTGCTGCCTGAAGTCCTGCTGTGCTCTGGGTTAGTGATGGATGGCACAGACAAACACTCCAGGTTCACCTCTGGGCACCAGCACACAGCACTGAGAGATGGAAGAGAGTGCAAGGAAAGGCCAGTCAAACCCCCTCTTCTCCTCAGTTCAGTCCTCCCAAGCAATCTAATTAACTCTATTCCAGCTTTGCAAAATGCCTTGAAGGGTTTTGAGGATTTTATCTTCTAAATGATCTTTGACTCAGCAGGAAAACCCAGGATGGCTCCATTTACTACAATAATGCTTAAGACTACCGCAGCATCTTTCCTTGAGTCATCTTGAAAAATACCAGCATCACACAATTAAGCCTCATCATCACTCCGTGGGGCTCCAGGTGGTGCCTTTCAGCTTTATCCACAGGGAAAGCAGGACACTGACCACTAAAGGACTGCACCAAGTCCCTCAAAAGCCTCAGTGGCAGAGGTGGAAGCAGCAGCAGGAGATCACAGAGTGGTTTGAGTTGGAAGGGACCTTAAATCTCACTTGGTTCCACCCCCCTGCCATGGGCAGGGACACCTTCCACTATCCACCTATCCAACCAGGCCTTGGACACTTCCAGGGATCCAGGCGCAGCCACAGCTTCTCTGGGCACCCTGTGCCAGGGCCTCCCCGCCCTCACAGGGAAGAATTTCTTCCTAATATTTAATCTTCCTAATATCTAACCTAATTGAGATCTCCAACACTGCCTTGGTCCAGTGCCATCACTCAGGTTCCCCACCTGAGGGGACACAGAGGTGGGGGCACAGGTTCATTTACAAACCAAGCTGAGACATTTTTTGATGTCATTGATCTGTACACAGAAAGAAAAACAACAAACCCTTGTTCCAAAGAAATTCCAAAAGGCAACACTTCCAGCATGTGAAATCCCTTTGGCAACACCCCTTGGGGGTCTCCAGGAAGATAAAGGTGATGATTTCAGGCTACCCTCACACACATTCCTATTGAAAACACCTCCTGATGTGCCGTGGAACGAGGTGGGGCTGATGCCAGGAAGTCAGGAAACCCCTTTAGGGACCATCTCCACCTTCAGCTTCCAGCTACTGCAACAGGTACCCCCTTCCCTAGATTGAGAGCACGGACTTACTGCAGTGCAAAAGTATCCACAGCCAGGGCAACACTGGTGTTTCACCATCCTCCCTCTATGGTCCTCACACAGCACCAAAAGCTGGACTTTGTTAGACGGGCGCATCAGTTCATACTTAACCACACTGTTTGTGCATCGGCCCAGCTGGAACAGGAGAAATTAAAGGAAATGAAATTACTGGAGACCACAACACTCCCTGTGCTTGTGCGGAGGAAGATTTTGCACACTGCCTCGAGGAGCCCTGGCTTTTTCACAGGAATTCAGCTGTGTGCCAGAGAGCATTAGCAGTGCAGCAGGAAGCTGTGAAAGCTGCTCTCAGGAAGGAATGCATCATTTACTAACTAACATGCATGTGCACCCCGAGTCATTTGTTCCTTGCAACAACAACAACAACAACAACAACAAAATCATAACTGGAAATAGGCAACAGCCAAGCAGCAGAAGGGGCAGTCCCAGGGGCCTGACTCACACAACACACACTCTCCTCTTGCCAGGAAGAGCGGGTGTCAGTGACCAAGAGAATGAGACCATACGCACTAAATCTTGTTACTGCTCAAAACTCCAAGTCGCAGGAAGATAAAGGGAAAAATAATTGCTCCTCATTGCCAGCGAAGTTATCGTCTGTACTGGTTCCAGCACTGGGCCCTGCCCAGACCACAGGGATGAAGAGCCAGGCTTCCATGAGAGCTCAGCTAAAGTCATGTTTGGAGCAGGTTTTCCAAAGGATTTCACCAATCTACAGCTCTGGGCTTAAAAATCAGAGAATCACAGAATCCCAGAATGGTTTGGGTTGGAGGGACCTTAAAGCCCATCCCATTCCACCCCTGCCATGGGCAGGGACACCTTCCACTGTCTCAGTGTGCTCCAAGCCCCGTCCACCCTGGCCTTGGGCACTTCCAGGGCTCCAGGGGCAGCCACAGCTTCTCTGGGCACCCTGTGCCAGGGCCTCATCACCCTCACAGGGAAGGAGTTCTTCCCAATATCCAATCTACACCTGCCCTCCTACAGCTTAAAGCCATGCCCCTTTTCCTATCACTCCCTGCCTTCTCGTGCCCCACCCTGTTACTGGCAGCAGGTCCCATAACTGGGGTTCCCTGTTCCCAGGCAGTGCTCCTTGCTCTGCTGCACCAGCGGGATCAGCACCTCCAGCTGCTGCCCCACTCCTACAGCACCACACTGTCCCAGCCCAGCTGTCACCTGCCAGCACGACACGACACTCTTTGGGTCCTGTTTCGAGCTCCCCTTGATTATAATCTTGCTTTCCCCAAATACCTGGCAAAGGAGATTTATAAACTAGGAATATAAAGGTGAAAGGCTGCTCCAAGGAAAGGTCCCTTGGAGGGAAGGCGCAGAGTTTATTGTCCTTGTGACAGAGTCAGTCAGGGACTCAGTGCCACAGACTGTCCCTCTGCTCCAGCCAAGGATTTGCTGCTTTTTCTCAACAAAACTAAACTTTCTCTCTAATTTTTTTTTAAATTCCACTCCTGCAGAAGCAACAGCCCTGTGGGAAAAGAGAATGGATTTGAACCTAAGCTCACCATTCACCCCAGCATCTCCAATTCAGCTTTCCCAAATTCCAGCTGCAAAGCCTTCCTGTGGTTGGGACGCCTTGGCCAGACTGATCCCTGTCACCACCTCGACCCCGAGGGCTGCAGGGGTGGCACCAGGGGACCATGGATCCTTTCCTGAGGAGGAATTTTACTGAGCTGAGGCAATTCCATTGACATGGAAAGCTGTGCTATCCGTGTGAGGAAGACCCTGCACTATTATGCCACACTTTATTATTTGTTAGAAACTCTAAAAAAAGTTCAACATGATTAATTGCTATTTTCCAACCATTAGTGAGTGCAGCAGGGTGCTCATAACTATTTATAACACTCTCCAAGGACATGACAGTGTGGAGAAGCCACTATTCACACATGAAATACTCTTCTAACATCTCTGAGTCACTTATCTCATTATTAAAAAGAATCTAGCATAAAGCATGGCCTTTGCTACTCCTCCCTGTGATTTATCCAGGGACAGAACTGCCAACCCACCATAGCCAGGAGCAGGAATTCTTTCACACACCTCGTGTTTGTTTAGAAACCCTGGGGTCTCCCCTCCCTCTGATAAGTCTCCCAGGACATTTTCCCTTTAATGAATGAATTTTGCCATTCTTTGGAAATTCCTCTCTCTACGGGTACCAGCACATGCTAACAGAAGCAGAGCTGGTCTACAAACCTGATTATCCCTTTGTCCCTCCATCCACCCTTCTCCTGGGATGCTAGAGGTGAACTAGGGATATTCTCATTCCTTGTGCTACCACCAGTGAGTGTGAGAGTGCTGCAGTGAGGCTGCTGTGAGGCTGAAGCTGAAAAGAAACCCAAGTGCCTCCCAGTAAAAGCAGAATCCATCGAGTGCCTTCCTGTCCTGCAGTTCCCACTCTCCAGATTTTGGAATGGAGTCGCTTCTGCCACCTCCTTCCACACTTCTGGAACCAGCAGAGCCCAACCAGCCCAGCTGTGACCGAGCCAAGGGCATCAGTGCAATCCCTGTCAGTCAGTCAGACCTGGGGCTGCAAAGGTGCCAGCACAGGGAAGCTTTGGGACAGAAAGAGAGGAGGAGAGAGGAAGGCTGGGGCAGCAGAGGCCATGCCAAGCTCCTGAAACTCAACATCCGACCACAGAAAGGTTTGCAGCAGTTCCTGTGCAGTCAAGGGAAACCAGCTCCAATCCTTGACTGGATTCTCTCCCTCTGATGCAGGTTCGTGTATTTTAGCCCACTTGGCCTGAAGTGTGAGTGTTACATCAACCAGACCCAGCCACACAGGCCAGGACAAGCCAGAGAGACCCACCCAGAGCCTCTCCCAGGGCAGACACAGCACCTGCTCCCTTCCCAGGGGCCTCGCCCTGGCGCTGGGACAGGCACAGGGTGCTGGAGCCCCCAGGGGCACACCGGCCCTGCCACTCCTCACACCAGTGGGTCCCAGCCTAGCAGGCCCAGAGCCCCTGCGTGACCCCACACGTGCTCCCGGCACAGCTTTTCACTCTTTATGGCCTTGTCCTCAGCAGGAAAGGCTGTGGGAAGCTAAAGGACAGGCTCCTACCTCGTTATCCACACTCTCCGTGGCCATGCACTGGTTGTTGGCTAACGTGGTGATCTCTCTGCTTTTGGGGGTTTCCATTCGACAGCTACACAGGGGCACTTCCTGGAGACCATCCACTTCCATCGCTTCAGGGCCGTTGGAGAGACCTGGGGCACAGAAAACCAGTGAATCAACTCGAGTTCTCTTCCAGGAGAAAGGATTCAGCCCCTCAAGGCCAGCCATGTCCTGTGACATCTTCCCATTCCGTGTCCTGAAATGCTCTCAAGGCTTTAGCCAAACCCTGTAAGAGAGACCCTTTTACACCAGCTGGAGTTTGCAAAAGCCTCCTGTACTTTTCCAAGTCCAGCCCCACTCAGCTGACTGTGCTGAAATCAAGAGTGATAAGTTAAGTTTACTCTGAGAAAACCTCAAGAAGGCAAAGCAATGAGGTGCAGGTTTTTATCAGCCTCTCTCCCCTCCCCACAACACTGGGCTCTGGCACTAGGAAATTTGTAGGAAACCACCCGGAGTTGGAAAATTTGAATAGGCAGTGGAGTGACAAATAGTGATGATCAGGAAAGCACAAACTCCTATTTGCAAAGGCTTATTACACAGATGGGAAAACAAAATTCCTGGGACTATTTGGTCTCAGCCAACCAAGAATTATTTATTTTGGAAAGAGAACAAACCAGGGAAAAGAAAGCAGCAAGATGCTTCAATGTTCTTGCCTTTTTCTCATCTCCTTCTCTCAGACGCTGAACATTTACAAACCTATGGAAAGGGGGATGAGGGCCTTTGAGGGGGGGTCACTGTGGGAATATTCCTGTGCTTCCTCTGGACTGAAATCAATCACTGGGTTACCCAAGATTGCCAAACACTGGCCTAGTGACAAGAGGGTTGATTCTAGTCCTACCCTCCTCTTCCAGTCCTGCACCAAACCATCTCTTTGCAATGTTTACAACACAGAAGCCTTTGGGCTTTGGGCCGGCTCACCCTGAAGCATCCCAAGCTTTCCCTACCCACTTCTGCGGGATTGACTCACACTGAGAAGGAACCTTGCTGCTATTTTTTAAGCTTTTGAATGGAGAGTTATTTTGCTGTGAGGTTTTGCAGATTTAACTTCATCCTTGGGGGAGATTCCTCTTCAGCTGCCCTGGCAGTGGAGGCCTTCCCCAGAGCACCCTGCCCGTGGCTCTGACCTCGCCAGCCAAGCCTCTTTCATCCCATCAGGAATTTCTATGGCCAAGAAGTTGCAAGCCCAAGCCTAGCAAAGGGATACTTCAAGACATACAAACCCAGAGAAAGTCCTTGCAGTTTTCATGTAAAATCCTGTCAAGATCTTAAAGGTTTAAGAGTTTTCTCTGGGAGCACAAATCACAAAGCTCAGTCCTCGCCTTCCGAGCTGTCACTTCCCTAATCTGTTTGACATCCACGGGCTCTGGTGAAAGCATCCCTCATCCCTCCTGACCCTCCCTTGGTGGGGAAGGCTCCCACCCTCTCTTTGATGTGGCTCTATCAAAGGAGCCAGACAACCTTTGAGGGAGCAGCGGGGACAGACAGGCGGATCCAGCCAGGAGATGCTGGATCTGAGGAGAGCTCAGCCCCGGGAGCAGCAGCTGGGGCGGGGCAGCCAGGGCCCAGCACCAGTCCCTCCTCTTCCCAGGGCTGAACAAGACATTCCTGAGGGGGCAGTGGCAGCAATTTTGGGGGGATGCTGAATCAGCATATTTCAGGGAATTGAGGAGAGCTGCTGAGTGGGACAGGAGAGCTGGAGCAGTACCCTGGAGCCTTGGTGAGAGCATTCCTGGGCTAATGTGCCTCAGTGGAACTGGGATCCCATCTACACCCTCATTCCATCCCAGCACCATCCCTGTCCTCAGCCAGATCCCCAGCCTCATTCCCATTCCAAATCCATCCCCATTTCTATCCCAGCTCTATCCCTACACTCATCCTCATCCCAGCCCCTTTCCTATCACCATCCCCATCCTAGCCCCATACCTATCCTCACGCTCACCCTCATCCCAGCCCCATTCCCATCTCTTCCTCATCCTCAGCCCCATTCCCATTCCTATTCTAGACCTATCTCTATCTTCATCCCAGCCAGTCCCATCCCAATCATCACCCTCATCCCCATCCCAGCTGCATTCCTATCTCAGCCCCATCCTAATCCCCAACCCAGCCCCATATCTATGCTCATCCCTACCCCTATCATCATCCCCAGCCCCACCCCTATCCTAACGCTCATTCCAGCTCCAGCCCTATCCTCACCCTCATTCCCATCCCTCATCCCCATCCCAATCCTCTCTCTGTGGCCGCCAGGGGGCAGCCGGGGCCCCACACGGCACCGGCCGCAGAACAAAGGGACCCCAAACCTGACCCCAAACA
>VWPU01007928.1:0-180408 GCA_013398955.1 Callaeas wilsoni | reverse complement strand
CAGCTCTGATGTCTCTGCAAACAATATTCAGCCAAGGGTTTTTTTGAACAGAAAGGATATTGTCACACTCATAAAAATAGGAGGCTTCTTGACCACGGGGTTTTTGTTTCAGTATTTTCTGCAAAATGGTGTTCTCATCCATTAATGGGAATCATTCAGGCCTCCACACACATAATTTGTTAGTACAGTGGTCAAACATCTGGAAGACAGCCTCGGTGTGCTGGTGATGACCTGCACTGTCTCTTCCTGTCACCAGGTGGATGATGCAGTGCCTGGGAGGGATTACATTGCTGGTGGGGTGTTTCTGATAACTGAGCAGCAAGACCAGGCTGGATGGGGGTCTAGGCAACCTCATCTAGTGGAAGGTGTCCCTGCCCATGGCAGGGGGGTTGGAACAAGATGACACTTGAGGTCCTTTCCGACCTAAATAATTCCTTGGTTCTATGAGTCTATGACCCTTGCTGCTCTACAAGCTCCTGTGGTAACAACGACCCTGGGAACGACCTGGAAGGGCAGCAGGTAAGTTGTGGCTAAGTCTATCTACACAGCCATGCCTTGGCACTGCACGTATTTTTCAGCTCTCAAAGGAGTTTTCTCCATGGCAAGGAAATGCAAAATATGTATTGTGAACAGGAAGCAATGCTTAGCAGTGGAAGGCAGCACCAAATGTATTTGGCTATAAAGACCTTGGGAATATAAAGCAGGGGAGAGCAACATGAGGCAGGAGCAGACAGATGAAGAATGACTGAGGCTGTTCTGGAGATCTGGGTTGAATGTGAACTTTGCTGCATCCAGGCATCCTAGGACTGTATGAGGCCCTGCCTGGCAGGAGTTCAGGGCCCCCTCACATTACTGAGTGCAGCCACCTGCAGACACTGCTGAGCTGAGTTCAGTGAGTGCCTAGGCTTCAGATAGACTCTGGATTAGTTGCTGAGGACATTGCAATATTTTGCATAAAACAACCCACTTCTCCAAAGCTGGAAAACCTTGAATAACCTTTCCCAGGCTGCTTTCTGCCTGCTTTTGAGTCTTTTCATTTTGCAATCTGAAAAGAAGACAAGTGTTTCTAGTTCTAGGCTGACACTGTCCAGATGCATAGTGGAAACCACGTGCTTTGTTTCTGCTCCTCTGGTTGTGGCCCATAAGATGTACTGGAATAGGTCTCAAAAAAGCTGCATTGAGGAGAAGAAGAACAGAATAA
This sequence comes from Callaeas wilsoni, assembly GCA_013398955.1. Lineage (NCBI taxonomy): Eukaryota > Metazoa > Chordata > Aves > Passeriformes > Callaeidae > Callaeas > Callaeas wilsoni. The sequence continues at coordinate 179,207 of VWPU01007928.1, read as the reverse complement.
AAATTTTTTTGCCTCAAGTGGGCTCCTGACATGAATTTGTCTTCCTTTGCTTTGGGCACTGCCCTTGTGGCATTCACAGGGTGTTTATACTCTGCTGCTTCAGGACATGGGAATGATGTATTCTGCTTGTGAGACCCAATTTATTCATATTATCCATAAATGTATGAATGCAAGGATGACTTCCCTACCTCCTTCAGATCCCACCTCTGTTTTCTAGTGTTAGTGCTGTGTGAGACATCAGACTTCAAACTACCTCTTGCAGCAAGTCTTGTTCAATAATAGGTAACAATGGGATGTAATCCCAAATTTTATGAGGTTTAATTTTTATGGCAAGCAGATTTGATTCCTCCAAAGATATTTGCTTGACAATGATAAAATAGAATTTTGAAAATAAATTAGCTGGAGATTAACTCATTGTTTGAAGGCAGAATGAGGTGAAATAACCAAACCTGAAGTAAGACTGTCTCTGGAGATGGGAGATGTGAGGACTGTATCTGGAGGAAGATTTGGAGATTCCTTTTAACCCAGTAAAGTTTTCATGGAGAAGTTCAGGTTAGCTGTATTATTCATGAATGGCTCTTATCCTCTTGATTTGTTTATATACAGATTTTTACAGAAATATGATGAGTTAGAGAGTTATAAAAGACTTTATGGTCTGCATATCCCACTATAAATCCAGGTTGCCTTAGTTACCATCCGGCTAACTGCACACGTGAGGGGAAAGAGAGAGACTGAAAGGGAAAGAGAGAGATTAGTACTAATACATTTTTTAAATCGAGAAAGATCTTGTGAATTCTAATGCTGTGATATGACAGAAAGCTTTCAAGACCTGCATAATGCAAGGGGACTATGAAAGCAAGGGTTCGGACTGGCAGCTCTTTGACAAGAACACACTGATGGGCCTTTTTGCTAAGGACATCATGAACTGCCTAATCAAAAGCTTCAGCAGAGCTAATACTCAGTCTCTTCTTGAATACTTTCTGTATTTGGGTTGACGAGCTGTGTCTTCCTTGGTAATAAAATGTGCTTCCAGCATGGAGTAACCAGGTGACTGGATTGTAAAGACTGGATGCAGAATGGTATGATCTGGTCCTTGTCTGGTCTATTTAGGGTAAATGGAGGCACAGGAAGAAAACACATCTTCCCGTTGTCTTCAAAAAAGGTCTGTCTACTTGAACAAAGCAGGCTGGAAGGGCAGCGCTGGTATTCCTGCGAAGTTTTATCACACAGTTGTGAGTCATATATCAGTTGAATTTTCTTAGAGCAAGTCTCAGCTGACAGAATCAACAGCAAAGACTTGACATCCTCAGCCTTCATTTGAAAAGGCAAAAGAGAAGATGAAATCAAATACTCCTAGCATATGCTGTTGGGAAGGAAAGTTTACATGAATGGAAGGCTCCTCCTGTGGGAAGAGGGGCCAGCACTTCATAAAAGCTGTTATTAAAAGCCAAGCTCATAATCTTGTGAGAACAGAGTAATTTCTCTGTGAGTAGCACTGCTAGTAGGGTAGATGCTGCTGAGTCCTAGTGCTTTCCTCATTCCACTGCCCTATGCATCTAAATTTGCTTCTTTTTCTTTGTTTTGTATTTGGGGGGTTTTTAGTTTGGTTTTGGCTTTGAGTTTTGTTTGTTTGTTTGGATTTTTTTGTGTTTTTTTTTGTTTTGTTTTGTTTTGTTTTTTTAATAAGGCAAAATGCACCTAAGCTGGAAGAAGTTTGTAAACAAAACCAGAAGTGCCTGTCCCATGGTTGTTCTTCCCATACAATCTGGAACAGTATTCATGGCTCATTAGGCCCATGGCTTGGCTTTTTGCTTAACTTCTAATGAGTAATATGATCACACAGGTTGAGAGCTGGGTATTGACTTTCGTAGGGCTCTAAGCCTCCAGGGATGCCAAATACAGATGTTTGCAGTCACTCTTCTCTAAAAGATACCCTGGGGATCTTGAATATTAGTGATTATAGCTCCTGCGTCCTGACAAAAATAGTTTCTCTAAATTAGAATGAGGAAAATGGGTAGAAATCATGACACCTTTTTTTAATATTTAGTCTGAATTTATACTGAAATGAGTAGGAAAGTTGGCTCTGTGGGAACACTGACTGTTAGTCAGTATCCTCTAATCCCTATAAATTTTAACCTGATGGCCTGCCGCACTGCCTGCTGCTTTGCTCTGGCTTGGCCTGTCGACCCAGGCAGCCACCCTCACAGGAGAGCGGCGTCTGGTTGAGATAGGGTCACTTCTGGCCCGAAGCCGTTTGCAACAAGCAGTCTCTGGGCTTTAGTTCAGCAGGAGTAAAGCCAAGGAGGAAAGGGTTGGAATTTCTGTAACTTTAATCTAAGTTTATTTTCTTGAAGGGGAGCTCACAGAAAGACCCCTTAACTCTTTAGTTACATGTGTTTATAGGGTTACAAAGTGAGAGAGGTATATTAGAGATAGCCAATCTAAAGGTGACACATGTGACAAAGAACTAATAAAAACATCTCAGAAGAGGAACTTAACCTAAGTTACAAATGGTAGTACAACTAAAGATAATCTTAAAACACACTGTCCTGTGAGACCTAAATCTTTGAAACAAAGAAAGAAAGCAAGAACAGGTGACCTCAGGGGTTAAAAATTTTTATGCTGTGAAGTCTTCTTTAAACTTATCCTCTGAGGCAGAGTCTGGTGCAGTGAAATTAACCCATTCTGAATCACCTAAAATAATCTAAGTCACTGCAACAATGGCCAGACTGCCTTCCTTCTTCTTCACTGGTGTGGCCTCACCTCGAGTCCTGTGTGCAGTTTTGGGCATCACAATACAAAAAGCACATTAAGCTATTAGATAGCGTCCAAAGGAGAGCAACAAAGATTCTGAAGGGTCTGGAGGAGAAACAGTATGAGGAGTGGCTGGGTCACTTGGTCTGTTCATCCTGGAGAAGAGGAGGCTGAGGGGAGCTCCATGATGATCCACAATATCCTCACGAGGGGAAGTGGAGGGGCAAGTACCGATTTCCTCACTCTCATGACCAGTGACAAAACTGGAGGGAACAGCATGAAGTTGAGTCAGAGGAGTTTAGGTTGGATAGCAGGAAAATTTCACCCAGAGGGGTTGAGCACTGGAACAAGCTCTCTAGCTCCCCAGAGAAGTGCCAGCCCCAAGCCTGACAGAATTTGAGAAGTGTTTGGACAATGCTCTCAGACACATGGTGTGACCTCTGGGCTGTCCTGCATAGAGCCAGGAGTTGGACTTGATGATCCTGATGAGTCCCTTCCAGCTCAGCATATCCTGTGATTCCATGGCTCTAAGATTCTTCTTCTGACGAGTGCTAGCTGCTGAGCATGAAACCGTATGGTGTGGGACACCCCTCTGGTCAGTTGTTGTCCACTATCCTGGCTGTGCACCATCCCAGCTTCCTGTGCACCCCAGCCTACTCACTGACAGGACAACAGGAGAAGCAGAAAAATCCTTGATGTTGTGTAATCACTGCTCAGCAATAGCTAAAATATCCCTGTGTTATCAACACTGTTTTCCTCATAAATTGAAAATATATCACCACATGAGCTACTGTGAAGAAAATTAACTCTATCCTAGCCCGAATCAGCATACTCATTAAGGAACTTGAATTTTGTGTATTGACCGAAAAATGCCCCAGATCTCTTTCTGCACTGGTAGTCATAGTAATGATCCATAAGTAAGAAAAGCAGGCATGCTAAGTTGATGTGTTCCATGGAAGGAAGCAGCTCACAGAAGAAGGTGAAAGGAGGACTTTGGCAGACACTTGCTCTTCCTGCAGTAGCTCTGGCTGCTCGGTGGTATTAGTTTTCAACATAATGCTCTTTCACAAAACCTGCACTTGGTCAAGCATGTGCTTCTTGGGATAATAAGAGTAAACCAACTCTTTTGGCTTATTGAAGTGCATATTGAGGCAGAGTTATTGAGGTTCACCCACAGGCAGAACACTTGGACATCAATCTTTATTCTCAATTCATGCATTGACAATGTGGTTCCTCAGGGCTTCTTTTTATCCTTCTTCATGGTGAATGCAATCATAACTTACCTTTCTCAGCTCTTGAGATTTCAAAGTGTAACTAAGAAATCTTTATTCTCACTGGTCACTGAACTAGGTGGGATCAAATATTTGATTGAAATACAGAGCTGAGTACAAAATAGCACTCATTACTTTCTCCATGGCGCTCAGTTTCCTTTTTAGACTTGATGTCTGAAATATACTGGACAGATAATTTTTCTAGCAGTGCTAACTATAGATGAGTAATTCTGATGGTCCTTAAAAATAGCTCAGGCAAAAAAACTACCCATCTACACAACTAATGCACTTGCAACCACCACATCTTGAAATTCTCTGGTTTCTTTTAAGGGCTTCCTATTCCAGCATTTAAAGCTTACTGAAATGATGAATATGGCAACACTGCCATTTCTGATGGGGTGAGGAGCTCAGGACTGGTTAGTGTTAATTTACTCCTTGAGGTGGTTTGAATTTTGACAAAAAATGTGGTGTTTTGCTGTTGCTGTTTCAGTTTGCTGGCTGAGCATTTTTTTTAATGCCTACTGCCTCTGCTCAGCAGTATAAAAGCACGATTGCTTTTTATTGCCATTCTCTCCCAGCACAAGATTGTGTCTGTGTCTCTTACAGACTTGTCAATCTGAAATTACTTCATTTGTAATTTGCCAGAAGCCCTAAGGGCATATTTCTTCCAGTAGTCTACCCTCTGTCTCACAAGAGACGAAAAAGATTCACCTTTGGCTGTGTGGGATGACAGAGGGCCAGCCTACATCACCCTGTGAGGGTTCTGCAGGGGCTGGTGATGATGTGGTAGGTGGGCTGCATGTTTTCCTTTGTGTCCCATTTTCAGTGGGGTTATGACAGCAATCTGCAGGATCCCAGAGCAGTCCTATAGCTCAGGGAATTGTATTTGCTGTTCTGGGGACTGTAGCACTGCCTGAAATCAATCCTCTGCTCATCCCAGTGCTTTTCCCTTCTCCTTCCTTACAGTCCTCTGGCTCCTCATCACATTTTCACTCCTAGCTGGGTTCTGGGCCCTTCTGCTCCTCTTGGCTGCCTGGGTGCCAACCTATTTTCAGTCCCATAATTGTCCCTACCAGCCAAAAGAAGCAACCTCAGGAAAAATTTGGCTCAAAACCTGTGATGGAGTGTGCTTGCTAAACTGAAAGTTCTAGAAGGACTGAAAGACTTTGTGCAATATATTCTGCTGAAACTGCGGCTCTCCAGGCACAAGGAGAGTGCAAAGGACACTGCTGGTTAGTGAAGCATGGAGGTGAGCATGAGGGTGCTAGAGAATTGCCATGAAAACAGTGAAATAATTTAAGTCTGTGGAAGATTTACTTCCCTAGATTTACTTTAAATTACTTCATATCTGCTTCTTCCCTTTGTGTTATTCCTTCAAACAGCAGAAGCAATTTTGCTGAAATTTCCTAAGGACCCTGCTTTCCACAATCAGAGCATACATTTAAGAGAAAATGTTTAAACCTTCCAAGCTTGCTGTTTGCAAATAACAGGGTGTGATAAGAGACTTTCTGTTGATCTCAGTGGAAGTTGAGGACAAAGGGAGAAGGCTGAGGCAGAAACAGAAAGGATGAAGAGGAGACATCAGTTAAAATGTGTAAGATCAGTGAACACGTCCTGTCCTGCCTTGATGGCTCACTTTTGCTTGCTTTCCTCCAGGAAATAAAAGGTGCCTTTTTCTGCTCTGCAAGTACAGCCTGTGTCTCACTGAAGATGTCGAGATGGGAGAAGGGAAGGTTTGGAGAGGAGCTGAAAAGTGAAGGGAAAATTCTGCTCATGATTAATTTCTGTGCTTGAAACTTGAAATCCAAGGTTCAAATGTCATTTAAAGGATTGTGATTAAAGCTTGGGGTGTTTCTTCAGGGATTTCTGCATACAGAGATGAGTAAGGGTGCCATACAGCACTTTCAAAAGGACCAAGGAAGGATGGGTGCCTAATCCTTTACAATTCTCTTTTTAGGTTCTTTTGTAGATCATACTGAGTACCTATGTCACATTTAATATGCCTTTGTAGACCTTACGCAATCCTGTATTCACTGAATTCCTTTGCTTGGTTACAAAGCAGGCAGTTATTTTCAGCAATACCCAATGAGAACAGCAGATGCTTTTGATCAATATTTCTCCAGAAGAATTTTCGTTCTTTAAACTGCTTTATCACATCACTAATGCCAGAAGACCTTTAGGGAAAGCAGATCACCAGGGCATTTTCAATACCGAGCATTCCCTGTGTATGTTCTGCTCTGAGGTCAGTGTGGTATGAGCTGTCTCTCACTTTATCCAACACAGTTCCAAGCTGGTACTCATTCACCAGCCACTGAAGCCTCTTTCTATGACATCTTCTCATCATGCCACTTCTACTTCTCACTTCCCTTAAAAAATGAGCAGTTCAGAACTCAGCTGTTCTCTACTTTTGGTAAGTCTGAATCCAGAAATCATGTAGGTGCATCCTTTTTCTTTTTTCCTCCTCCCAGATGCATTATTTGAACTAATAGAATAATGTTTTTTCTGAAGCTTTAGATATATCTATGCATCTGTATATCTATATATTTATATCCTTCCCCATTCCATGGGTTATTTTTAGATGCTACTGCTGAGTACCATGAGCTACTATTTGTGAACAGGTTGATGTATATTGCCTTTCCTTGTTTCTCATCTTCTGCTGCACCTGTAAGGAAGAATGTGGCTTGAAATAAATCTGAGTTACTCACATTATGATTACTTGGTAGAGTCAATCAGTTTTCCAAAAAAGTTTTGACTGATTTTATACAAGAAAGTAACTCTCCAGATAAAAGACTAAGTGGATAGAAGTCAGATTTATTATTGTATTTGTCTGTATCTCTTTATAGAGCTGCCTGAGTCTCAGACACTGAAAAAAAACCAAAGCAAACCCAAGCAAAATAGTTGAAAACAATGCAAAAAAAATAGTCTTGAGAAGCTATCTAATTACCGCTTTGAAGAAAATAAGGACTAGTAGATGTTTCTTTAGCCTAATGATTCTCAGCATTAGCAAAGTTCCTGGTTCCTCTTGTGCTCTGTGAAATGTGTAGAGGCCTTTGGTGATGAATGTCCATGTGGGTTTTGCATTTTTACTGCACCTTTTTTTCTGTTTACCTCCCTCAAAGCTTCTTCCTCTTCCACACCCATGTAATAGCTGTGACACTTAATTGGGAAGATAGGCCGGAACCTCGTTATTCTGCTCTGTGCGGGTTTGGAGTTAGTTTTCTTCACAGTAGCTGGTTTGGTGCCATGTTTTTGATTTGTGATGAAAAGAGTGTACGTTACACAGTGATGTTTTAGATACTAAACTTCCAGGACAGATGAACCCAACTATCACCTTTTAGAACCACCCGAAAGGAAGTTGTAGCAAGGTGAGGGGTGGGCTCTTCTCCCAGGCAGCAAGTGAGAGAATGAGAGGAGATGGCCTCAAACTGCACCAGGAGAAGTTCAGGTTGGACACCAGGAAGAATTTTTTCACTGAAAGGGTGGTCAAACGTTGGAATGGGCTGCCCAGGGAGGTGGTGGAGTCACAGTGTCTGGAGGTGTTTAAGGAAGGACTGGACGTGGACTCAGTGCTGCTGTCTGGTTGACGAGGTGGTGTTTGGTCAAAGTTTGGACTTGATGACCTTGAAAATCTTTTCCAACTTGAATGGTTCTGTGAATTGTCCAAAGGAATATTCCATACCATTTGGTATCATGCTCAGCATGTAAAGCTGTAAAGAAGAAGGAGGAAGGAAGGGATGTTAGGAGTTATGACATTTGTCTTCCTCAGTCGCCGTTATGTGAGATGAAGCTGTGCTGTCCTGGATCTGGCTGAGATGAGCTCAGATGGCCAGAGCCTGGTGCTCATAACACCAGTGTTTTGGGTTTGATCCCTCTGTGGGCCATTCACTTAAGAGCTGGACTCAATGATCCTTGTGGGCCCCTTCCAACTCAGAATATTCTGTGATTCTGAAATTCAAAAATCTGCCTGCTGATGGGACATAGTGAACAAATTCCTTATTTTGCTCTGCCTGTGAACAGTTTTTGTCTGTTTGTCTGTTAAGCTGTCTTTATCTCAACCCACGAGTTTTCTCACTTTCACCCTTCTGATTCTCTCCCACATTCCACTGGAAGGGAGTGGCTGAGTGTCTCTGTGGTGCTCAGATGACTACTGGGGTTAACCCAAGATGTTCTTCCCATTTCCATGTGCTTTTACCCCTGTGTAGCTGAGCAAGCTCAGCTTGGCATAAGCACTCTGATGACTCTGAAGGTGGGAAGTGAAGAAAGTTTGGACAGTGGTAAGAGGAGTGAAGGGCCACAGGAATCCTTCCTGGATGTTGTACTGGAACTTGCATGTGGCTGTGAGTGTGTTACCAGAGGCTATTTTGTAAGAAGCTGGGCTGAAAGTCTTTTGGGGAGGAAATAAACAAATTACATGGTCACAAGAAGATAAATGGCTGAAGGACAGAAGGTCTGGAGCAACCAGAGGCTGCAAGCTTTTTGTGTGGAAGAAGGTGGAACTGGATGTTCCCAAGTTACTAGAAGAAGAAGGTAGGAGATGTTGATATGAAGCAGAGGTAAAAGAAGGTGGGATGAGTTTTTATGTAACCTGTACAGAAGCCTCTCCTGATTTCCAAGCCCACCCTAGGTGTTCTCTTGTGGTGTTTCTCCATGTCATATCTGTCAGCCCCTGTTTTAGTTATCATAGAATGCAGACAAGAAAACTGCACTCAGCACTGCAATGGTGGTTCCTCCAGTGTTAGTAAAAAATAGGCAATTCTTCACTTCTACTGCTATTTATGTTCTTATATGAGTACATCTTATATCTGAGTGGGGGAAAAAAAAGGAGACACCAACCAAAGCATTGTTATCTCTCAGCAAGGTTCTTAATGAGTGTTCCTTGCAAAGAAGGAAAGAAATGAAACCCACTATGTTTTCTTTTTTTGTTTCCTTCTGCAATTTTCTGAGAAGCATTGCTCTACACATTATCAACACTATAAATCTAATACTCCTTAGAAACACTTGTATAAGAGATAAGAGCCAGGGACAAAAATATATAAAAACTTGATGCTGGGTCTGGAACCACTGCTTTACAAGAGATCATAGGAGGGATTTGTTTTTCTGTATTTCTCCTCTCAGGGAATTCATAGCTTTTGCTATGACAGATAAAAATATCTTTAATAATCTTGCAACAAGGAATTTGGTGTGTGATCCTTAAAACTAAGGGAAGACAAAATCTCCTCTGCTTTAGGAGCATGACTGATCAAAGAATGCATCTGAAACACCTCCGGTGCTGCCTGGTACAATTCCACTCGTTGGTGGCTCACTCTTTGCATATGAGTACAGAAAAACAACCAACATTTAATGCATTCATATCCCGTCCCTTTTTTACACTTTGTTTCCTGTTCTTATTATGAAGCATTGTCAGACAACTGGATCTCTGTGCTTCATGGTTCATTAGCCCCCTTGACAAAGCACTCCCAGGATTACCAAGAGCCAAGGCAGACTCACTATTTGCACAAGCACACACGCACACATGCACACAGGCTATTTAGATGGAATTATTATTCATAAATTACTCTTAATTAGACTGTTCATCAGTCTGAGTGATTGTGCTCCCCTATTATAAGTAGCACTAAATTACTTCTTGAAATTCATTACCATTGCTTGTTTTTCCATGTGTGTTTTCACCCACAGTTTCAAAATAACATCCTCTTATTGCTGGAACAGTAGATAAGCTTTTGATATTGCTCAGCTTGGTGTTAACTCTATGATCCTGGCTGTTGCCCCAGTCAGAGCTCCTCACCTTTCATAAGAGGGGAACAGTAAAGGACAAGATTTCACCAAAAAAAATGGCTCACAGGGAAATGAAATTATCAGAATCTGGCTTGGCTTGCATTCCCAGAGGTTTCATACATGTGATTCTACATCTGCATTCTAGGCTGAGCCTTGCACTTCCATCAGTCTCTCTGAAAGGTGGCCCCTATCTTAAGGAGGGTGATTAAATGAGTATTGCACTTAGACACTTAGATCCTGAAGATGAGAGGGATTAATCTGCCTTTGGCATTTCCCATCTCCTAGCATATGTGCTCTTGGCTTTCATGTGTGGCTTTTATAGATCCCTTTCAGAAAAATCCTTTCCTTGTGCTGACACCCTGAGCACTTTCCCAAGTGCAAAGTTTCTACTATAAAACCACCCACCAAAATAGTATTTGCCATTCTGAATCTCACAGTTGCTGAATGAACCTTTGGGAGGTCTTGGCTGGAGACAGAGGGTCAATGCAGAGGATGGGGGAAATAATTTGTTTTTCCTATGGGCTGCCTCATAGAATTCAATGCCTTCTCTTCACAATGAAGTCTCTGCAAGCAGTCCAGGCTCCTGTGTCTGGAAATGAGTCTTTGGATCTGGCACCTGCAGAGGCAGCTGGATCTTTCCCACTTTTTTCACTAGAAAGTGCCTATCCACGATGCCTTCACCTGGGCAGTCAGTTTGCCCTCTTTTCCATCTTCCTTAACAGACTGCACCATCAAATGTTTTGTTGTTCTTTGCTAGTGACACAGTAAGGAAAAAAACAAGAAATCTCAGGGAAAAAAAAATACAAGAAGCCAAGAAAAAGAAAAGGCAAAACAAATTCCTCCACTGAGATAGAGATCTCGGAGCTCATTTATTTCAACTTTCAACTTACACTGAGATTTTCTAATTTGCTGACGTTGAAAAGTACATTGAATCTTGGCTGAAGTACAAGTTCTAAAACACTTATTATTTTTTTTCTTTTAAGCAGAATTTATATCCACAGTTGCACGGGAGACAGATAAAAGAGCAGGCAAATGAAGCCTGCCCTATCCAGGGCAGGGAATTTGCAAGGATTGTGATAAATTTCAGAGGAGAGTTGTTTTCTTTGAGTTTCAGTCGTACTCTGGTATTGAAAACCTTCAAACCTAATTTCCTTGTTGTCAGAACTGTGAGGGAGGAGAAAGATATTGCTGAGCTTTTTATTTCACTGCTACCTTTTTCTTCCTTGTGCTTTCAACATCTGGAATCTTTCTTGATGATATCCAGCTTGTCTAACTGTGATAATAAAGTGTTCTGCCAATCTATTACCTCTCATCAAATAGGACTTCCAGGTGCAAGGAGAACCACAGATCTACTGTCAGAAGTGTGTTCTTCTCCCTTCTGTATTTTAAACCTGCTTTTTCTCCACTTGAGAACTACTTCAGCCACTTGCCATGCATCCAACTCAGCTGAGCCCCAGCAACACAGCAGGAACCAAACATTGGACAAACCAAAGTAAGGGTCTGACTCACAGTTGCTCTGAGGAGTGAGCTGAGAGGTTATGGCTGATCCTTGTGGCTTGGTTCAAGCAGTCTTTGTCCACATAAGGAGAAGGACTTGCTGTGCAGTGGATGCCTACCTTGCCTCATTGCCACACTCTGGTGCTGGGCTTCACTGGGTCAGCGAAGGACAAAAGGCTCATTTCCCATCTAAGAAGAAAATTTATACTTGTGTTTGCTTAAGACATATGGATTTTTCCTGACCTTCACTTGTTGAAGATGATTAGATCTCTGCCACTGCCCTGCCTAAACGAGGCACCTCTGGAGTTCATCTCTGTGAGACCACAGTTTGAAAGTTGAACCTACTCCACAGTCCTGTCTTTAAACATCAAAGTTATGAATATCCTGTCAGACCCACAAAATGTAAATTTCCTCTAACTATATAATTTTCCTTCATTTTTTTCTGCTACTGTCATATTCTTATAATTGATTTTTAAGCTCAACCAGATATATGCTCCTTAAACTTGAAATGCCTTAGCTCTATTTTAAGATTTTTGTTCTCATGTGTACCAGGTGCACATGCCCAGGTGCTGGCAGTGGGGCTTCAGGAGGGTCTCTGTGAGGAGAGTTCAGAGCTGCCCCGTACTGGACACAGATGGTCCCGGGGGGCTCCAGTGGTTCCACCTCAGCCAGTCTGGGGGTGCTGGGGGAAAAACAAGTTTCAGAAAGGGCCAAAGGCAGCAGTGGCAGAGCAGGAGAGAGCAACGGTGGAATTTCAGCCCTTAGTCAGGGCTAATCTGACACATCATGGCAAATCTATCATGTAATTAAAAGCACCTATTAATTTTCTCTGCTTCTTAGGCAATATCTTTCCTTATGATTGTGTGTGCATAACTCCAGTAGAACTTCTCAGTGTTGGCTCTTCTTTTGGCAGCAAAACCCCATCTCCTCAGTGCTGTAAGATGGAATGACTGAAGATTGTTACTGTATTAAGGTAAAAGCTCCAGGAAAAGAGAAAGTTTGCTGGTAAAGCAGCTTGTGTAGAGAGACACTCAGACCTCTTGAGAAATGTTTAGCATCATGAATGCTTCTGAAAACATGAGTGACTGACCCACCCCTGAGGACCTAACAGGTCTGACTGTCTCTGGGAACTCTTACAAAGTCTATGATGTCTTCGGAGTGCCCTTTCATGAGAATATTCCCAATAGGAGAGCATATTTGGCATTACTGTGACCCTCTAAGGACTGGAGCAGGGTAACTGCTGCAGCTCTCTCTGTTTCATGCTAATGCAGTTTCTTTCCCTGACTGCTCATGCTTTCAAGATCAAGGGATCACATCTTTATCCTGGCCATTTATATTGCTAATTTTTCCCTACAAGCCAGAAAAGGATCTGTGATGGCCAGAATTTCTCCTGAAAAGCCTAGAAAACATTCTGTCAGAATACATTTTTCTTGCTCAGATCTCTACCCAGCTGGATGTACGGATTAGAGAAGATATTTTAAGACACTGAGTTGTTGCTCCTCTTCTGCAGCAGAAGTTAAGGGCAACTGAGGATCTAATGGGTAGAGGGGACTCAGTGATGTCAGTTTGTTCTTTGCCAGCCATGCAGGAGATAAGAGCGTGGGAAATGTGACAAGCTAAGCTTGAAATTGTGCCCTGCTACACTCCTGTTTTGGGCTCAGAAGGAAAGGGGCCACTATGCCTGATGAAAGGCATTTAGGACCAGTTCAGAGTCCCTAACACATCCTGCCTGTCCTGTAGGTCCTGGGGCATACCTGTGCAGCAGTCCTGGATGTCAGTGGCATACTAAAAGTCGCTACGCACTTTTTGGGCAACTGAATTGAGCCCAAAAATTCAAAATGTTATAAAGAAGCATGTATCTTCCACTCAGGCTTTCCCCAGAACTCACGCTTCCACTTCCAAATTTTAGTGTAAATGAAATAATGGTCTAAGCTTTTGCCAGTGGAGGTGGAGGAGTTTAGTATTGTTCAGATTCGTAGCAATCTCAATAATGGGAATATCTTCATGACATTGCCATGAATGTGATTTGAGAGGAGCCTGACTGGAATTGCATATTTAATGGAAAGAGGATTGTACCAATAGGTGACAAAGGTCTGGTGGTAAGCAATAGGCTATAGTCTCCCAAAGGAATGACTAGACAATCTATTTAAAATGAAGCTAAAGAATTGGAGCAAATACTGTGGAAAGGCTCATGCATTGGCAGTGGAGTGACTGTGCTATGCTGTCTGGCTGGAATTTTGCCAGTCTCATACTGGTGGTTTTTTCCTTGGTTGTGTTCTGGACAAACATGGTCAAGAGCAACTTGAGACACGCAAACCCTAAAGAAAATGTGAGGAAATGAAATCCATGGTGTTACTTTCACTGGGGGCCAGTAGTAGGAAAATACTTTAGTGATGCAGAGAAGAAGGTAGAAGAGCATTTAGTCCAGGAAATTTCCATAGCAGTGAAAGAAAGGCCTAGGTAAAAAAGGAATAGTATACCAATAGGAATGAATATGGAAACTGGGGACAGATTAGGTCAGGGAGAAAAAGACTAAGTGGAAGGATTAGTGGACATAGAGCTAAGTTTTATATTGGCACACCTAAGATCTGTCACCAGTTCAGCCATAATTTACTCTCAAGTAAACGACTTGCTTTCTCTGGACATCTAATTCCTTCTCTGCCCTTTATTTAAGGGCCTTTAGGTGTAAGATTCACTACAGCAAGGCCCCTCTAATCCAGCTGTCTGAGGACTGGCCCATCAGAGTCGTGATCAGTGACATAAATAGCAAGGACAGAGTACAGCTGAAGGGAAGCCTGTTTCTTGGAGTGCTCTGGGATCCAAAACAAGCAGGAGGAGGGTGGGAGTGAACAAGAACAGCTTGTTATAAAGAGTCCTTATCTTGTTCAGTGCACCAAGATCCCTCATGACTTCATGGATCAGGAGTTGTCTGGGGCTGGCAAATGCATCTGTGACCCTTGGCAAAAACCCAGAAGGGTTCAGTTCTGCAGAGAGACTTCAGAAGGTCAGGAGGAAGAGAGCCTACTCTTCACTTTCCTAGTGTTACTCCAGCATGATTACTACCCAAGAATCTGCAGTAAAGACATCAGAAAGTCACTGGATAAGGAGCAGCACCTCTACCAGAAGGAGTGGTGGAACTTCCCTGTGGAGAAGTTTGACTAGGTGTGATCCCAGGCTTCTCTCCCATCTCTACTTGTTCTCTTTTCTGCATCCTTCATGCTGGAACTTGCTGCCCACCTGTATTCTAGGCCTGCTCTGCCTGCCTGGATCATAGGGTCTTAGAAACATCCCAATGCGAAATAATAATAATAATAATCAAATGAAAGAGGTTATTGAAAACATTACAGGCCGTAATTTTAATAAATGTTGGCTCCTGTCACTATGTTCTCTAGTATTTATAGTTTTATATACTGCCAACAGATCCAAGTGTTTTGTCTTTTTGACAAACATTTCATGCAATCATAAATTAACTCATTTCTCAGCAAAATCTGACATCAGCAGTTAAGCTGTCAGTATACAGAAGTACTAGGGCTGGCAAATCCTCATCTCATAAAGAAAACAAAAAGATTAAATGTATCCCAGACAGTGAGCTAAGTGTGCCTGAGCTGAGTCTGCTATCAGGGGCCACATTGGTCATGGAGCTGACAGGTGGTGATTCTGCAGCTCAGGCATCAGCCAAAATGGCTCTGGACTTGTGAGCCTTATCAATAACCCTGCACAGGTATGCAGGAGCATCTCCTGGGTTTTAATGGAGCAAGGGAACTTAAAGCCTCTTTGTTGTTTTCTGGCTTGTGTTGAGCTCCATGTGTTACTGGTTTAGATCTTAAGAGAAGTTCTATGTTAGTACGCCGGCACGCTGGCCGGGCTGGGATAGCTGCAGCTTGTCCAGAGGTGCCCAACACAAAGGGAGAGCACCCTGTGGCACCTCGGTGCCTCGCTAGCCAGCCTCCCAGCCCGTGCGGTGGAGGGCACGGAGCCCAGCGTGCC
This sequence comes from Callaeas wilsoni, assembly GCA_013398955.1. Classification (NCBI taxonomy): domain Eukaryota; kingdom Metazoa; phylum Chordata; class Aves; order Passeriformes; family Callaeidae; genus Callaeas; species Callaeas wilsoni. Next base: position 163,926 of record VWPU01007928.1, on the reverse strand, counting down.
TGGGGCTTGTAGATAGCTCATGTGTGACCAGAAACAAATGAGCAGAGGAGGCGCCTTCGGCCGGTGTTCCAAGGGTTTATTGTAGAAGCTCCCTCGAAGGGGATCGGAAGCGAAGAGAGGGAGATAGTAGCCCGAGTGGGCTTAAAAGGGATACAGGGAAGGGGGCGGGGATGACATAGCAGTGACCTATAGGAAGAAGGGAAGGGCGGGACAGATCTGGTTACCTTTCCTTAGGAGATACAAGGGGTGTCTGTCCACTGTCAATCAGACAGAACGAGCCTACATCAGGCCACAGGAATTCAATGGGAGAAGCCATCCTCACAGAGGGGGGGTTTACTCTTTGGAACCAGCCCACCAAACCTCTTTTTCTGGGGTCTGTGGCCCCCTGGCCATTGTGGTTGGTTCAGTCACCCCAACAAAGTTCTGCACATGGTGGGTTTTTTTCAGATACTGTGCTGATAAAAAAAAAATATAGACCAATAAAAAGTTAATTTTTCTTCTTGATGCTGAGATTTCCCCCATTTCTAATTGAGTAGGACACTTTGGGCAGATAGATTTGGTGCCATGTCTTTTGAAGGAGCTGCAGAGGAGGAGTCAGATCTACCCTGAGCTCTGTACAAGCTCAGGAAGAGCTCAATTTATAGCTGTAATCTATATGTATCTTTCATTCTGTGCAGAGATGCATGCTTAAAACCCCTCTAGCTGAGTGTCATTAGCTTTTCCATTTCTCACACTTCCTTGGGGGGACATCCTTCCTACAGAAACCTGCCTAAGCATAGTGCTGTGAAGGCACTCCTCAAAAAAGGGGGAACAATTCACCCTTCTGGAAAACACACATCTTATCTGCATAAAGAGGGTAAATGAAATTATAGCAATGAGTGACTCCTTGGAGGAGCTGGGGTGGAAGGCAAGAGCAAGGAAAAGTAACCAGGCCACCCAGGGACAGTTGTAGTTGACATGGAGACGCAGAGGCTGCTGAAAGAGCACTCAGCAAGCCTGAGAGATTTGTGTGCCTACAGATCCACCTAAGGTCTTCCAGAAGCCTTGATATTAACAGGTATCACCCAAGCTCAGACTTGAAGTTCTGAGATTAAAGGTGAGCAGGAATTTATTCCCTGCTCCAGGCAGGCAGCTCTTATAGAAAATGTCTGCTGTTAACCCAGGCAGTGATGTAAAGGGAGAGTCCAGCTGACACGGGTCGGACATCAAACTGGCCACATGTGTGTCAGATCCAGGATCGCTGAGCATGCTTATGGGTTCATTGGGAGACTGATTTTCCTGCTCTAGCACTGTACCAGCACAACTGCACATCTTCGCCTGGCAACAGATTTGTACCAAGGTAACTGTGAGCAGGACAGAGCAAATTTTGTTTACTGCTTTATGATGAAAGGAACTGATTTTTATTTGGAATGGGTAGTGTGAAGGGATCGTGACAAAACTCTGCTCATAATTCACTTAGTGCCCACTGCGTAAACTCCAGTACTTAGCACCGTCTTAGACTTTTTGACACATCCCACCTGGTCTCTATTGGGTCATAAATCTCCTCCAGGACCCACGTCATCTCTGGATGTCAAGGACATTTCACAATGTTTGCAGAACTGAACAAAACCTGAAGTTCTATGGAAACATCACCAAAAGCATTGCTGTGCTTTGGAGCTGACTTTTGAATGACTAAGGGATTTGTGTCCCAGGAAAATTCTTCAGTGAGTAAAAGGTTTCCATTATGCTTTCTTGACTGCAGATTTCAGCTTGCATGGGGAAGAAGAAAATGTTGGCTTCCTGTTTTGGGAGTCAGTATGGAGCAACTCCCTTGTGCATCTCAGGAACAAACCAACAACAGCCCCTGTATCTTTTGTGGTTTCCAGCCTGTTTGTTTGGGGACTGGTGTGACAGAGATAGACATTTAATTAAAAATAGCCAGCATTCAGTCTATACAGAGTTAAGTATTATTTTTTTTTTTTAAAAGTGCTTATCATTTAACAAGTGTCAGCCTTCAAATTCTCTAGTGACAATAAAAACAGTATCATGCCAATGCCTGACATTTTTTGTTCAGTGTTCCTGCTTCAGCTAATGTCTACACTCATTCATCATATCTTTTCAACATTTTGGCTTTCCTCCCAGGCAGGATATGTTTGATTTTCTTTTTTTCCTGAAAAAATAAAATATAATAGGAACAATTTTTTTAATTGCAGGGAAATTTACATGGAGATAAATAGCACCTGAATCAATAAAAGGTGAGACCACAGGTCTTACTGTTTAAAGCTTTAAACATCACTTATTTATCCATTCTTCCAAAGTGAAAAAGTTGTGATTCTTTAATCATTTGACAATGGTTATAGACATGTGTTCAGAGAAGGCCTTTGTTTGTTTGTCAGTGTCTCTAGTGTGATGTGTTCCTCTTTTCTTCACTTATTTAATACAAAGCCTTTCAAGATCTTTTCACTCAGCTACTTTGTTGAGGAGTGCATGGACTATTTAATAGAGTATAATTCGCAGAGTGCCATTGACATTTTGCTTATACAATTATAAATGAAGAACTTTGATTGTTTTTTCTTAGGGAATCAAAGGGAAGCCAGATGGAAGGTAGGGTGTAAGGGTAGGTAATAATTTCCTGTAGCAGAGCTAGGCTAAACACAGATTTGGAGGGTCTTTACAGCTTTGGCTCCAGTGATTCTGGATCTTTTTTTACTTCAGACCCTGCTGAGAAATCTTCTTATCACCTGATTTGCACTCTGGGCTTCTGCTGTTGACTGCCCAAGAGGAAATAAAGAGGAGCATGAGAAAGATGTTACCAAGAATAACGTTTTGGCACTAAAGGAGTATAAAAAGTTTAGTCTGGCTTGTGCCTTGTCTGCTCCTTAATAATTTCTATTTTCTGGTAAAGTGAACCTCATTCTAACAATGCCGTGGATTCCAACCTCTCACTGGAGACTCCAGACATTGCCCGGGTATCAACCCAGTATCTTAAAGGGTTAAAAGAAGTGTAAAAATCTTGGCAGAAACCAAGAAAAAACTCTGCTATATTCATTTCCATTTCCCTTCCACAATATATAGTGTGGGAGTATTTAGAAACAAAAGTGACTTTTACTCTTACAAACTGCTTTGTTTTTACCACAGCTTGGTTGTGGGTAGAGTTTTGTGCTATTTCATACTGTAGAAAAATAGAACTGAAAGAAACTAGGAGACTTGCCATGGCATCACACAGTGGGGAAAAATAAGACCATCCTCCAAACTGCTGGACCTTTAGCATTATGGAACCCATAGAAATTCAAAAATCTTCTTTCAGAATGAGTCTGAGAAACCCCAACACAGCTGGAAGTGACCACGAGATGAGGCCAGATCCATCTGTGCTGTAAATTCATCAACCCAGATGATCAGCCAGAGTTACAGCACAGCCAGGAGCACAAATGCTTTCTAAGGTAGTGCTTTTCCTTTTCCACCCAGTAAATCTATGCCTGGTTGCTTAATGAGCTCCCTACATTCTGATGCATCTGAGAGAAGTGTTGGTCACACAGTTCCTTGGTGCTCCATTAACTACAAACATGGGAGACCTTGACTGCATTATCTCAGTGTCCTGTTTGTCTTGGAAATCCTTGCAAATCCATCATAATCCCAGTCATCTCAAGCAATTATTCTGTGTGTTTAAATGCTTCCCTGAAATGGGATTGTTTCCGCATCTGGACTCTAGTGGCTTAGCTAAGTGCAGACTGTACTGCAAGTTCACCACTTCAACAAGTGGTTACCACTTGGTCTTGTCCAGATTGTTGTATTTACACACAAATCAATTGCAGAAGGAGAGCTGAAAAATCCATTGAAAGTGTTTGGCTGATTAAAGAACTGGTCACACCAAAGTGAACATGCTAACACTGGACTGGATTAGTTGGTTCAACAAGTTCAAGTCCTTACAATTATTAACAAGTGTATAATAAATGTATAGTACAAAAAAGTCTATAAAAATTTATTCCACATGCCTTCACAGGCCAATAAAGCATTTATAACAGTCTGTTACAAGACTTATAATAAAAAATCAATTTCCAGTGCTATAGTACAGCATGCAAAGACCAAAGGCTTTGCCATGACATCCTGCAGTACTCATAGGAGGCAGGCAGTGCAAAATTATGTGGACAAAAGCAAAAATCCCACTCCAGCACTCTGCACCACTCTGACATATGGGGCATTCTGAACACGAGCCAGTGTGTGCCCAGGTGGGCAAGGAGGCCGGTGGCCTCCTGGCCTTCTGTGTCAGCACTAGTGTGGCCAGCAGGACCAGGGCGGTGATTGTCCCTCTGTGCTGGGCACTGGGGGGGCCACACCTCCAATTCTGTTTCCAGTTCTGGGGCCCTCAATTCAGGCAGGACACTGAGGTGCTGCAATATGTCCAGAGAAGGGCAACAGAGCTGGGGAAGGGTCTGGAGCACAGGTCTGATGAGGAGCACCTGAGGGAGCTGGGAGGGCTCAGCCTGGAGAAAAGGAGGCTCAGGGGAGGACTTATCACTCTCTACAACTCCCTGACAGGAGCCACGTGGGGCACAGTCTCTTCTCCCAGGCAACCAGTGAGAGGAGGAGAGGAAATGGCTTCAAGGTGTGCCTGGGGACGTTCAGGTTGGACATCAGAAGGAATTTCTTCTCAAAAAGGGCTGTCAAGCATTTGAATGGGCTGCTCAGGGGGGTGGTGGCTTTTCCATCACTGGATGTGGCACTCAGTGCCATGGTCTAGTGACATGACAGTGTTCAGTCAATGTTTGGACTCATTGATCTTAAAGACCTTTTCCAAACTAACTGATACTGTGATTCTGAGATCACTTATCACCTATGTCTGTCTGTAGCAATCTGGAGTGATTCAGAGAGAGGCAAAATCTTCCTCTAAAACATCCCACAGGAAAAATTATACCTAAGAAGGAAAGAGTTCTTTCATCACCTCTCTAGGCAGCTGGCAAAAACCCTGAAGAATGATAACGATATTATATTTAACGATTTAGTCTTCATGCTCAAACCAATGACATCACCTGAAAGCATCAGGTATTTCAGAGGAAGTTGGAAGGAATGAATTTGACATCTAAACAGAAATGAGAGGATAAGAGGAGTGGGGAAAGTTACATTTGACTTGCAGGTCCAGGTTCTCTCTGGTCCTCCTATAATATGAAAATACTGTGGTCAGATGATCCATGAAATAGGGAGGAAATAAAAGAAGGAAAAAGACAAGATATTGTCTGTTTTATGATGAGATAAAATTACTCCATGGTTCTGCAGAAGTAAGAGTATGGGATGGACATTTGAAATGTTTATATATATGTATGTATGTTTATGATTGCAAATATGCACCAAAGACTTTTAATCAGGGCAGAGGCAGTCTCGGAAAGTTACCATTAGTGAAGTATCTTCTGATTGCAGAGGCTTATAATGAACTTAATGGGAATAACACTTTGATCATAGATAGCTGTTGCTGTGGAGAGTATAATAGCCACATTATTTAGGCTGGATTTTTCCTCTGACAAACACAAATTTAGATCATAATGGTCAGAGGTTTGGTTCCCAATTCTCAACTGAGTCAATTAAAAGTAGAGAGAGTAGGAGAGTTCTTGCTGAGAGATGAATGGACACAAACTCCTTTGAAAGATAAATCTTCTTTGTTCACATCTCTACATATTGATTTAGGAACTTAACATTGGCTACCGAATTTAAATTAGGAGCCAAAAGATACTGTTCTGCTTTCTGAACACAGTTAATGAATTAATCTTCCCAGTATGCCCTCAAGGTAAGTAACAATCATTATTTGAATTTTAGAAATGCAGATAGCTAAGGCCAAGTAATCTCTGTAGTATCTGTCAATGTGCCTACTTCAGGATACCTGCCTTTTGGTTTTCCAGAGGCTTGTTCAGCATTCTTTTGACAGAAGGTCCACAAACTAAGCCAAAGAAGAAGATCTGGAAAAATACCATAAGCATTTCCAGTCTGGGTGTCAGGGGATGAAAAACTGGATATCTGTGCCCCTTACCCTGCCACTTTGCAATATGAGTAAAAGAAAGCAGGTGGCATCATTCTGAGCTGTTTGGAAGACCAAAATGTGTTAAGACGAAGGTTCTTTATCAGCCAGGAGGCCAGCCAATGTGGAAGAACTGCTATACCCCAGATCTGAGGTTGGTGTTGGTCCTACTCAGGTTTATGAATCCAACCTGAACCTTCAACATCTTCCACCAGAAATCTTCTCCAAAAAGAAATGTAATGAAGCTGTTGAGCTGGTAGAAGAGGGTCACCTTGCAACAGAAAACTTATCATCTGAAAACTATAACTATATATTCTGACTTTTATGCATGGTATTCAGATTTCTAGGAGTATGGCAGCAACGGAAATTGAAGCTGTAAGAAGAAAATTTGAGGAGAAATTGAAGAAAGTTGGAAGCCCCATGCTTACTGTCTTCCTCTTGGATGAGTCAGCAGGTGCTGTCAACACAGCCCAGAACTCACTTGAATGATGTTCATGGAATTGGGTTAAAACTCTAACAAAAAAACCACTGGAAGGAAACATTTTCTTGCTATTCACAAGGTAGATGGAAGACATGAAAACGCTCATTCCTCAGCTTGTTTCAATAGCAGCAGCTGGTGGTTTTCCCTTGCCTGAGTGATGAGGATACTGCACTGGAGTTATCTTTCCAGGGGCCCTGATTCCCTGCTAAGGTTAACTGTACTCTTTTGGTACCACAGACCATCCTAAGGACAGAAAATTTAATCCCTGTCAGATTCCATTACTTACATTTTCAAAATTATCTTTTAATAGTGCACATTACAGCTGCTCGCCTTCTCCACAAAATACTGCAACAAAAAACACTGACAAGATTTCAGAATCTTCTTCCAGAAATATGCCACTACTTGGATGAGAGAGGTGAGCAGTATGAAGGACTCAGTGGTCCTCCACACATGTCTGGTTTTCGGCTTTAATTTTTGAGCTGACATCCAAATGTAAAGACCTCAGTCCTGAAATTCAATCTGAAAGTAAAACAAACACAAATTATTTCATCAGTAATTGCTTTAGGAATGAAGCTTGAACTTAGCCTAGTTCACCAAAAAATTATTTTCTCTGCATTTCAAAAGAAAGTCAAAGAAGAAACAAACTTTTTTAAGATGATATAGTCAGAATATTTGAAAAATGTTAAGGAGCATTTTAAGGTGTCACTTTCTATCTTCAGCTACAACACACCTCTTTGCTAGTTTTGTGGCTGCTAGACTTAGATGCAGAATTTCTAATCAGATTGGAAGTGTCTTGAAAATAAATGTCAGTGAACTGGAATGGAAATCATAACCTTGCAAACAGATGTGCAATTAAAAGCACAGCCACGACAACCATATTTTTAGCCATTACTGGAAAAACCTCAGCTTTCTCTTTCTGACCAGAGATTCCTTTTGATTAAATGCCTCTTTCAGGTCAACACATCTGACTGAAGCTTAAATTTCCATTATCAAAATATTGAAGTCCAAGTTCAGGTCTGTTTTGTCATATGACCTCCTTAATGACTGCAGACAAGTAGCAGTGACACATTACAAACCCTGAAAGCTGGCTGAGAATATGCAGTGCTGGAGTTCTCATTATTGCTTCTCTGAGAGCAATTTTTATGACACTGATGGCAATGATATACCTTTAGGTCTATGACTGCACTATATTTTTTAATATAGTGTTATGAGGAATTTAAAATTATGAGAAGATGAGTTAATTATTAGCCACATATTATTTTAACCTCCAATTTTTGTGCAAGGTGCCGGTCTTACTGAAAAATCTCACCCTGGTCCTGGCCCTGAAGAACAGCACAGAGGAAGCACAACCCAGTCACACAACACAAGTCATAGAAGAAAATTAAATGTGACCAGAGATATTAGTTTTGAAAGAGATTTATTGGTGATGGACCTGAACTGATGTTTCCCCAAGCTTCCTGGAGTTTGTGAATTTAACTGGTTTGCTTGGGGAACCTTTTTTCTGCAATATATTTTATGCTTTGTTTGCACCTAGGTCTGACCCAGGTGTCACTTGGTCAATAAATTTGTTTATTCTCCTAGTCTAGTTCTGTGGTTGGATGCAATCAAGGGGGTGGTGGTGGGGAATCCCTAAAAACCTGTGCTGTGGAGAGTCAGTCAAGTGAGCAGTGCTGCCTTCCTGAAGCAAGCTGAGCTGGCCCTCTAGCAGTCAGGGGCCACATTTGTGAGCATCTTTGGAAAGGTGGGATGGATCTGGAGGAGATAGATGCGGTGACTGCACACTTCAAAATGATGTTCTCTTTAGTAGAAAAATGTGATTTAGGAGGAGAAACAGGTATGACTTGATTGGAGCATAGATATGTACAACATAAATACCTGTGCCTTGATCACAGTGGCTTTTTTCCCCTCTTTGCTTTTTTCCATGGCCTGGGTGTGTAGCTCTCTCAATTCTTCAGAACTCGGTTGAGGTGCACTGATACCATCTGCTCTGCAGAGGAGCAGGTTTGAGGAGCCAGGGGCATCTATGGAGGTGGAAAGCCTGGATGTGCAGGGGTGATAACCTCTATCCCTGCCTGAGAGAGAAGTTATTGAAGGTCTCAGGAGAACAACAAAAACTCCTCATGACTTTTTTTTTTCCCAGAGGAGTGGTTAAAAAACCTACTTTTTGTCTGTAAACAGACATTCATATCTGTATCAACATCACCAGAACAAAAGCAAATGAAATGAACTTGAAATAAGCCTCATTCAGTGTCCTGAATGCAGAAACTCTGCAGTCTGTTGTCAATGGCCTTCCAGTTTGACAGCAACTATTGTTCTCATGTAAGTATTTCATTAACTCAAATTTCTACCAAGCTGGTGAGTCACTCCTGGCTTCTCCTTTATGATATGTACCAGATTTAAAATGCCTCAGTAATAAACACCTGATTTTTACCTCAGTGCTGCAATAACGTATTGTGAACATACTTTCGAAACTATTGCACAATGTCTTTACAACACCAAGCAGCTTTACAATAAATTATGGAACAGCTCTGTCATAAAACATATAAATTATGATTCTTCAGATGAATATGCCATTGATATTTTGTCATTGTTCATTATGCTTTATAGCACAATACATGGTCATAAATATTGCTCAAAAGACTAGCACAGCACGTGACAGGTTGTACAGTAATCTCATTGATATAATTCTTTTCCTGCACATGGATTAGAAAACATTATTTAGAAGCACTTGAGCCTGCAGAAGGTCAGTCCAAATAGGGAAGTCACTCTTATGTGAGCAGGGCTTTGGGTAGATGCCTGCTGAATGGGAAATTCCTGTGGGACAAAAAACCTTTGAAAGATGTGATGTGACTGCCTGTTTTTCCCAAGCCAGATCTAATGCAGTGTTCCAATTATGTGGTAATGGTGAATGTATATCAGTGAGCAGTACACATTGTATATGTTGTGTGCAACGGGCAAAGCGAAGGTCAAGGCAGCAAAATCCCTTGGGCTTTCTGCAGGAACAGCTCTTGGCTATTCTGCGCTGATGAAATTCCAAAGTTTTGTTACAAACAAGCAAGAGGAATGGAAAGTAGTTTCTGCAGCTTCCTAGCATTAAAGCAAGCCTGCCCCCAGTATGACTCTCCCTAGGTACTGGCATGTTTTCCTTCTGGTATGGCGTGCCCTGCATTATTAAAAGGCTTCTTGTTTGACTTCATCAGTAGGGTTTTATTTTACTTTTTGATTGTAGTGACTAAATATAACAATAAATGATTTAAAGAGGAGACAGAAATAAGTGTTAGAGAAAACAAACAGCCTCCCCCCTGCCAAAATGCTGAGTGGCGTAGCAGCGAATGGTTGAAAGAATCAGATTTAATTAGGGTTCCTTTCAGCACTGAAAATTCCATTTATGCACACTATTAAAATAATCTTCTGCATTAATACTAATTTACATCATCAAAATAGCACTTCATTTATTATTCATATAGCATTGTAATTTCTCCCGACTGAGAGACTGAAGCGTGGTAAGACTCTTCTGCTAAATACTGAGCAGATATTAAGATACCAATAATGGCCTCAGTTTTCTTTCTACCACATTAGATATCCCACGGTATCTTCCCTTCTCTTCTATATGTGTAATGACGACCAAAAAGACCATAATAATTATTACGCTCTTTCTATGCCCCTTATGGCCAAAGGGTCTCCCCACCACAGGCATCATATAAAATCAGTCTGTCCTTACCTGCTGTCCAAGTGCAACCTCATCCAGGGGAGGTGAAAGAGCTGCTTAATCAAGAGAATAGCTCTTGAAGGAGAAAAAACAATTATCTCTTTTTTCTCAAGTTTGAAGGGTGATGGGAAGAATTGATGTGCAGAGTGCAACACAGTTGGAATTTCGTGCATTCTTGCCTTGGAGATGGCAAACTCATGCTTTCCATACAAGTGTTGGACACTATTCTGCAGCTTTTATTGTCTGTGCCACGTTCTCTGTGTCCCTGTGTGTGTAGGATGTTGGTGCAGCTCCCTGTTCCAAGTGGGCATCATGGTCCCAGTACATGCCAGGCTGGGGCCTCTGGCTTTATGAGTGCCGGGTCCTAATGGACATCATGAGGGCTTTAGATTTCTGAGCCTGACTGTTATTATGCTAAAAAGACAGACCAAAGCTGTCTTTGAGACTACTCTGGCAGTATAGAAGGGTCTTTCATCTGTGTAGTTTTCATCTACTTGAAATCATGATTGTCTGAAATGCTCATCTATCCATTTCTAGAAGTGAAAATGAGAGCTTCTAAATCACCATTTAAGGAGAAAATTCCCTGATAACTTGCCTATTAGGCTGAAAAAAGAGTAGACAGAGATATTTGAGCATCAAGAATTGAGCCAATTGAGCATAGGCTTATACCTTCTGCTCCAGTGGAGGGAAGGGCAGATGACCTAGCAGGATTTTCATGTTTGTTGGTGGAGTGAGTCACTCTGCTTCTACTGATTAATGTAAAGAGAGAAATAATTGTCTACAAATACTGCTGTTAATCACTGAATATCAAGCTAGAGGGAGGAAGGGAGGTAGGTGGGATGTAATTCAACTTTTGATAGAGAAAAGGGGCCTAAACGGAAGTTTCACGTGTCAGTCGAAGATGGAAAAAAGACCTCACACAGAATGTTGTGGTTTTGGGACTCCAGTGGCCTTTCAGCTGCTTGTTGGTTTAGAGTCTGCAGCAAAGCACAGTATGACTCTGCAATGTTTAAAGAACAGTGATCATGAAGGCTTGGAAATCAATAACTAAGACAAAGTAATTCCAGTCTCAATAACCCTAAATATCAGAAATGTTATAAAAGGAATTATTATTTTCTCATGAGTTGAAAGGTTTTGCTTTATTACCCTTGTAGTTTTATTAATCTCTATAAAGCTTTTTTTGCACCTAGGCTGGTGGTATTTAATAATTCCTGTTTGTCATATTCTTGGCTTTTTAGAATACGTTAAGCACTGTAGACGAGATGTACAACAAGGTTTGACTAAACTGGTCATCATGAAACTGCTTGTGGGAAGGACGTTTTTGATGCTTTTGATTTAAATGTTGAGGCACTGTAAACCTCTGGAAGCAGATTGAGTTTTCAATACACTTAGAAAACCATTAACTAACATGTGTTATGTATAGATTTATATCACTGATTTCGTGCTGCTACATATGATCATAATAACATAATAAAAGACCTCTGACAGAGTCAAAATTAGGCTTTAGAGTGGATTTATTTGATTTAAATGAATATGTGAGGGAAAAAAAGACATGTTAATATGCTCTGCATTATTTCTCACAGTGTGAGTTCCGTGAACTTCCCGAGATCTTTGTTAAGTTACTGATGCTTGGCAATACAACAAAAATGTGCACTCGCAGCCCAGAGAGCCAACTGAGTCCTGGGCTGCAGCAAAAGAAGGGTGACCAGCAGACTGTGGGAAGTGATCTTCCCCCAATGCTCTGTCCTGGTGAGACTCCACCTGGGTCCTCAGCACAGGAATGACGTTGACCTATTGGAGCGAGTACAGAGACCATAAGGTTATCAGAGGGCTGGAGAACTTCTCCTGCAAAGACAGGCTGAGAGAGCTGGGGTTATTCAGTCTGGAGAAAGTAAGGCTCCAGGGAGACCTTTTTGCAGCCTGTCAGTTCTTAAAGGGGGCCTACAAGATTTCTGGAGAGACTTTTGGCAAGGGGATGTAGTGAGAGGACAAGAGGGAATGGCTTTAAACTGAAAGAGGATAGATTTAGATTGGATATAAGAAAGAAATTCTTCCCTGTGAGGGTGAGGCACTGGCACAGGCTGCCCAAAGATGTGGATGCCCTATCCCTGGAAGAGTTCATGGCCAGGCTGGATGGGGCATCCAACGGTCTAACAACCTCGTCTAGCGGAAGGTGTCCCTGCCCATGGTAGAGGCCTTGGAACGACATGGTCTTTAACATCCCTTCCAACCCAAATATTGCTATGATTCTATGAATTAAATCAGGGTCCTCACAGTAAGATATCCTGCATTGGTTGATTGATTAATTTGTCTTAATAGCCAAGACCTTACCATTTCAATAGGAAAGATAAGTAAAGGTAGTAGCTGCGTGAAATTAATTTAGAGAAACAGCTGGGTATTTGTAGCAGAAGATATACAATTACCTTTTTCCCCAAGGTCTCAGAGGATATTTGTGGAAACCAGAAGCGGCTACTTGGGAAAGAGATCCAAATTATATGGTAAGGATGAGTTAAGCAACTGGGTTTCACGAGGTTTGGTTGGCTCGGAGCAGTAATGACTGGACAGCAGGGAGCTGTTTGGGAAAAGTAGAGCTGCCTTTAGCAAATGTCAATATCTGTAACAGATAAAGCTTGAACAGATGGTTAAGCTTTCCCTACACCATTTTCAGAACTTTCAATGAGATGCTGAAGGACCACGACTTCACATTATTTTCAAGATTCTCCGTGAAATGAAGGATTCTAGTTTCCAGCCTTTCAAAAAATTCAGCATCAGGTTGCCAATGTAAAATAAGCCTGAACAGTGATAGATCAACCTATATAAACATGCTGGAAACAGTAACTATGACAGAATTCACAAGTCACTGTCTCATCATGGACACCCAAGTCATCCACTCAAGTATTAAACAGGAAAATGCTAAATTCTAGCCCTCAAACCCTAGTTACAACTCTTGAATATCTTACTCTTTTCCTACTGTAGCAGCTTTTAAAGCCAGAAGAAACTATAGTAATTATCCAGAGTAAAATGCGTAAACCAAGCCATAGGACATGCTTTAACTGAGTCCTTTTTCAAGACCATTAACTCTCCTTGAGTTGTGATGAAGCTTTCAGAAAAAGAATCAATATTTATTTAAAATTTTCCAGGGATAGAAAATCCATCATAGCTGTTGGTAAGTTGTTCTGATGGTTAAGTACCTTGCCTGTTGACAATTCATGACTTATTTCTTGTCTGAGCTTTTTGCCTAGGTTAGACCTCTCTGTGTGATTATCTGAAAGATAGAGGAATCTTTAATTCACTTTTCAGATCTGTATGTGGTAACTATTGGTCAGTGTAAGTTACCCATGTGACCTTTCTATTATTTTGAGATCCATCCTGAAATGGATGAGTAGAGAAAGGAACTAGAAGGAGCAATCCTACAGCTCTGATACTTTATCAAATTGAGAGGCTGTGTATTTTCTGTTCATGCACTCTAAAATCCTCAAATTTATGTATTCTACAGTCATATTATCATTTCTGACTATATTACACTCAGAAGTCATGATTTTTTCCAAAGTCACTAATTTCCAAGAGGAAAGGGGACAATATATTATTCTTTATGCTTTCATAAATAGCTTGACAGTAGATAAAAGCACACTTTTTGTGTGTCTCAGTAACCTCTCTTTTCTGTATTTTCTGCTTAGAAACCCAACTAAATATACACTCTGTTTGCAATTTCATGTCAAAAACTATCTGTCAACGGGTTGTAAAAAGTTCAACATCTACATATTTGTTTCATATCCTCCTAGTTCTTGTACAAGTTGTTTCTGGTGAAAAGTCAAATACCATAGTGATTTCTACTGTTTTGACATTACTGTCTTTCATCCAAGCTTGCTGTCTTGAGAAAAAAATACACTATATTATTTTAAAAAATCTCTTCTCACACTTAGAAAAAGGTTCTTCACCCAAAGGGTGGTTGGACACTGGAACAGGCTCCCCGGGGAAGCGGTCACAGAACCAAGCCTGGCAGAGTTCAAGGAGAGTTTGGACAACTCTCTCGGGCACATGGTGTGACTCTTGGGGCTGTCCTGTGCAGGGCCAGGGGCTGGACTTGATGACTCTTGTGAGTCCCTTCCAACTCAGATTATACTATAATTCTATGATGGAACTCTGATTTACGTATTGCCATTTAAATTCCTTATTAATCAATTCACATATCGTTCAGGCTGGTTTTTTCCCCCAGGCTAGATTTCAGACAAAAATTTAATGATGAAATTACTGTTACTCGCATTTTTATTTTAAAATATTGGGTCATAAGAATTTTACTGTAGTTCATTGGAATTTCCCCTGTATTTTAAAATATTTTTGAAAATAAATAGAATACTTGGCCAAACATCTCTATTAAGAAGGTTGGAGGCAACAAATATGAACCAACAGATTGAAAATGTTTTAGTTTCGTAGCTCAGATTCCAAAAATCCACCAAAACCAGTAATGCTTCTATTTATATGAAGAACTTAACCATTCATAGCTTTTAAGTATAATATCTTTGGATAGATGAATTAACATACGTATCACTCTTTAATGCCAAGTAAGGCGGGTCACTATGGCATTAATAGTTCGTAATCATCAGGTGTTCTGCTATATTTCTCTTGCATTCCTAATGCTTTGTTCATTAGTAATAGACTGCAGTTTGATGTACCTTCTTACAGCAGTGATGGTAAAAAGGAACTGTGGGTTAATAGGAAATTAATAGACATTTATGTGTTTTTTCATTGATAATGTACTTTTTATTTTATTGATCAAGTATAAATCAGAATAAAGTAATAGGGTTTTAAATGGTAGGTAATGAATAACTAGTTTGCAGGATGTACGCTTTAATTCCTGAGAGAACAAGGGAAACAAAGATCAGCTGGTCTAGGCACTAGCCTGAGTTTTTAATAGTTTGTGTGTTCTAACTGCTAGGAGATGGAGGGTCAGATGCTCTTAAATGTAATATTTCTTTTTTTTTACTTCAGCAGATCCATTTAATAATTTGTTTTCTCTTTGGTTGTTTAGTATCTTGAAGACAGTCAGTGCCTTGTATAAGCAAAGAGAGATACATCATTGATCAGAATAGGAGAAATGTGGAATGGTGTAGGAGCTCCCACATGATGTGACAGGGAATGTGTTTGCTGAAGAGAAAATAAATAGGTACTACTAGACAAGTTCCTCTGACTGATTTAGACCAACTGAGCATTTGCCCCTGATTGTGTCTTTAGAAACTAGCCTTTCTTTTCCTTTCATCATCATCATTTTCTTCTTCTTCTTCTTCATCATCTTCTTCATCTTCATCTTCATCTTCATCTTCATCTTCATCTTCATCTTCATCTTCATCTTCATCTTCATCTTCATCTTCATCTTCATCTTCATCTTCATCTTCATCTTCATCTTCATGTTCTTCCTCCTCCTCGTCCTCCTCCTCTTCCCTCCCTCCGTCCCCTCCTCTCTCTTTTTCTTTTCCCTTTCTCTCTTTTTTCACAGAATCATTGATGTTGCAAGGGGCCTTTGAGTATCTTGTGGTCCAACTCCATAGCTCAAACAGGGCCCCCAAGATCTAGTTGCCCAGAATGGCAAATGTCCAATCAAATTTTTAATATCTCCAAGGATGGAGACTCCGGAGCCTGCCTGGGCATCTTGTGCCAGTGCTTGGTCACCCTCACAGTAAAAACTGTGTATTCTTATGTTCAGAGAGAGACTCCTGTGTTTCAGTTTGTGCCCATTGCCCCTGGGTATGACACTGGGCACCATTGAAAAGAGCCTGGCTAAATCCTTTTTTTCACCCTTCCTTCAGGTATTTATACACACTAATAGGAAGCCTTCTCTTCTCCAGGTTAAACAGTCATAGCTGCCTCTTCTTCTCTTGTCTCCCTTTGCTTTTCTCTTTCTTTGGATAAAAGTATCAAAAGGACTTAAGCACAATGAATCATCCCATGTTATGGAAGAGGTCAGGTACAGAGAGCAGAATTCCAGCTGTCATGACTAAATTACAAAATAATATTTACAGAGCTGTTAGAGTCCTGTGAACTTAAGATGCAGCACTGCTATTTCAGGTGAAAAGGGATGCATTTTCCCATCTGTTATTTCAGTCCCAGTACTTAAACAGATTAATTACTGGCATAACTCCAGCACATTAGGGATTGATTTGCCTGATTTATTTGTGTGTGTGTGTTATTGAAGGGCTGCAGTTAAGCATATAGTACTTTTAAAATAAAAAGCCCTAACCTATGAGCTCTAGAGAACATGTTTCAAATCTGCCTTAGTTTACTAGACATTCACTGTCTGAAGCATGTCTTTGGTCAGCATTTACCAGTGTTAAAAAATCACCACAATATGATCCGTTGCAATGATCAGAAACTCCTGAGGGCTGTAACAAGGCAGAGGGCAGTCAGACAGGTAAAAATGCAGATATTTTTCTTTCTCACTATCACTGTCTTCTAGTATCAAAACTTAACTGAGGCATACACAAAAAATAAGCAACATCTCCAGGCTATGCTGAGGGCTTTACAAAGACACATTTGAATGATACCTGTTTAAATAAAGGGACTCTGACAACATTCAGAGGGATCCAGTTGTCCCATGCCCTGGCTAATAATGTCTCATTGGGACCCAGCCTACACTCTCAGCTGGGGAGCACACCTCTGACATCTCTTGACCTGATATGGGGTGAGGGATTCTGTTTTTGCAGATCTCTTTGGAAAACTTTCTCTGGCTAGCTTGGTTCTTGCAAACCCTCAAACCCAGGCAGCTATTACAGTAAAATTAGAGGATATATGTACTGATGGAATTCATAATTTACACAGTAACAATGTAGGAAATGAAGATGTCCTTCTATGACTGTGCATATATTTATTCACCTTGAAGAGATTCACTCTGTTTCAGCACACTTGCTCAGCTCTCCCAGCTGTAATGAAAACCCTCAGCAAGGCCGTAGTATTCCAAATTGCTTTCATTGATTGAGGTCTTGATCTTCTTTGTCTGTGGAGGAAAACAGTTCCTTAGAAACTTATTTTGTACTTGGGATTCTGCTCAAGTTCAAACCTTGCCCCTTGAGCACTTTCTATCATTCATAAAAATAATATTTAATGGAGATACTACGTATTCACTTGCCTTCTCATGGGTCTTTCTTGCGCATGCCTGCCTTCAGAGGTGCTGGTGTATTTTGGGTATAGATATCCAGGTAGATGGATCTTCTGGAAGACTAAACGAAATTTACTAATTACAGCTAACAGTAATATACTTTGTGAAGAAAACTCAGAATGTGCAGTGAGGGTCAAACACACTAATGGTGTCTATAAAATACTGAAAAGAGTCATCCATGGAAACATTGACTGAGAAACACTCTCATGAAAGCATGCATAGGAAAACAGTGTTTGCAAGTGGTTATTTGATCATAACTATACACTACAGAAGCTAAGCATACGTTTGCAGAGGGGCAGGCACTCACTGGCCTGAAGTTGTGTCAGGGAAGGTTTAGGTTGAATATCAGAGAAAGGTTCTTCACTCAGAGGGTGGTTGGGCCCTGAACAGGCTCCCCTGGGAATGGTCACAGCACCAAGCCTGACTGAGCTCAAAGAGCATTTGGACAACGCTCTCAGGCACATGATGGGATGCCTGGGGTGTCGCGTGTGGTGCCAGGAGTTGGACTCGATGATTATTGTGGGGCATTTCTAACTAAGGTTATACCATGCGGTTCTATGATATTTTGAACAAATTGAAAGAGGTGATATTTGACAGACTTTGTTACCATCAAGTGAGTGAGGCGCTGGCACAGGTTG
Organism: Callaeas wilsoni; assembly: GCA_013398955.1. Classification (NCBI taxonomy): domain Eukaryota; kingdom Metazoa; phylum Chordata; class Aves; order Passeriformes; family Callaeidae; genus Callaeas; species Callaeas wilsoni. The sequence goes on along the minus strand of VWPU01007928.1, from coordinate 145,965 downwards.
CCTAGAGAAGTTGTGGATGTCCCATCCCTGCAAGTGGTCAGGGCCAGACTGGGTAGAGGTCTGAGCATCTTGATCTAATGAAAGATGTCCCTGCCCACGCCAGGGTAGTTGGAATGAGATGATCTTTAAATGTCCCTTCTAACCCAAACTATTCTGTATTTCCATGAAATACAGTTTAGGTAAATTATATCGCTTTTTTCTAATACAACAGAACAGTTGCTCTCTCTTCTTCCTCATGCCCTTTCCTGACTACTCTTTATTTTATATTTGCAAGTAATCAGTATTTGATTTTTTTTCCTCTTTGTATCCATTACTGGAAAATACTTAATCTTTAAGCCTGCCACATTGGTAGGAACGATCAGTGAGTTACAGAAAATCAAAAGGCCTACCTAAAAAGAAGAAGAATTCATCCAACACAGTAACATCACTGCCAAACTGAATTTTGGCAGCTCTCTAAACTAAGCAAGGTTGAGCTAAACTAGTACAAAATGATAGACCACCAAAAAACCTTTAACTCTCTAAGCAGCACTTCATCTTTTCAAGCAATTTAGTTCAGCTCTTCCAACACAATATCATTAGATGTTATGCTTTTTTGAATGAATAGCTATTGGAAAATAATCATGCTCAATTCCTTGTTGCCTTTCTTTTGTGTTCGTTTTTATACAAGGAAGAGTTTTAGGTTCAGGAAAATGAAGAGCTGCTTCAATATCCCCAGTTCAATGGGTAGTTGTTAATGTCACTGTGATGCTGAAGTGGAGTTTTATGTCTAGAGTGATTTTTATGCACCATCTCTTATTTAATACTTATGAATATCTCCCTTCTTAGAGAAATGTAATTCACAAGCAGAGAGTTGACTTCAGCTTGAACACAAATGAAAACCTGCTTTAGAGCCTTATCGTTTCTGGCACTGAAGAAGAACTGAATTGGTCAGTATGAAATATTTTTTTTTAATGGATCACTTTTATTTTGTTTTTATTTTTTTCTTTTTTTTCTAGAGATGGAGCTAAAGCTGAACCACTCCTTTAAAAAATGTTGAATTTTTTTGTACTAACACAGAAGAGCTCAGATCATGGTTGAAACAAGTTTAGAGCTAAATAAAGAGTTTCCTTGTGTGATTCCTTGTTTACAACTAAAAGGACCTCAAAAACACAGGCATATGTCAATTCTGCAAAAGCAACCAGTAGTGAGAAGGGATTTTCTTTGCTCACATACCAACAGAAGAAACTTAACTCTTTGTGCAAAGAGAGTCTCTCTTTACCTGGTGTTCCTCTGTCAGGGACTTGCCATCTCCCAGTAGCTTAAATAACGAGGGAACTCAAATGTGGAGAAGCTTTGTTGAAAGCCTGTCAGGTGACACTCTTCATTGACATCTCTGATGTTTGGATCAGCTCTGTGACCACAAGAGAATCCAAACTCTGCCAAAGGGTTTGGTCTGACTTGGTGGCTTCAGAGGCCCTGAGGGTGGTACAGTTTGTCTTCCCACTGATTTTATCCAAAAAAAGTTAAAATGTTGTCCTCAAACAAAGTCTTTGGATATTTAAGCATCACAGCAATCAAGAGTGCCACATTCCTCAGTTATTGTGGCTACTCCTGGGGAAACTTTACTAATAGGATTTAACAGTCTGTTGCACAAGGAAGCCGGTAGCATTTTAAAAAAGCCAAAAGCTTTGTTCTTCTCCTCTCCTTCCTTTGTTTGAAGCTGCCAGATTGTAGTTTAGTCAGTGAATATGCACAGACTTGAAATTACCTTTCAGTTAGCATATACTGGAATGGGAAAAATCTAATTTGCTGCCAGTATCAAGAGTGTCAATAGAAAAGAGCCATCAATATGACGTTCACATGGAAAATAATTCATTCTGCTGTGTTCCCAGGTGGCTGTGGTGCAGATGCAGTCGTTGCTTGCATCCCATAATTAAGCCCCAACAGCTTTGCGATTGTATTATCTATTACATGCATTATCCTCAAATCATCTCCTTTCCTGTGTTATATCTGACTGATACTCTGTGCTGCTAAACAGCTATGAGGATGATGGTGCCACACTACCAAAATTAACCTTTCATGCAGGCACTGGGATTATATATAGCCCTATAATGGCTCTGTTTAAGCTGAGGAGAAAGAATTTAAGTGGGATGCGATGACACAGGTGGAGCCTTTTGTACAGTTGGGAACAATCTCCCCTCTAGGCTCTCTCTCTCTCCTGCACCGTTTCTGCTGGTTTTATAACAGTGGATTTCTAAACCTGTCTGACTTCCCTCCCTCCCTCTGTGTTTAGATAACAATATTCAACTTTTTATAGCACTGCAGTGGCAGGGATGAACTGTGACAATTGTTGCTGAAAATGAAGAGAAAGTACAATACGACCCTGTTCAACAGAGGATGGCTGTCAGCTCCTGAATCGGCAGTCCAGCATGTTAAGCCTTCTTGTCATCCTCTTCAAAGGTCTGCAGAACTTTTTGCTTCCCTACAAGTCCCTCATTGCTGGACTCTGAGTCTTTCTCACCCCCATGACCACTCTCCCTCTGCCAATGCTTCTGGTTTTGTCAGGTTGTTGATCAAAACTCCCACTGTTGCCCATGAGCCCTACCAAATATAGGTCCTCTATACAAATGGCCTTTCACCCACATCTCAAAAAGTCCTTTGTATTGTATTACTTGCAATCAAATGATTTGAATATACTCTGCCCAGGCAAATTCTTCAATATTTGATAAAGTAGATGATTTCTAACAGATATTAGGTGCAGCAAGCATTTATTATTTGGTAGCAAATATATCTCATTAAAATTTGCTAGGCTAAAAAGTCTGATCCTGTTCATATTTAGTCGAAAAACTTGGCATTAAGTAGGGGTGTCTGCTCTCAGAATAGGCTAAAACTGGCTGTGTGCCTGGCTCTTTCTCCCTTTTAAACTACATCCATCCTCAAATCATGAGCTCTTGGGCATAAAACACCCACATCCTCAAACAAGCGAAAATCGAGCATAACTCTTAAAAAACTATTGGCTGTTATACAAATGATATTCCACAATGCTTTAGTGCTTTAAGGGAAGACACCTGGTATTGAAAAAGAAAAAAGTAAAATATAGGGAAATTTAGAGTAGTGGTGGAAAGTATTTGCAGCTAAGATTTGAGATGAGAAGTCACAAGGGACACATGGAGGTCTGTATGGAATGGGAGTGTTACAAATGAGTGAGATCACTTAAAAAATCATTGGCAAGGGTATGAGCAAAAACGAGATTTAATATTAAGTGACAGGACAACAAAATTCTTTGGCAAGATTCACTCTACAACTTACAGGACAGTTAAGGCACACTAAACAAAATCAAGCAACAACAAAACCAAATAAAATCCAGGCAATCAAAGCAGAAATGAACTGAGAACTATCTAGAGGTGTGTGTGTGGATGTGTGGGTGTGTGTGTGTGGGTGTGTTTAGGTGCCTGTCACAAAAGGACAGAGAGAACAAGGATAAAAAGGAATACAGCCTAAAAAGCTTAACAGCACTCAAACTTAACAGTACTTTAACTTAACTTAAACCTTAAGCCTAACTATTCAACAAAGAAACAACACTTAATTTATACCTAACTTATAACGAGTAACACTTAACAGCACTTAACCTAACTTATGACTTTAAAGTCAAACTTAATACTTAACAAAGGAACAACACTTAGCAGCACCTATAACTTATGTTGAACTTAACAATTTATCAAGAGAACAACACTTAGCAGCATTTAAGTAAGATTAAGTCATAAGTCACAAGCTTTCTACAGACCTAACTTACTTCAATATCCAAGGTATTTAAATATCTAAGAAAGCAATATTTCTCCCAGATTTGCTATAGCAGATGTGCAAGTTTATGCACACAGACAGAAAGAGCCAGCACAAGCAAGGTACCTGTGAAAAATTCCCCTTGGAGGTCAGTGAAATACTCACTTTGGATATTTTGCATCTCCTCACAGGTGAAGGGTCTAGCATCAAGGAGTGAGGTATCAGCCCAGGACTCATTGTTATTCAGAGATCCTCCAAGTATGGCAAACTTGAGAGTTCGCTGGCTCTGAGAGACCCCACTCAGAGGGAGGTTGCTGGTCACAGCTCGCTTTGGTTCCGGGAGAGCTGAAAGGGTCTCATTTTGGACCGCTGTTCATAGGGTCGCAAGAGACTGGGCTTTAGTCACAGCATTTCATCCTGGCCACAGTTTGGGTTGGCACTTTCTTTGAAAACATGAGAACAGAAATGTTATGCTGTTCAGGCAAGAAAAATACTTTCCAAGGTTGTTCATAAGGAAAGTGATGTTAGACAGCAGCAGTTTCTGAGTGTTTCTGATACGCCTGGGGAGAGCTGAGCCCAGGTGCGGTTCTTCCAGGCTGAGGCATTTCTCAGTGCGGTCTGTAAAGGACAAGAGGGGAGTGCACCACCACAGGGAGTTCAGGTTGCTGCTGTGGAAGAGCTATTGTATTCCAGAGGAAATAGTGGTAGTGAGGAGGAAAGGCTCTGAGTGAAAGAACTGCTGAGGCAAGTAGATGATTGATTTTAAATTCTAAAAAGAAATAATTGAGATGGAAATGCCCAGTTACAGGGAAGGTCTTAATGATATGATATGGAGAGGTGCAATGAAAAACAAAACAAAACAAAACAAACAAACAAACCCTCCCAAAACAAAAAAAGAAGCTCGGTATGATTGTAAATTTTAAGGAAAATTCATCAAATCTGATGATATATTTCTAGACCTAAAAGATGTGAAAAAAACCCCAGGACTAAAAAGTTACACAGTATGAGTAGACAATGGAAATACCATAGTAATTCTGGATGATCTGGAATTAGTCTTTCTGTAGGCTTTTTATGCACATGGTTGAAACCAAGTCAACATAGTTGGCAATTGCCATAAAACCCATCTATGTGACAATTACAAGGAAAGCTGGGCTTTTCCAAGGTTGGCTGTTCCCAGGTGTCTGATTCAATGCTTTTCTCATAGCAGCACTGTGGTGAAGAGTAAAGAAGCCTTATGAGGAGCACTTGAGGTCACTTGGTCTGTTCAACCTGGAAAAGAGAAGACTGAGGGGAGACCTCATTGTGCCTACAACTTCCTCATGAGGGAACCAAAGGGGCGGCATTGACCTCTTCTCTCTGGTGACCAGTAACAGGACATGAAGGAATGCCATGAAGCTGCACCAATGAAGGTTTAGATTGGTTATTAGGGAGAGATTTTTCATCCTGGAACACACCCCCCAGGGAAGTGGTCACTGCACCTAGCCTGACAGAGTTCAAGAAGTATTTGGACAGTGCTCTCAGGCACATGGTGGGATTCTTGGGAATGGCGCTGTGTAGGGCAAGGAGTTGGACTTGATGAATCCTGTAGGTGCCTTCTAACTCAGGATATTAAAAAAACTCAATAAACCTAAAAAAACCCCCAAAATACCAACAAAATAAAACCCACACAGATTCAAGACTTCAGTGGGAATTATACTGGAACTGTGTTACTGTCTTTGGGATTTTTTTTCTTGGTTGATCTTCATGTAGTTGTTCCATGATGCCTTTGGGCCCAAACCCAAAGCATGAAAAGTGAAATTGAATATTTGTATGAATTCAACAGATTTTAAGTCATACCTTCAATGTCACGCAAAAGGGATTTGGGATGACCTTCACTGTTGGTTCATGGGACGAGGCTGAGGGAATGGCAGATTTCTTACTGTGTTCCCAAGGTCAAGCTACAAAACGCTTACTCAAATTGAGCCCAAAACTTCAGTGCCAGTACTTTGGTTCCCATGCTTTTTTGTTTGTTGTTTTATTTTTCTCTCCGGATTAGAAGGATCTGCAGGAAACTTAGGACAAGGCACTAAAAAATGAAATGACTCATCCAATAAGGCAGTAAGAGATTTAATTAGATTCCAAAATCAGTAAATCTGGTTGGTTCATGGCAGCGTGGAGCTGGTGCCAAGCATGACAATCATCTTTGTGGGGGTGGAAAGCCCTTTCTGTTGGTACAGAACAAGGAGGTTGGGGGATGGAGGGTGCCAAATATCTGTCGATAACTCTGTAGAGGGAACACATAAGGGGAGGAAGAGACATGCCATCAATAACTACAGCTCACTGTGTCTGCCATGATCCCTGGAGCAGAAACTTGCTGTGAAAGTCCTAGCATGCAGTGTACCATGGGATCCTTCTCCAGGGCTAGTCATTTATCTTTCTCCGTGGCAACCAGGCGAAAAAGAAATGAAAATTTTTAAACAATTACAAGTGGAAAATTCAGGAAACTGCAATGTTTGACAAATATCAGTTCAAAGATGTCTAATGAACTGTGATTAAATATTTAATGTTTCAATTAGGGCCTGAATGAAACAGAATCCAGGTCCACACAAAAGCTAACTGTATCTTCTGTTCTGGTCCCTATCTTAACTTTTAGTATTGAGCCGTACTGTCTGTTGTGTGGGAAAGCGTCACACTGGGTTCTGACCTGGAGGTTTGCCAACTTTGTTTTGCACTTTGGTGTCAGAGGAAGTGGAAGAAGGATGGTTACCTTTCAGGCACTGCCTCTTGGTGGAAGGAACAGGTTTCCCATGGTTTCCTCACACCAGGTCCTTCCTGATCCCTGAAACAAATCATGTATGAATAAGGTAGAAATGGCAGGTTAATGTCTTAATAAAAATTAAAATGATTAAATGCAGGCCGGCACAATGGGGACCCTGAAAAATTCTGTAAACTTAAACACGCTTTAGGTTCACTTAATTCTTGCTTTGGTGAGAGGAGTGAATAGCTCTCTGTTTCATACAGCTTGGTTAAATCTATGTTTACAGCAGGGGCTGCTTGAGGTTCATCCGACTCAGAGGCTTTTGCTTTGTTCCTCTTCCTGCCATGGCACTGAGGTGCGTTCCATGTCTGCTCTATTTCCATTACAGGCTTGATCAGCCTTTCACTTCCTGAAACACCTGCCACCAGTTAAAATGAAATATCTGCACATATCGCGCCTTTTAAAATTTAGTCCTGTTCAGTTTGCAATCTCTTCTTTGTTAAAAACCTGTACTTTCAAAAATTACATATTGGAATGTGTAAGATATAAATTTATTGTAAAAGGAAAGTGATTTAAAGATTTCAGTATAATTTAACGTAATTCCAAACAATATTCTGTGTCGTTTTACCATAATAGCTTCTTTTTGATGATGGAAAGCTTTCTGTAATTCTGTCCTACCGCTCTCTGACAATAATTCCTATGCTAGTTGAAAGGATTTACATACCTATTACTGTAATCTTTTATATTATTAATTTGCACATCAGCTACCAAGTAATATTTTATAGAGATATCTTTCTCATTCTACAAAATTCCTTTCTGCCTTTTATAACTATTCAGAAACCAAAGAGCATAAAATATGCCATTTGGAAAGGAACTTGTTGATACCCCTTACTGACAGGAGAGATTGTCATCTGGAAGTTCCCAAAAACTGACAACAACCTTCATTTCATAACACACCATCAGCCTCAGCTACAAAGGCACCGAAATCAGGATGCAGCTCATTTTTTCATGGAGCCAAAGATTTCAAAAATAGACTCTGGAATGGTTACTTGTTCATAAATATTTTGAAAACAGTTGAAAGCTGTTTGGGGCACCTATGCTTACAAGGACAAAAGGCCAAAAAGAGGTCACTTGTCCTGCTTTGATTGTCACTAATGAGATCTTTTTTCCTCATTGTAAATGACTTTGCACTTGCTGAAAAACAGAGTTAAAGAGGACAAATAGGCGAGCTTCTAATGAGTCACTGTCTCTACATGACCTCAAAAACTGTCAGGCACAGTGCACAATGCGTCTGGATGTTGCTTGGTGTTCGTCCTGTTTTCACTGTTGGAAAGGAGAGCGGTGTACACTGTTTAGGGATGTTCCATCCATGGTGGTTCCAAGCAATTGTTAGGGGAACCGTTTATTTCTCCTTCCTGAAGTGATTTCTGATTGTGGACCTTGGCACTGGTGTAATAGAATGATTTTTATTTGGAGAGACTGAGTACCTGGGGTGAAGGTGAAGCTTCCTTCATCTTGAAGTTTAGTGTCCTTTACGGGACCAGGTTGGTAGCACTGCCTAGAAATGCTTGGAGAATAGCACAAATGAGCAGTTCCTCCAAACACGGTACACTAGAGTTATTAATTGTATGAGTCTGTGTCCTAGAAATTCCTCTTCCAACAGATTAATCAGATTGGATGAAAAAAGGAATTTTAACACTTCAGAGGGTTGTTGTCAATATAATAACATCATAGTCTAACCAATTATAATCACTTGTATTTCAAATAAAGTAACATCCTTCCTATAAATGGTAGCTCATTTTTTCTGTCTCTCATACTCAGTGGAAGCGAAATTCATGCCACTCTTGTAGAAATTCTGTTAAGCAGTAATTCAGAATGGATTTATCCTTCAGGATAGAAAGGGATTTCAAATATACAAGTGCCGAACAGAGTCAGACCCATTTACCAAGGCAGGGGAACAGGATAACATGACACTTTTCTGAGGAGTTCTAACTTAATTTTTCCCCATTCATGTTAGTGTTCTTAGAAAGTGATTCAAGTTACGTAATCAATGAAGGATTCAGAGTAAATTCCAATTATTGATTTTCCTGGTAGTTGAGAACATCTCCTGTTTCTTTTACCATGCTTCTAATCTCACAGGCTGAGTTTTCTTCCCTTCCAGTACCACAGCTGCATGCAACATAACAGGCATTTCTGATTTAATCATGCACTGTAGTGCACAAGGAGCTAAACTTATGCATTTATACCTTATTATGAGGAACAGGATCAACTGCAGGTTCACAGCTCCCAGGATAAAAACATCCAAGGGAACTATTGTATTCAGGTGGCCTGGCCTGTGGTGTAGTACACACCTATGGGCCTCCCCAAATTTATCTGTGTTAGAAAAAGATAATATAGTTTCTAGGTCACTGTGATTTTCTGTAAGTGCTTTAGAATCCTCTGCAATTTCTATTCCAATCTTTCTGTACTAAAATTGTGGGTCTCAACTTAGCTTGGTTGTCCAACTACAGACTTTAGTCTATAAGATTTGTCTGCATGATCAAAGATCTTGTTATCCACGAACATGTTCAATTCCTACCCATCACTACAGGTGAGAAAGATTAGTACTCAGCTGGAGAAGACGAATATTTGAAATATTAGTCACAACACTTATTCCAATATTGCAATGAAAGTATTGTGACTCTCCAAAGGAGCCACAACTATGAATTTTACCAGGTGTTCACAAACTTCTTCGTTCTCAATTTTTCAACCTAGAAAGGACAGTTATGCTTTTGTAATTTACCTATTTCCCTAAATACTAGGAACTGCAATTAAGTGACTTGTACATACAAGAACTTTTCTGTTGAATACATCCCCTCTTGAGTGAAGAAAGGGTAGAAGAGAGCCATTGGGATGCTGGAATATGGGAAAATTAAAGCAGAAATCCTCTGTCCTGTAGCATAAGGGTCTGAAAGTGTTTATGTGAGAGGGTGAAAACCTCAGAAAGTTCTTTAAAATGCTCCAAATATATCACTTTCAAGGCTGAGGTCATTGTCAGCAAAGTAAGCCATGCTATTGCAGCCCAGAAATCCAGCCATGTCCTGGGCTGCTTACGAAGCACTCCAGGTAGCAGGTGAGGGAGGGGATTCTGCCCCTCTGCTCCGCTCAGGTAGTGAGACCCCACCTGAAGGGTGGAGAGGGACTTTTGACAAGGGCGTGGAGTGATAGGACAAAGGGGTATGGGTTTAAACTGAGAGTGGGTTTAGATTGGATATTAGGACGAAAATCTTCCCTGTAAGGGTGATGAGGCAGTGGTACAGGTTGCCCAGGGAAACTATGGCTGCCCCATCCCTGGAAGTGTTCAAGGCCAGGTTGGATGAGGCTTGGAGCAGCCTGGTCTAGTGGAAAGTGTCCCTGCCCATAGCAGGAGTTTAGAATGAGGTGATCTTTATTAACCCAAACCATTCTGTGATTCTATGATTCCCCATAGAAATTCTGTTTAAGATTTACAGCATTTCATGCTCTAATGAAAAATAAAAAATATTATGTGTGTGTCTGGACTCTGCTTCTCTTTGATTTTGGGGTATCTTGGTTCCAAGCAGTTTTCTTCTGTCAATATAGCACCCAAGAATTTCCAAAGGACAAGAGATACAAGACAATGAAAGCAGTAAGTGGGTGTAATATTCTCCTACTTTTGTGTAAATCAGTCCTTCATTAGGGTTTGAAACAGGTGAGGATGATAGAATAAGAAAAACTGACACTCATTTAGTGCCATTAGGACTATGGTAAGTGCAGGTGCCTGTTCTGGAGACCTGGTTGCCACCAGGCCTCCAAGGCTGTGCCTCAGTTGCCAGGTTGTGCTTTCTAAAGAGAGCAAACATGAAATGAGCCACAAACTTATTTTATGTCAGGAAAGAAAAAAGTGTTGGGTCTCTACTGCTGAGTTGCAGATCAAAACTTGTATTTAATCACGGCAATGAAAATAAAAAAAAATAAAGGGGAATAAAGATGTTTAGCATCCATGAAAAAAAAGAGAATCTCTGAAGACTCATGCTGGAAAGTGTTTGGCTTTTATCCTGTTCCAGTTAGCAAATAGCAAATGTTATTTTAATTCACATTGAGTTTATAATTTTACCCTGCAATAACAACAGTATCAAATTAAAAGTTCAGACAGTACTAGTTCTTGCTTTAAGGACTTAATTGTATCTGATAATGCTCAAAAGCATTTAACTTGGCAAACTAAGGGGTTTTCACAGGGGTTTTCACAGTTTCTACAAGGCCATAAAAGTATCTATGGAAATTCCCCATAAATCATGTGAAGCCTGAGATGAATCTCTCATGCTTGATGTTAGATGTTCATCTTGTCCCTTGTGAACTTGTGATATATATTCTTTTCTGGTTTAGACTCTAGCAAAAGCTGATCCACTGCATGCAGGATGGTTCTGTGGATCTGGCTTAAAATACTACTGAAACGTCATGTCTAGACCTCCTTTAGCTGTACAAATGCTAAATGTATATTATACCTTATAAAAGGTGATATAAAAGGCAGGAGGAGCATTACAGAAGTTCCTTTCTGCCTCTGGAGCCACACATGACTCTTGGCCTTCACATTTTCAGGTCACTATTAGGATACCGCCTGGTCATGGACTTTCTCCAGAAAGCCCTGATATATCATTTCCGGCATCAGCCAAATGTATTTATTGAAAAAGCATAGGTTCCAAGACATTTCAAAGACATACGGGAATAAAACAAAACCAACACAACAGGAAAAAAACCCCAGGAAATGCTTATTCCAAATTTCTCACAGTTGAGAAGAATGGTGTGGAAGGGAGTGTGCTTTTTTTAGGAATTGTGCATTGAAGGAAAGTCTTCTCAAAAGATTTTTGGGGCATTTCTCTGAAAAATTCACAGGTTTTCTGCCTCTCAGGGATTTCAGCTGTATGGCTGTCTAAGTAGTTTGTGGTGGAAAAGATTCTGTCTGTCCAGTTCCTCTCTGAGACAGCTCATGAGCCACTCTGAGGGGCCTGTGGTGTTGCACCAATTAATTATTTTTAAATAGAATCAGTATCTACATTACACCCATGAGTTTAACGTAATGAACAAGTAAAATACAAACAAGCAACACTTTTGCAATGGCATTTTTATTTTCTTTATCCAACCACCTGTGGTAAAGCTGGGTGGAACTCTCCTCACTAATTGCCTTTCATTCCAAACTAAACTTACCTCCAGCTGGGAGTGCTGCAGGGGTCAACAAATCTTTAGGCACCTCACTAGAGCGAGTCTGATAGAGCACACACCAGGGTTAGTATTGAGCAGGAAATTGGATAAACAAGGAGTACCTGGAATCAATGAAAAGATCTTTCAAACTATCGAGTTACACAACAGCTTTTACTGAAGTAAGATACATGGATATATTCCCAGGAGGAGGTGCTGGGAAGTCTAAGCTAAGCAAGAAAGGGAAGAGACACCATGGAACTACTCCGGCTCCTCTGAAATACTTAGAGATGTTGCTACCAAAAAGCAATTCTAACTACACCAAGCAGGGATGGACAGGGAGAAAAAGTGGGACAGCATCAGTCATAAGGTTGTTGTGGTTGTTTGATGGATCTGTGAAATATTTAGCAGTGTAGTACACAGGCAATCTACTTTTGACGTGAAAAGGAGCCTTTTGAATGGACAAATGGCACACCTGCTTATCTCCAATCTCATTAATGTAAATCTGAAATTTAGCAGTTGTTATCATATCTGTTCCTCTCTTGTCCCTGAGACCCCTTTGAAACCCATGTGCTGTGATGTGGGAAGGGTGGAAGGAAAATGAAGGCCTGGCTGCAAAATAAAAACCATGCTTCACAATGTGTCAAGGATCTCATGGCTTTCTTTTCTCTAGTCTTTTGAAAACCAGTCTTTCATAAATTTCTCTCAAAGGAATGTATGAAAGAGATGCATCTTAGAATATCAGCTTGGCTACAGCAATAAATTGCAGCTTCATACACATTTACAGTGAATTTCCTACCCACCAAGCAATTAGTTATCTGGTAATGTTTCCCCTTTGGCTCACTCATACCCTGATATGATACCTTTGTGTTTGCTCATTGACTCACAACTGAGACCTGGCAAACATTATTGAAGAGTAACTGTGCAAAGCAGACCATTAAAAAAAATCCTGACCCGTTCTTGCACATTCATTTATAAGTGTAAAACACTCCTTTCATCCTCCCCTGTGCTTTGTTGTCTAGAAGGTCTCCAAAGATGCCCTCTTTTGAAGGCTAAAGAGGTAATTTATTTGTTTTTCTTTGGCTTGATAGAAAATAATTGGTTATGAGAATGTGAATAAAAATTGGGTGCTGATATTGCAATACAGGCAGGAATAAATGTAGTAGCAGCAGTATTTTCCGTGCAGTTTTTCATTCCAAGGGAAGATCGGTTGTATTTCCAGATGATATGTGAAATATATTAGACTCAATTCTTCTTTTTCTCCGGTTTGTGGCATCTTCTTCTCTATAAGGCCTGTGTGAAAAGCTACAAACAGGTGTGATAAAATGTTACATCTGGTTTAAAATGTTATGGAAGTGTTCACTATAACAAAGATGGGCTCCAAAAGCTTTGCTTTCAACTGCTCTTGCCATTCTGGTTTGAACTCATTTTTTCATATAGGCCTTATCTCTTCTTGCACCTGCATAAAAGATGGGGTAAAATGAGACCAATTTGCATTTTAACCTCTCTCCAGGAGAGGTTACTTGGTTACATGAAGTAATATGCCAGTGACTTCACTGTTCTCAAAAAAACTAATATTGGGATCAGATTAGAGTTTATGATTATAAATACTGTATTTCAGGATAAATAGTAAAGTATGACCTATTCCTAAAAAGACATTTTGATTTAGAACATAAAGCTAAGAAATAAAGTAGATAGAAAAGTTTGAAGAAGAGTTAAAAAGAGATATTTTTCATGGAGACAAAAAATTTCTTTGTTCTCCTTAGCATTTAATTCTCCTTTTCCCTTGGGTGTGACCTCTTCCATCCTAGTATCAACAATCCATGGCATTAATATGATGTTTGCTCTCTTTTCTAGATGATTAATGAAAGTACTCAATCTTCAGTTCACTAATTAAATTTGACCTTGATAAAGGACAGCCTAGATGGACATTAGAGAATGGAAAGCAAGTAGGAGGAAATTCTACTTGGTGAGGACTTCAGGGTAGGAGAGGTTTACATGATGAAAACTGAATATCTGAAGTAAGAGAAAGTGCAGAAGTTCCTGAAAATTTGGTGATGTGTCAGAATCCACCAGAAACCAAACAGCTTACCCTATGTATAGCAAAGAAAATGTGAACACACATTTCTTTGGTCCAGTGTTTACCAGACAGGTCTGGGATTCCACACCCTGAATCTGCCAGAAAAATGATTGCAAGTTTTCCAGTAAATCTCAGTTTACCTAAAAGCACGGTCTTATAATACACAATACTTGTGAATAGTAGTTAAAAGGGTCTTCATTTAGATGACCATATTCAGGAAAGCAAAATAGGATTTGTGAGTAAAGCAGGGTCTCTGCCCGGAAAGTCAGAAAATTGTGTTGGATTTGCCATTTGACAATTTTTCACCTGAAATTTACATTACTTAGACACAAAAATATACAACTTATAAGCAGAGTAAGAGTAAACAGAGTAATGCTGAAATAAATTCGTTAATTTGAAGGATACTGTAAGAAAAAAATAAATTGTGTTTATCAGGGAACACACTGGTAAGGAAGGATATGAGCCCTTTAGCTCACACATTCAAGGATAAGGGCACATGGCCTCAAGTTGTGCCAGCGGAGGTTTAGATATTATAAAAAACTCCTTCCCTGAAAGAGTTGTCAACCGCTGGAAGTAGCTGCCCAGTCACCATTCCTGGAGGTGTTTAAAAGATGTGTAGATGTGGCTCTTAGGGACATGGTTTAGTGGTGGGATTGGCAGACCTGGGATAATGATGAGACTAAATGTTATCAAAGTTTTTTTCCAACATAAAGCATTCTGTGATTCTGTGACCCTATGATTGGTATTTTTAGTCTGCTACCTTTGTCTCATAATTTTGCAAATGTTGCCTGCTCTTCCCAAAAGCAAAAAATACTTAATAAAGATTAATATCTTGCAGCAAGTTATTACAGGACTTGAACTCCAAAAGCCAACATATCGGCATCAGGTAAGAAAGTGAACAGAGTATGTCTGGATTGAGTGATAATAATTAAAAAGAAAATCCTAAGAATTAACCAGATGATTTTGTGGCAATGAAATAGTACAATCGATCTCCAGCAAAATCTCTGCAGTGTGCTGACACACGTTCTGTAGCCTCAGGTCAGCCTTGGTTTGCTCAGTTGCAGATTCATCTGGCTAGCAAGTTTCCTAGCTCGAATCATAAATCATTAAAAAGTTATTCTGTTATTCCAAGCACTGATGTTCCAGTTTGTTGGTGCTCTTCTCATGCAGGGGCACAGAACAGCTAAACAGGTCATTGTTTGACTTATGCAGCACTTCTGTGAGAGGCTGGTAAAATGTTCAGAATCACTAATGCCCATTTTCTGTCCACTGGCAATGACCTCTCTGTGAGAGGCTCAGAAAAGCACAGCTTGTGCTGAGATGTACCACTAGGAGTAGCTGGAATCTCTGCTAGGTAGATGTTATGGACGAAGACAATGTTATCTGTTAGTTAAGCAAGAAATGTTCAGGATGACCATATCTCTGATATTTTATCTTTTCCACCCATTCCAAACAGGCATTGCAGATGTGTGCTGGAATTTTCTGGAGACATTCTGCATTCTTGCAGCCTCCCTTTCTGGTAAGCACTTACCGTGCCCTCCACTGTAGTGGCTCTTGACACCAACATCTCCCTCATAGAAATTCCCAGAGATGTATGTGGGAATACAAGTGGGGCACAGGGAACAGGAGCAACGACACTGTCTATAACAGCACCATGAAAAGCAGTGTTGAATGAATGTACGGGACATGTGACCACTGTTCATTACCAGAGAATCTGGCTACCATTTCCTAACGTTGTGCTGAAGTTTCATCAAGACGGCTTTGGTCCTGGGGTGGAAGATGGAGGAGATGAGCACACAAGCTGATATGTACATCAACCTTCACAATGTTCTCAACTAATTTGCTAGACTTACTGCCAGGTGTTGGTGTTAATTGATGCTGTTTCTACAGATGATTCAGTGAGCTATTGTTCAGGGCCAGCTGGCTGTGTGGGGGACATGGAGGGATGAGAAGGAAATGTCAGGGTTGTACATACATCAGGGAATAAGATGGGTGTCATGTCTTAAAAATGGGTCCAAACAAGTAAGGACCTCTACCTTCATTGGCCTGCCTAAGAAATAGGGCTGAGTTGTTTAGTATGGCTGAGTTGTAGAAGGCAGCAGAAAAACCTTGAACATCCATCAGTAGTGCGTAGTTTCCTATACAAGGGGAATGGAGGGACTTTCAGCCATGATATGTTTGAAGAAGCCACTGAGTGACTAATGGATGAGTAACTGCATGCTGGCTTAATTACAGTGTCTGGATTTGTGCACATCGAGTCTTTGTGGAGACCTTTAATACATACCTTCAGCTTTCAAACTACTCCTAGACCTCCACTTTGACTATTCAGATCTTCCCTCTACCTCTAGTCCTCTGAAGTACATGCAAGTAACACACAGGAAACACTCTGGGCCATGAGAGGGGCAAGCTTGGCTAAATCTGTAATATGTCCCTTGATAAAATTCAGAGTAAGTGACTTTGTCAAGCTCCCTTCTCTTTCTGCTTTGTTCCAAACACACCTATATCACAGTTGCATTTTGCATCATGTCTCTGGGGCAAACCGCATCCTTAAGTTACTCCCTGGAGGTAAAAAATGAACAATGCCACAAAGAGAGGTGGGACTGCAGAGGAAATCTGAAAGTAAACGGAAAAAGCTAATGGGTGGCTGCAAAGCTGCAGTACCTTTTCAAGTGTGTCACATCAGCCAGCACTGGAAAACACCAGTTCAGAGTGGCACTGCTGTCAGCTCATGTGCTTCGTAAGACCAGTTTTCTCTTGGATCAAATTTTTAACAGTAAATCACAGTGTATAAAGCTGACTCTGTCATTAAATCAAGAGTCAGCTAATCCAGCTATTCACTTAGAAGGAAACTTCCTTGATATTTAACATAAATATAGCCTTTGAGGCTTACAGTTTTCAGAGCCAAGGCTCAAGGGAGAAAGTGATAAAGGCAGGCAACTGTGGATGGCAAAACAGGAGGATCATTAAAGGGGTTGGAAACAGACCTGTCATATTTAGTTTTGTTGGCAATTTAGTTATTAAAGGAATTAAAGTTTGAGGGTATTAGAGAATAAATGGCTTGTTTTACAGTGCTGTGAGGGGAGCTACAGACTTCAGTATGTCATAGTCATCTCTTTTCAGAAAACTGGGGGAAAGGCTGTCCTTTTGGTGACTGCAGTTTGCTCACAAGGCTTCATCTTTGGAAGTAAAAATTGTCTTATCAGTGGCTCAGATTATTTTGTTCTTCCTCCATCACACTACTTCTGTGTCATAACAATAACACCTGGGACTAGTTTGAGCACCAGTGAAATTCTGTGTTGAGGAATTCAATTAGTGATGTTTCCCTGGGGAAAAAAATGATAGAGCAGGTTATAGAGACTGATTCCATGGTGGTAGAGGGTAGCGAGACAGTGCAGGTTTAGTGCACCTGAGGCAATGAGAGGCAATGGGGAGCTGTCCCTCACTCAGACCTGTGGGCCTCTCCTCTCCACTTGGAAAGTGATGGTGATGTAGACAGGCAGAATCTGGGTGAGATACCTCTACTCTAGCTTAGGAACACCAGTTTGGATGACACCAACTTGCAAGAGTAGCTCTGATCAGGAAGATGTTTTTAAATATCTCCTGCAGCTGCAGATTTGCATTGAAAGAAGCAGCAGCTGTTTCAGTCCCTCTGAGGACTTTTGCCCCTGTATAATCCTCCCAGTGTGAATACCTGAGATGATTGTTCTTTTTTGAAGTGCCTGGAGACGCCATGGATAGAGAAAGGTGTTACTGTGACCTTCAAAAATCAGATAAGAAACTCAGTCAAAACTGACATTCTTGTGCTTTTAAATATTGCTTGCAGATTTGTGAGCCCTAGATGGGAGACAAGAAGATATTTTCCCCCTTCCTGAAATTGTGAAACATCACCTAAGGGCTCCAGATATAGTCAAGAAACAAACAAGACAGAGGAGTTAATGCACCTGAATGTGACCAGCCTTAGTAGCTGGAAAGAAAACCCATGAAGAAGGGCTGCAGCTCACAGGTGTCTGACAGTTTCCAGGCTCTGTCTCATCTGGCTTTGGAAGCAATCCAATTAAAGGGCAAAACTGTCAGAATGTGCTTGGGAAGGCACCCAGAAGCAAGCAGGCTGGTGCCAGCACCATCACCAAGGCATGGCAGAGACGTATCAGGCTAAGCTGAGGCACAAGTGTATGAGTGAGAATCAGACAGGAGTTTGCCTGGCTTTTCTTTTACTTTTTTCCTTTTCGTTCCTTTGTTTTCAAAGAAATCCTAGGAATCATTAAAAAGAAGAATGAAAGTTTCTTGACCTAAAATCCCAGAGAGGATTGATTTTTTTTTCTTGCTTTGAGAGATTGCTGGTGCTGGCAAGTGACTCATTAAACGATAGACTTCTCTCTGAAGCATTGCTGTGCCTGTGAGAGGAGTAAAGGAGAGGTTTCCTAGAAGAAAAGTAATTTGATTTTTTTCATTCAATATATGATGAGTTTCCTTTCTTTCATTTTCTTCTTGGGATACTTCAAACTCTTTCCAAGGATTGCTGTATAACAGCTGCTATGGGAGAAAATAGTAAAATTTTTTAAGTCATCAGTTAATTATTTATTATTTTAACAGTGGAAAAAACCCCTTATCTTTTAGAGAGAGAATTATGCCCTATTTTGTTAAGCTTTTTTCTATTAAGCCTCTAAAAATGGACAGAAGATGGGAAACTTGAACCCAAAACCTTACCTATGAAACAAGGAAAAGTTCTACCGTTTCTTTCTGTGTTGAATTGTCTCTGTTTCCTCCCCCATTATATACATCATGGTGTGATTTTGCTTGAAACAATTTGGTTAATTCGGAGTGACAGCATCCCTGAGCTTTAATTTCAATTCATTCCTAGGAGGACTCTGGGTGATCTCTCCTTTTATAAACCTGAACTTACCTGGAGTGGTCTGTCAAACTGTCCTTCTTCATCTGGCAAGAGGCCCTCAAAAGGGTTTATTGCTGCTCTTCAAAGTGGAAGAACTGACACCTTCATTACAAGGTGGCTATAACCATTAGGTAGCCTTATCAGCAAAGCCAATTAACAAATGCTCTGATAATGGTGACAAATGTTAATGTTCCACTTTTTTTTTTTTCTGAATGCTCCAGAACACTGAATGGGGAAAGATCTGAAAATTGTTTACTGTCTAAGATTTCACTCTGCCAGGGAAGTCTTTTCCAGGACAAGAGAGGTTTTTTGCAATCCTGAAATGATAAGCAGTAAAAGAAAGGAGTGTAATAAAAACAGAGTATAAGGGAAGTATCTCCTTATGGACTAAAAGGGTTATTTAATTGCTGCTTGGAAAATTGCATATCTCTTTGAGTGCATGTCCTGTTTGAAGGATGACTTATGCTCCAAGTTTCTCAGTTTAGGAAGTTGTTGGTGTGCTCCCAGAAGAGGGAAAAAGTGGATGTTAAGGTCCTCTCCAGCCATTGCTCAGAAACAAGAGACATCATCCTCTCAAAATGTCTGTAAAGGCACTGGTCTGGTTTAGGTGGTCTTGGTCTCACTTAAACTGTTTTGTTTAGTGCTTTCTACGAGCTTGATGTGTCTGAAGCCTGGATTCAGGCCATGGGAAGCATTAAGCCCAAAACCATAGGTGGGGCTCAGGCACATGAACTGGGGCCATGAGACAGCAGGAGGTTCAGTCCCCAAAAGCCATGACCCATATGGGACACACATTTAATAACTGCCCTTCTAACTTGGTGAAAGACTGTCACAGAAGAAATTTCACTGTGGTCCCCAAAATCTGTGGCAGTGATGTGAAAAATAAGATAATTGCCATACAGGGATATGTTCCAGGGATATGTGCATCATCATAAATGCACGGACCCGGCATGAAACAGCATCTGCAATCACAAGGTCTGATTGCAGTTGTATCAATTCAACTTTCTCAGCTTGAAAGATGAGAAACATAAATGTAGAGGTGGAGGTGACTGGGCCTCAAGCAGGTGAGGAGAGAAGGGGAAAGGACAAGGAAGGTCACAGGTGCTGAAGATCAGAAGATTTCACACACACAAGAAATGATTGTTGTGTAAAGTGTGCTAATTCATAGGGAGAAGTTCAGGTATGCACACAGTGAAAAAATTAAAGACACATATCCTTGTGGATCCTTTGACACCACAAATAAGATTTAATTTATTGCAGCCACTCCGTGTGACCTAAATTGATTTTACTAGGTCTCCAACAGACATTCCACTGACTTTCCTCTATGCAAGGAAGGACAGTGACATGAAAACCTTTGAAGGTAGGTGCAGGAAAAAGATTCTCATTTGAGGTGGGAGTTTGGCTCAGATTCGTCTTTGAAATGAAAAAAGACTTTAAAAAGTCTTTTAGTCAGAGAAGGTGGGGTATAGAAAGCAAATAAATATTGATGAAGAATGAAACTGAGCATATAACACCACATTCATTAGGTTTCTCTCTCCTGAGCTTCTGGGATGTTTTATGCATTTTAAATTAACCAGTTTAGCAGAGGCCAGATTAATTCCTACCACCTGGAAATGTGCACATATGTATGTATCTATTGAAGGTCTTTCTGGAAGCAGGAGGTATTCATCAAGTGTATAATTTGCTCTGTAAATTTTCATTTTAAATTGAAAAATGTCTCATAAATAATGATTTGAAGCCTCAAGAACATGAGGCCAACAGTGATATAAAAAAACATGAGGAAAATAAACATACTCACATGCAGAGAGAAATGACCACAACAAGGCCTATGGAATGCATTAAGGCAACTCTGTTGTACCATTTATGTCCCAGTCTGCAGAGAAAGTAATCCATTCAAAGTTTCCTGTTGAGTTCTCTGACAATTTTTATGGCAAATTTCTGTTGAAAGAAGTTCTAAACATTTTTTCCACAGATATGCTTTTATGCCAGCTTTGACACCGATTCCTTCTGTTGCCTTAGGCAAATTCCATCCAAAACTTTGAGCTTTTCTAGGGTTGGTTTGCTGCCTTTGTGAAGGCTGTCATATTTATGGAATGAAGTGGTTGGGTTGTACTCAAACTGTGTACAATGGAAAGTTATCCATGAGACTCCTTGTATCCACAACTGTCTTTGTTCCTTGATAAATTAGGGGTGCACCTGCTCCTCATGTGTTAATGTCATGATCAGTGCTCCGAGATCATGTGCATCGATGCTCTCTGGGTCTCTCTGTTCCTTTGTGGGTTCCTTGGAGTTATTGGCCTGGTTGTGGCTCAGGCTTTACCTCCTTTGGACCCTTTACCAAACTACCTTGTTTGGTTAAGGGGGTTGGGTGCGTCTTTCTGAGGTCTGCTCACTGATAGTACACATTTACAGTCTGTGTTGATATCATCCAGGCCTAATTAAAAATCTGAGGTTTTTCTGATCAGCTTTTCAGTAAGAACAAATTTGGGCTCTAGATGCAAACTTTGACAATGTTAGAAGCCCTTGAATGCTTTACCAGTTTTACTGCTAGCATTACTGTTGGCACATCAGTCCCCACATCGTTGTGAGACCAAACTGAAGTCAGTTCTGACAGAATCCAGCTCATTGCTTTCACCTTGAAATGAAAGTCAGGTTGGAAAACTGCTGAAATCGGCTGTTTCTCGCAGCTTTTTCACAGTGCCTGATTGCTCCCCAGATGTCTGTGATGCTAGAGCTGGCACATTGGCCTGATCCTACCTCCTCAGCATCAGGCCTGGGGGAGAGTGCAGCAAAGTTTAACGTGAAAGAGATACCACCACTTGCGTCCTGTGATATCTCAGGCTTCTGTTTGCCTTCATTCATTTGTTTTTGAACCTCAGTGGTCTGTTTCAAGCAACGGAGCAATCCCTAAAATTA
Organism: Callaeas wilsoni; assembly: GCA_013398955.1. NCBI lineage: Eukaryota > Metazoa > Chordata > Aves > Passeriformes > Callaeidae > Callaeas > Callaeas wilsoni. The sequence goes on along the minus strand of VWPU01007928.1, from coordinate 124,389 downwards.
AAGGGGACTTGTATGTGCCCAGAATTGCTGCCTGTTGCAGTGTTATCACGGCTGGCTCCTGGCACTGCTTTCAGATTCATGTAGCTTTGTCACCCTCTACAATTCCCTGACAGGAGATTGTAGCCAGTTGAGGGTTGGCTTCTTCTCCCAGACAACCAGTGTCAGGACAAGAGGAAATGTCCTCAGGGGAGGTTCAGGTTGGACATCAGGAGGAATTTTTTCACTGAGAAGGTTATCAAACATTGGAATGAGCTGCCCAGGGAAGTGATGGGCTCGCCATAGAAATGACTGGACATGTCACTTAGCACCTTGATTTGGGCTTGATGGTGCTCGAGATCTTTTCCATCCGTAATGGTTCTATGATTCTAAGGTTACATGAAAAGCCAGGCTACACAAACCTGTAATGCACACTGGCTCTTGCTCTGACGTCTTTCCTTCTGTTGGCATTTAGGAAGTCCATGTGCTTTCCATTAGAAAAGGTGTTAGATACCAGAATGTTAGGATATCCTGCATTGTATAATCACTCTCACTTCCCCTATATTATACACAGAAAGAAATTAACCCTTTGGCATGAAATGATAATATTTAGTCACCACAAAGAGCACACAGATCCAGCAATGTTAAAGGTACAACCATTTAAGGATGAAATTCCAGCTGAAAGCTTCATGTGTTTAAATTCCATTTTAATTCAGATATGTTTCCTGACTTTCATGAATATCTGTGTTATTTATAAGCTTTTGCTAAATACCGTTGATGAAAACTTTTCAATCTGTGCACTGTTTGCAAACTGTTCCTTTCAAATCATCACTATTCATCATATGTGTAAGCTCACGTGGTCTGGTTCTTTGCAACCTGCTTGGATGCCTGAGATACATTCATATGAAAATAATGAGCAGTATTTCTTCAGTGCAATCTGTTTAACATTCAGAAATGTTTTCAAACCAGGAAACAGTTCTCCAGTTCACAACTAAACAGGAGAAGAGTGAGACCTGTTGAATAGAAGAGCTCTAAGTTAGAATCTAAATTAGATTTGATTATTCTGAAATACATTCATGAATATTTTACTTAGTCAAAAGTATGCAGTGAAATATTTAAAAAGGTAGGCCTGACCCAAGTAGAAATAACTTCAATGTTCAGTATGAATAATAGCAGAGACTTTATGTGGTTGGATTTCTCTCTGCATTCATATTATGCCCTTGGACAATACTAGCATTTTTCATTATTGCAATACCTGACACCACAGACATGCATAATCTTTACCAGTGAATGTGCTTGAAGAGCCAAGATCCAAGAGCAACAAAACATGTGGGTGTCTTTCTCTCTTACGTTAGGTTTAAAATAAAGATTAGCCTGACAAGGCCCAAATTTTCCCCAACTACTCTCACAGAACACCAGAACTGGAAACAGGTTCCTCTATTCCCAACATCATGCTCTGAATTTATTTTAAATGGTACCTTCTCAAAGTTATTAATTCCAATCAAACTCAGTCTAAAATATGGGGGGGTTTAATATTTGAAATTATAATTTTCTTAAGACTTATAATGATGTAATTGAGTTTGGTTAATTTTCATTATCTTACAATCATTTAATTTCATTCATAAATTGCACAAATGCTTTTGACATAATAATTTTGTAATGTTAATAATGTGAAATACTAAACGTATGTTTGTTTGAAGAAATTTAAATTTACTCAATTATCAAAAGAACTGCATTTGTACAGTGCTTTTGCAATTTTTTTTTACCAAAAGCAGTTTGTGTAGAAATTCTGTAACAAAAAAAAAAAACAGAAAAAGGATTTCAGAAGAGAAGAATTACGTTTTGACAGTTGCTTGAAAAGAAGAAAGAGATTATAGTGCCAGAAAATGAGAGTTGTGAAGTGCTGAGCTTTCAAAAATGACGTGGAGATCGTGTTGAAGAGGATGATACAGAGTACAGAAGACACATAGCTGAAGAGTGGAAGCTGGACAGAAAGTGTTCTTTGGTATGGTAATCTGTTTAAATCCCCAAGAAGTGAATCAGGGCTCTATTTTAATAGAATATGAATGATTTATACATATCTCACAACCTACTCTCAAAAAACATGAGCAAAAAAAACCAAAACGTTTTTAACCTTTTGACACGATCAACTCCACATCACATCTCTGCTGTGAAACTTTAATGTTCTTTCAGGTTTATCTCCATCTGCAAAATGATTATGGCAAGTACCTGAACCTCTTTAGTAAGTCTTGCAACAGCTCTTTTTATTTGTTCCGCTCTGTGGTTTCCACAAGTAAAGTACACAGTCAGCACCATTAAAGGGGGCCATTTGAAGTTGGTTGCCTTGCACTTTTTTTTTGGTGGCAATAACTATATATACTCTAGTAAATAGAAGATATAAAGCAGAAGTGTAAGTGGAAAACCTTGATCTATGCAGGCTTCTGAGAAGCACTTAGGCATTAACTCAGGAAGGAATAGTGTGGAAATCCTGCATATTCTTTCACTGTTCATTGCCTCAGTACCTAAAAATATTCCTTTGCTTCACCATTAAGCCAGGCGTGATGAGGGCAAGGTAAGCCAGCATGAAAGCAGAGGTTGCTCTTCTTTTTCAGGACGAAAATATCCAAATAAATCAGTATATACTGAAATACATAACCAAGGATCTGGGTTGTGTTCAAGGAAGCTGTGAGCTGGGGGTGGTTTCTTGGAAGTGGAAGAGGATTTTTGTAACTTCGGGGACAAAGCACTATTTTGGGAAGTGGCTGTTTGAACTGCAAAGAACAGAGAACTTGGAGACTCCCACTGCTCCAATAAACCTCAGTATCTGACAATTAGCAAATCGTTGTTAGAAGATTTTCCTCTGAATGTATTCTGCATGTTTGTGTCTTCTGTTTTATTCATGTACAAATGAAGACTACAAAGATTTTTCTTTTTTTCTATTCCTTTTTTTTCCCAGTGAAACAAGTTATTCAAAACTATTTTTAAAATTTATTTTTTCCCCTCCACCGTTCCTTTTTAGCTTCAGTTGATAGGTTTCCAAGCCTGCTTTCTCATGTCCTGTAAATAAAACAAAAGGATGAGAGTTGGAATATTTCTGATGCACTTATATAAGATGCACAGGGAACAAATTCCAAAGGAGACAATCACAGATGTCCTCAGTATGGAAGACTACATTTGGCTTAAGTTCCAGAATTAATGACTGTGCAGTTAGTTATTGTTAAAATTAGATTTACTGCCAAGTTTGTTAAAAAGCACTAGTAATTAATACTGAAAATATTTTCTTCCTATATAAGCTAATGCAGTCATATCTTGGGAGTCAACTTGCATCATGATTTGATTGCTACAGCCCAGATTTTGTTGGCATTTTTGGTTATTCTTTTCAAATAATTGTCTTAGTGTTTTCATTTGATCAGTTAAATTTTTAGTTACTGAAAAAAAAGTTATTCTGATGCCAAGTAGAAGTAGCTCATGTATAACACAAACTGATAATTTAGTGGAATGACTGTTCTGGATGATAAGCAGAGCTTGGAGAGAAAAGCCAAGGACCACAACATTCAAAGCTGCTCTTTGGAGTACAAATGAGGCTCCTTCACCACAGAATAATGAAAGAAATGGGACTTGAAGTTATTCAAAGAAATCCTTCCTATTAAAAGAGAGGAATTTATTGCACTTGAATCAGATGCTAACAAAGTAAAAAATGTCTCCTTTTCAAACTAGTTTCTTGGGAAATTATAGAAATTATAGAACCAGGGAATCATAGAATATTCTGAGTTGGAAGGGACTGACAAGGATCATCCAACTCCTGGCCGTGCACAGGATAGTCCTCAAGAGGCACACCGTGTGCCTGAGAGTGTTGTCTAAGCACTTCTTGAGCTCTGCCAGGCTTGGTGCTGTGACTGCTTCCCTGGGGTGCCTGTTCCAGTGCCCAGCTACCTTCTGGGTAAAGAGCCTTTCCCTACTATCCAACCTAAACATTCATTGCCAGGATTGGACTCTTTGGATTCCTATCTGTGGTCACCAGAGAGGAGAGATTGGTGCTGCTCTTCCTGTTCTCCTTGTTAGAGAGCTCTTGACTGCTACAAGGACTCCCCTCAGTCTCCTTTTCTCCAGGCTGAACAGACCAACTGACCTCAGCTGGTCCTCATGAGGCTTCCTCTCAAGGGTCATCACCACATTCGTAGCCCTTCTTTGGATGCTAAAGGAGATAAATGTGGTCTGCAAGGCTGTTAACAATCACTCATGTTGGGAAATGCAGAGAAAGCCACAGCAGGCTTTGTTAGCTGCAGGAGGACTCAACTCAACCTCAGTCAAGATTATAATGATGGCAGAAACTGTAGATCTCCTCCTCCTTTCTCTGTCTGCTTACATGAGAAAGATAAGACATTTTCTTGAAAGACACCCTTGCTACATCCTGAGCAGGGGCACGTGGGATCATCAGCTTTAAACTGACAGATTTTGTAGCTGGGTTTCAGCCTTTCGTTTTGAGGTTTTTTCAGTGCTGCTGTTGTTGCAAAACTGGGTGATTTTATGACTGTCTGAAATAAGGGTAAGACTCGAGTCCCAAGTCCATCACTCAGAGACTCTGTGGTGTAATAACTCCCAAGAGTGAGCCAAAGCTCTTTATTGAGCCTCATCTTCTGATCCAAATTGTATAGCCCTGTTTCTGTTCCTGCTAAAACTTTGATGAACTTCCCCTCAACAGCTGCATGGAAGAAATATTTGATGGAAGGCTCAATTTCAAATTGATACAATAGACTTCAAACTATCTTTCCAGAACCAGGGTCTTGCTACTTGGCCTATAGCTTCTTCTCAATGTCTGCAAAAAATCCATTTACACAGGTTTCAAATTACTTCTCTTGAAAGCTGGATATTAACTAAGTTTGTTTCTATGAAAGCACCTTAAGCATCTTTGCCCACTCACTTTCTTATTTGTTTATGCACTTGCACTATAAAAACAGTTCATTAGAAGAAAAATGGAAATCATGTTAAGATGCAGAATAAAGTCTCCTCGGTTACTGAGCTTGAAATGCTGCCATAAAAAGCAATCCTTTCTGATGAGACACATTTTGTAATGTTTAATGAAAGGTAAAATGAAGACTTGAAAAAAATGATAGATCATAAAAAATCCCATACTTAATGCAGCACAAGGGAGAGAGATTCATAATTCTGGTGCGTGCACATTTAGGAACGGTTTTCTGCGGCATATCTTTAACTCAATCGACTTTGCAAAATCTGTTTTAGGTGCAAAGTAGCAGTGACTCAATTTTTTTTCCTCCCTCATGTTACCACTCAATTGTCTCTCTTTTGTAATTTTTATATACATATACACGATGTGTGTGATATGTACATACGTAGTTGTCATATTCAAGTAAACAGCTAGACTGAGCATTGTCTGTCCTAGCAGCCTCTAAATTTCCACAAATGTGGTTTTTTCCTTGGATTTTGGTTTTTCTTTTGATTCTTTGCTTATTTATCTAATGACTATGATTTTATTTGAGATCCACTGAATAAGGCCTCTCACAGACCCCATGCCCATGATAGGTAAAAGATGCTTGAAGACACTGAAAATTCCACTTGATATGAACAACCTGGTCTAACCTAACCATCTTTGAGTAGAAGGTTGGATTAGGGACCTCCATAGGTCCTTCCCAAATCAAATTATCCTGTGATTCTGTGATATTTTATTTTCTGTCAGCCAGCAGGGACAATGCTAGTATAAAGTTGTTACCAAAGGTAGATTACCTGTATGATTTCATTTGGAGAGGAAGAGCTCAGCAGCCTTTGCCCCAAATGCAAAGCAAGGCAAATCAACTGTTCTGTAGAAAAGACATGAATGGATTGTTTCAATCCTTATAATTTAAAATTAATAAGAAAATGATGAGATTTAAATTGTTCAAGAGCTATTAAAAATGAGTGGACTTCAGAGACAACTGATTGAGGATAAAAGGAGGAAATAATAAGATTGTGAATAGTGAAGTAGTTCTTTTTGCTCAGAAAGTCTTTTGGTGAAACTGAGTGAAGTGTGAGGGCAAGATTTTGGATCTAGGTTAGCAGACTTATTATTTGGCTGCAAAAGATATATATCCAATCTTGTTTTGGATAACTAGAAATAAATTTATTCGTTCTCTCTTATTCCAGTCACCAGAACAGAAAAACATTTCAATATAAAACATCTGCTCAATTAAATGAATTGAGCTGTGTCACACATTGGAAAGGTTGGAGTTCCTATGTTGTCTATATGAAACTTTTCCTCTAGTATAGCATGTAAAAAATCCAGGTACCTTTTCTAAGTGGCTATAGGTCCACATTAAGGTTAGTCTCCTAAAAATTCAGTGCATAATTAATTTAGAATATTCTAAAAACATTTCTATGAATTTATCTATTAAGTAAACATGATCTGGTAGATTCAAAGGCCAGATTCTTTCCAGAAAGAACCTCTTCAGCCCTCAGGGAGACATTTGAGAAGTCTGTGTACAAAACTGTGAAGGGGAGGTAAAGGTTTTTAAATGAACTAATAGGTCTAGGAAATTAATGCAATGGAATTTTAGAACTTTATTATTTATAAGTAAAAGTTATAGCTTAAACTTTATAATTAAAAGAGAATCATCAGATTAAGAAGATTATTTCTGTATCTATTCAAAGGTAATTCTTGCAGCTCATTGCATCTGTTGTTTTCACCAAAGATAAAAACAATAAGATCCTATCAGCAGAAGTAAGTGATGACAAAAAAACTGAGGTTCATTATCAAGGTAGAAGAGTATTGGATTAAAATGCAAAAGGATTTTCTTCTCATGAAGACTAGATAAACTGCCATAGGATGAAAAACTGTCACAGGATGAAATCTGGAGAAAGATTGAGAAGTTTTAAAAGTCTGCTGTAAAACCAAGTCTTCTCAGCAGAAAACAAAACAGAGGGAAGATGCACACTTTTAATTGGCTGACAATGACTGTGACCCCCCCCAGAGCCAGGCTGCCAGGAGAAAACATACTGGGATCTTTTAGGTGGGATTTCTCCATATCCAGAGGGAAATGTTAGTGCCATTGTAACTGACCTGGAATACAATTTATATTCCTCTCAAGAATTATTCAAGAGGGCTAGGCTATTAAATTTAGAATATGGGTACTAGAATGGAAGAATAGATAGACTGTGTCAAAAAAAAATTATCTAAAAGCATCCTTTCTTCTGACTAGCAAAATGAAAGCTAGAAGGGGATGTAATTGTTGCTTATAAATATCTACAAGCAGGTAAATTCCAGGAAGAGATGGAAGCCAAAGGACAAATGGAGTATAAACTGATTATAAATATGGTTAGGCAGGGAATTAGAAGCAGCCTTGCAGGAAGGAGATTAATGCAGATCAGCTGTTCTCTTGGAGTAGTATGTACAGATCACATAACTAATTTTAAGAGGGAGTTTGATAAATGCATGACTAGTGTGATATGACATGACTTCCTGTGATGATTGAGGGCTGGAACTGATTACCCAGGAGATCAGTTCCTAAGTGGATAGCTAATTGGTGGAGAGAAGAGGGAAAAAGCCAAGCAGCACACAGAATTGGGACTGGGATAGAAAGAAAGCCAGAGACTGGAATGAATTTACCCATGGAGGAGGTAGATATGTGGCTTAAGAAAGTCTTTTATGTTCACCCTTGTAGACAACACAGAGGAATCAGCATTTTCAAAGGGCAATTAATTCCACCAAAACAGCAGCATATAAAACCAGGGTATTTATCCTGTGCAACCTGCTCTAGGCAAACCTGCTTAACAAGGGGGTTGGTGTAGGGGATCTCTGAGGTCTTTTTGAACCCCGACCATTCTGTGATTCTGTGATTCTATGATTCTGCGAGTTATCTTGTGAAGAGAATTATCTTTTTCTAAATCCTTTTTTGTTGAAAATAGCAAGAACATAAAAGGCAAGATTTTCAGTGGCTGTAGTCAGTTGAAATGAATCTTGCCATATCTAAAGGAAAATGTGTGAATAAATGGGGAGATATAGAGAGAGATGTGAGAAGTTCTTCTGCAGAGAGGAAAATGAGGGTAGTGATTTAACCTAATTTCTGTAGTTTTATAATAACCTTGATATTTATTCAACATATAAATTACATTTGCAAGTGATTTCCTTGGCAAAAGAAGTAAATTGATAACGACAGTGTGTGCCTCAGAGAAATCCTGTGAAAGATGTGTGTTGGAAGAGTTGAAAGGTGAACACTTCATCTAAGTTTATGAAAATCAGTCTTTTCTAATTTTCTGTCAATGTTTCTTAAAGTTACAAAGCTGGTGCTACCTAATTTTCAATGCATTTGATCTGAGGAGAAACAGAGGCTTATACATATATTTTAAGAAATTAAGTTTTGGACCAACTAACTGTCCTCTACCACATTTACTATAAATCCACACTCTTTTCTTATGTTAATCTGGATGCTGAATTTACAAAATTCTGCAGTTTGTCCTCTGGTGTATTCATAGAATTATGGGTTGTATTGGAAGGGACCTTAAGGATCATCCAGTTCGAACTTCTCTGGGATCCTTGAAGGGGGTCTACAAGAGGTATGGAAAGGGACTTTTGACATGGGCATATAAGGCATAGAACAAGAGGTGATGGACTTAAACTGAAAGAGAATAGGTTTAGACTGGACATTAGGAAAAAATTCCTACTGTGAGCATAGTGAGACACTGGAAAATGTTGCCCAGATACACTGAGGATGCCTTATCCCTGGAAGTGTTCAAGGCCTGCCTGGATGGGGCTTTGAGCAACCTGGTTTAGTAGAAGGTGCTCCTGCCCATGGCAAAGTGGTTGGAACTGGGTGTTTTTTAAGGTCCTTTCCAATCCAAACCATTCTATGATGATTCTGTGATTCTTATTGCCCCTAACATCTCTGGCCAGCATTATTTCTGTGTGGGCATTACTGTTCCTAACCTAATCCCCATCTGCTTGGAAAATTTCTCGGTATTCTTTCCAGATCACCTATACTCACTTCAACCCTCTGCAGGCTCTCTGTTTAAGTTTGTCCGGGAGCACCTCGTTGATCCATGCAAGTGTCCTGGCATTTTTGTCCAGATTCTTCATCAGGATGTGTTGCTCCCAAGGTTGGACAAGGTGATCCTTAAATACTCATGAATTTTCTTGGGCCTCTCTTCCCTCCAGGATTTTATTCCATGGTATTCTACTAAGCAGATCCCTGCAGAGGCCAAAGTCTGCTCCCCAGAAGTCCATTGCAGTGAGCTTGTGCACCCTCCATGCTGTGCTAAGGGTTGAACTCCACAATTTCATGGTCTTTGCAGCCAAGGCTGCCCTTGAGCTTCACATTCCCCACCAACCCTTCCAATGCATTCCAGGAACTTCCCGCATTGCTTATGCCCTGCTGTGTTGTTCCTTCAACAGATATCAGTGTTTGAAGTTCCCCATGAGGACCAGGGCTTGTGAACACGAGGCTTCTCCTACATCTACCTGATCTTTCTGTTTGGGTGGCCTGTAGCAGATCCCACTATAATGTCGCCTGTTCGTGCCTTCCCTTTAATCCTGACCCTTAGGCTCTCAGTTAACTCCTCATCCATCCCCAGGTGAGCTCCATGCACTCCAGCACGTCATTGGCATAGAGGGCAACACTGCCTCCTCATCTCCCCTGCCTGTTCCTCCTGAAAAGCCTGTATCCTTCCATCCTAACACTCCGTTGTCATAGGAGCCATCCCACCACATCCCCATGGTGCAAATAAGATCACAGCCCTACAGGCTTGTGCATGTCTCTAACCCCTCTTTTTTATTCCTTGTGCCAACTTACTGGCTGCGGTGGCTGGAATTCCTTTGTGCTGCTCTTCAGGGCCTTCTGTCGACCTTTCCAGTCCCTGGGCATCTTCTGCTGGCACTCGTATCCAGCTGGTGGGATGGATTGAGGCCCTTTTCCCCTGCCCTATTTAGAGGGAATTACTACAATACAGAAAGTGCACTTACAACAGTGATTTGCAATTTCCTCCAAACCACACAGACATCAAAGCTTGTGAGACACATGAATGAACAATTTCAAATGCATGCCAAATTGCGCAAAAAGACAAGGGGCAAGATCAATAGCAAATACCAAAGAAAAGGAAAATGTTTATTTCTTGTGTAAAGAAACAGTGATTCTTAGCAAAGATCATTAAACATTGTATTGTTCCTGCCATGCCATGCATATGAAAGAATTCTATTTAATTTCTGCAGGGAGTTGTTTGTCTGGGAGTATTCTTTTCTTAGCTGTGACCAAAAGCCAGTTCAAAGTTACTTTGAAAATACCTGTTACACAAGCAGATACATGCACCCCCTTTGTCTTTTCGCTTTTTCCAGAGGTCACACAATTCACCTGCACCTTCCTACCTCCCACACTGACCTTATGCAAACCATTACAATGGAAGAACTACTGATATCTCCAGGTTGAAATACGGATATCAGCTGTTACCCTCTCCCAAGGCAGATGTTCATAGCAATGGTTGTCTCTTGTGTCAGGTGTCAGAAGCCAGCAAATAAAACTTCTACCATTGCCTTCTATGGTTGCCCTCACCTTGTCACAAATTCTGTGTAGTCCCAGCTGAAGTGATACAATCCTTCACTGCCAAGTGGGCTCTTCTCACCAAGAAGGTTAAAAATCACAAACTTCATGTTCTGACCGTAACAAGGGATATCTCAACTATATCACTCTTCCTTCCAGTGAAGAAAATTTGAGGATTTTGTCATTTTAGAGATGAAGGAATTGAATAGAGATATACAAGGTACTGTTGCTACATCCACTCATGTTACTATTTCCATTTCTCATGCAAGTAATAATTGATGGATAGAATCAATACAAAACTCATTCTTATGCCCCATGTTTCAAGCACTCAAACTACAGCAGGTAACACACAGGGCTATCTCAGCCAGAGTTACTTGTCCTTAAAGAAGTGGATGTCCACTGGCTTCCTAGCAATTGGTCATTACAAGAGAATATTCACTGCATTAAATTTACTGAGCCTGGGTAAAGTTGGCTTGGTTGGGTTAGTTTGTTGGCACATTAGCATTCTGCAGCAGACAGAGGTTTGTTTTAATTACTTAGAAGTGTTGCATGCACACAAATCATTACCAACCATTTTCTTGTAATGCAGACACACTAGGGGCAGAGCTTATGCCAAGACAGTATGACTGGGCCAGCATTTTACTGTGATTGATATCTTACAACTGAAAAATCAGACGGTTTTATTACTTTTTTTGATTGTTTTTGGCCTCCCAATTGCCCCTAGCATTCTGGCTTATATATTTGACCTGAACATCTGCAACAGAATGAGAAAATGAGAGGACTCCCTTCACACAAGCCACCCTCCCTCCAGCACTGGAGCTGTATTGTGTTTTAAATATTTAGAGCAAAGGAAGACCGTTTAGGTAGAGTTACTGTGAAAAAAAAAATTATAGCTGGTGTTTAAAGTACTCCTAAAGCTTTGTCCAGTGTTCGTTAATACCCAGTTAGAGTCATTGAATAGCTTAGGTTGGAAAAGGCCTTTAGGATGATCAAGTCCAGCTGCTAACCCAGCATTGCCAAACCAGCTGCAAAACCACATCCATAAGTGCCACATTTACATGCCCTCTAAATAGCTCCAGAGATGGTCACTCAACCACCTCCCTGGGCAGCCTCTTCCAATGCTTGACAACACTTGCAGGGATGAATTTTTTCCCAATATCCAATTTATAGCTCCCCTGTCACAACTTGATCTCAACTCCTCTTGCCCTCTCACTTGTTACTCGGAAGAAGAGGCCAATATCCACCTGGCTACAACCTCATTTCAGAGAATTGTAGAGAGCAATAACGCCCCCTGAGCATCCTTTTCTCCAGGCTAAACACTCTCGCCTCTCTCAGACTCTCTCTAGATCCTTCCCCAGCTCTGTTGCCCTTCTTCGGACATGCTCCAGCACCTCAAAGTCTTTCTTGAATTGAGGTACTCAGAAGTGAACTCAGGATTTGAGATGTGGCCTCAGCAGTTCCAAGTCCAGGGGGGTGCTCACTGTTCCTGCTGGTCCCACTGTTGCTGTTACAAACCAGGATTCCATAGCCCTTCTTGGCCACCTGGGACCACTGCTGGTTGGAGATACTTGAGGCTGGACAGTGCCTGGGGCAACCACCAGTAATAACTGATATATGAAGAGAGTCTGTGTTCAGGCATCTCATCTGCAGTCATGCCAGTTGTACAAATAAAAAGTAAATGGTTGTGCCCACTCAGAGCCATGTAAGTGATTCTGACTTCTTTCTTGATGGATGAGACATAAAAGTTGGCTGACACAAGCAGGACTAGATGGAAGGGAAAAGGAAAAGCTTTTGGCTGTCACAACCTGCAATAATACACCCCAGCTGTGTGCTCAGTTTTCAGTCCGTTGGTAGCAGAAAGCAACACCAGCTCCAGTTTACTTCATAGACAATTTCTGATGTGATAGCCATCAATTTCACAGCCTCACACAGTTTTTTTCTCACAGCCTGCCTTTTTGTAGGATTTGTGCCACTTTGGAAAGTGCTTGAGGCCAGACTTGGTGCGGAGTCTGAGGAGATGGAGTTATTTGGGCTGGACCCCTTCATTGCTTTTGGGGAGATGGAAATGGTCAGACTTAGCACTGCATAATGGATTATTACAAGTCTTTGGCAGTGTGGTAGCTGACTGTGTGCATCCTCTTAATCCATTGCATTTTGTCTTTGCTAGAATTCAGGTTTGGTTAAATCACTGCGGGGTAAGAGCATGAACAGACTGCTGCTGCAGGCAGGAAATGTGTTGTACCAAATCTGAGTGGCAGAGGAGCTGCTCTGTTCTGGAGCAGCAGCAGGATGATCCACAGCACCCAAAGTGACTCAGGAGGTTGTGTTTGGGCATATGAATTTTGTTCTCAAAGTAACTGAGTCACAGCAAAATTCCCTGGCTTGCTTGAAGCACCCCACGGCATATAAGACATCAGGGATGATAGGAGACTTTTGATTGCCTAGTGGTGGTTAACAAGCAGCCAGAACATGGTGGGGCATGAGTATCTGGAGATGTCCTGTATGTTATGATGTTTAATGTGATGTACAATATGTTCCAAAATGTAAACCCTCAAATGAAACCCAGATGTGTCTGGCCAGTTCAGATCTTAAATATTTAGAAGACTTATCTTTGCCCTTTCATCATATTTTAGCATTTCAAGCTTACTTTTCGTCATTGTCCCAGCAACTTTCATTAATGTGATAGCATGAAAACTCCCAATTAATTCTATGTAAGTCTTTCCACTAATTCCAATAAAAATATAAATCACCATTAGGAATTTCTTTGCATGGTTATATATGAAGAAGGAGCAGAACTGCTGTTTTAATAGCCTAGAATGAAAATAAGGGTGCACTATGCTGATCAGAGGTTTAAAATAAATGTACCTGCTCTAAAATCTAGGCAGCAGTTCACTGTACAAGTATGATATTTAATCACAGCAGGGTGGTCAGTCTTCTGGGGATGTTATCGCTGTGTTAAGACTAAAAATAGAGATGAGTTAGTACCAAAGTACCAACCTGCTTTTTCAATGATGTGTACTCAAATGTTAAGCACCTTAACCTAGTGCCTTAGAGACAGGTTGCTTGAATATTTATTATATGCAAAGTGATAACAACATTTCATGTAGTGAATGTCTCTGATAGAGCATTAGCTGGTGGTAGAGCTCTTGTTCACCTGAGGAAACAAACTCTTTAGATCAGTTTGAGCTGGATTTTATACTCATGCAATCTGCCTGTCCTTGGGAGGCCTCCAAGCTGTGTGCAGAGCTTGAGGGAAGAATGGATGGGAAGCTTGGAAGAGGGAGGGCTGAGATTGGCTGAGATTGTTCCCAAATTTGCTTTTCATCAAGCAAGGACAGGATAGGCACAATGTGCTGCTGCACAAGGACAACCATACCTTTAGGCTCTCTGATCTGCCTCCTTCAGCCATTACCTCTGTGTGCAGCTTTTGGCAGCACCACAGGCTTGCAGAAAGTGCAGGAAAGATATCCTTAAGGGCTGGAGCTGATTGCAACAGTAATCCTCCTCCAGGGAAGACAGAAGTACATTTGCCCCATCTTCTCTGAGGCAAGCTTTAAACCTCTGTGTGCTCTTCTCCCCACCATGGTAGCAGAACGTTTGGGCTGCCTGACTGTAATTAGCACTTTGCTGCCAATACAAAGTGAGGAGCAGCACTTTGTTGATGGCTCATGAAATTATGTGGGATAGAGCAGAGCCATGTAGGTGGTTCTGACTGGAGCTGCCAGGACCAACTAGCAAAATGACTCTTTCTGCAGAAAATGAAGAAAGAGGGGTTTATTCCATGTTAAAAAGCAAATTACAAAACCTAAATTGCTCTTTTTTGGAGCCTTCATCTGGTATGTTCTGGAGAAAACCGAATTATATGTGTTCTGTCTGGCAAGAAATAATTTCATTTTACCACTCTACTTTTTATGAGAGCTGGAGATAGGACCCAGTTTGAGAATATCTTGAGGAAACTGCCAGACCTTGGACATATATTATGAGTCCCCATGTTTATGCAATGGGAAGCCCAAAGAGAATGCTTTAGTAGCAGTTTTTTACACCATTCCAGAGGCACTACTGGAGTTTCAGAAGTATTAATACTACTAACTACTTGTGGAAGTGGAGTTCAACACATTTACTGGGAGAAGTGCTGAATTCACTTCTGCTGTGATCATCCCCTTTGGTGTTTGCTTTGGCAGACCTTTCAGGGATTAACAACATCACTAAGTTGTTACAGGATGACAGTTCTCTTCTAAGTTTCTTTTAACTCAATATTGACACTTAAGAGGCACTTTAGCATTTGCAAAGAACCACAAACATATTTAACTTGGGCCTGAATATCAGTTTTTCTGCCTGGTCTTTAAATGGATCTGGGTTTTTTTATTGCTTCTACCTAATTTTTTTTAATTTCTATGATATGTCTTGTTGAGAAAAGGGAGGTCTTGTGTCTTCAATTGCATTTCAAAATGAAGGTTCATGATCTCCAGTTGCATCTTTTTGTGTCTGTTGCTTTGTCCCATCTCTCGATGAGGATCACTCTATGGTACCTGCAGGTTGATTATGTTTTGATGTTGGACTTGCTCCATCCTGTCCAGAATTTCCTGCAGATCCTGATAAATCCCTACCCTTCTTCTCACAGCTTCTTTCAGCTTGACATCGGGACTTTGCCTCTACTCATGTGTGTGGCAGACACTGGGAATGGTTCAAAGGATGTTCCTGTGGAGTCCTGCTGTATAATTCTCACCTGCTACTTATTTGCTTTCAAAACCACACTTTCTCCCCTCCCATAATTTGTGAGCCTTTACAGATTAAAATAGAATAGAATAGACTGTTTCACTCATAAATGAGGGACCTACAATGATCATCTAGTCCATCTGCAAATATTACGCCCGACCCAGCCTGCATGCTAACATAGTGAAATATACAGGAATGCATGCAGGAAAATGAAGCTTCCTATTGGATTTTCACCTTTATTCTGGTTCACTATGAGGTTTCCTGTCATAATTTTTCAGTTTATTAGTTCTCTCCACCTCATCCCTTTTACCTGTGCGGATTGGGGCAGAGAGGAAGGGAGAGGAGTATTTTTTATGAGTAATGAACAGTTCTGAAAATTCATTCCACAGCAGTTGAACTCCCAGTCGGGAGTTGGGAATGATACACCAACAGCATGTAATGTCCCAAAAGCATCACTGGAGAGACATGAGTACTGTAGCTGACTCTGAACTCCCCTTATGAGGTGTTCAATCCTCTCTGTTGACCTGCACTGACTTGATTGCTGCCTAACTTAGATGGTTGAAAACATTCTGCTCTTGTTAAGCATTACAATGGATTCCCGAAGCAATCATTTTGTACATGGCACTTTCTTCCACAGCAATAAGTGGGTATTTCAGAATTCCTGTGTCTAATGGATGTTATTAGGATACCATGAGGTGCTTTGCTGCCTGTCTTAGAGGAGCTGTATAATAGCTGAGATTGATGTGTGTTGACAAAAGAGATCATACCCTGAATTATTATTCATATTACAGTGAGATGTAGAGTGCTCAGCTCCATTGTGTTAAATCATGCATGAAGTTAAAACAAGAGAAGATTGCTGCTTTTTGCAGTCTTGGAATAAAACAAGCAAAGGATACAACAAAGACAGGAGGAATGTTACCTGGTGATCACGTGATAATCGTGGTCACTGTGATTACTGGACTGTTGAAAGAATGTCCTCATTTTTCACGTCAGAGACTCTTTGCAGAAATTGTGCAGCAGAATATTTAACATAACGAATTAAAATGGAGTTCTTCTATACTCACAGAGAACAATTCATGAAAGAGAAGTATCTAAATTTGTTAAATAAATTATTCACTTGGAAGTAATTGACAGCCTGAATTTTTCTGATGTCCTTCACGGCACTGAGGTATGAACTCATAGCTCAAAGACAATCAGGAGCAAATTTAGACTTAGCTGAAGAATAGTGGTTCTGTGTATCTTCCAGCATGACCTCACTCACATCAATGCAATGGCACTGAAACTTCATTACTTCTCAAATTAACTTTTTCATGAGAAGATGAACAATAAAGACCAGTTTCCAGTGGATTAGTAAGGGGAAGCTTATTCCTTAATTTTTAGTAAGAGTGAGGCCAGGTTACAATGACTGGTAGGGTCTCATTCAAAGGCTTGCTAGAGAGTCAGGCAATTGAGGCACAAATTTGTGCTTGTATTCACTTATGCAGTACATTGGCTTTAGCCTTGTTTTCTCGAGAAATCAGATAGAAAATATCAAAATCTCCCCACTATTTCTTCCAGTCCTGTCAATTTTATTCCTCTCCTGTGCATAGCTGGTAGTGATTTGAGTGACTGAATTTCCTATGTTCTTTGTAAGCTCTTTTACAATGAGAAGTACATATTTAATGTCTTGCACTCACATTTGTCCTGTGTTTTTGCAACATGCTTCTTCTTGAATTAAATGTCTGAAGAGTAGCAATAAAGAAGAAAAGAATAAGAGGAGCATGGTCTAATCTTAAGTTCTAAATAGATTTCAAAGGAAAGGGTGAATGAAGGGTGAATAAAGGGTGAGAAATGAAGAAAGCAATCTGGATTTGAGGTTAGGATTGTGTCAAGTTACCCAGTAGTTTTCTTATGGGAAAACTGGGCATTAAAAGTGTAGTGTATTTCCTAAAGTTTTTAAATGTAAATTAGGACTATAATTGTAGAAATTGAGATAGCTGCAGTATTTAAGGAGCTTGCAGAGAACTAACTGGTTGTAACGACAATGTTTGGTGTTATTAACAGAGCTCCTCAAAGACACATTCTGAGACTCAGCATGCTTGATACTTTTTCAAATGGGAGAGAGCATAATCAAGGCATGGTTCAACCATTATTTTTGGTGACAGGTCCCACTGATTGTGCTGCTTCTGTTCAGCACAATGCCAGTGGTGAATGCCTTCAGCATTTTTCAGGGAGGCAGAACTGAGCACGAGGGCTGTGGGTGTCACAGGTTACTGCACAGCAGTGTCAAATGTGCATTCTGCAAAGCTCCTGCTTGCTTTGACCACCCCTCACCAGAGACATTCAGTAACTGTAAGGGCATATATGTAAACAGAACTAGGAACTGGTAGTTACTCCTGCAGCAGACCTCCACTGAGACGTTTAGGGAGCATTTCATCATGTCTGTCACACTGAATTAATTATCTATAGCCCTTCTTTTTATGTTCCATCCCAATTAAGGGAGTCAAACAGTTCAGAAGAGAGACATGAATAGATGAAGAATAAGCCTTCTCATTTATGTGAGAATAATGCAAGAAAGTTAGTTAATGTGGATTTAAATTGTGTATGAAAATGGCTTGTTGCCACCAGTGCTTACATTCAAAATGGTTTGTGGCAACATTCGTTTTCATCTCTCACTGATGTCTATGCTTTAATTTGTCCATTTCTTTTACCTTGCTGTTACAGATCAGGAGGTCTAGATTTTGGTCTCAAATATTTCCTGTACAGAAAAATCTATTTAATACTGTTGTATTTTATTTGTTCATATGAACCATTGTATAACTGCTTCCTCAGTCCACATTGTGTGGGAATGTTGTGTAAGTAGCACTAAAGCAGGAGCTCTGGCATGTGCTGTCACTTCCACTAGACATTCTCTGCCTTCCCCTTGTGTAATGTGTCTCAGTCTAGTGCTTGAAGTTTGGAACAGAATAGCTGAAATAAAAGGTTTATTATAGCATTTTGGGAATTATTGCTGCTTTCTGCATCTTCAGTTCTTCCCTTTGGGCTCTTTTCCTTTTGTGCTGCTTTTCCTTTGCTGTTTGAAAGGGCTGGTGTTTACACACACAGTCATGTCTTCTCAAGGGTGCTTGGGGAAAGAACTTCCATCAGATCCCTTGAGAGTGTGTAAGAGGAGCCCTCCCCTCCAAGCAGCAGCTTTCAGAAAGTGATTGGAAATTTCCCTAAGGTCACCTTGTTCATCCTTGCCCACAAGAGTTTTAATGCTGTAAAATCTACCTCTGAAATATGACAATCCACAGCTGTCTTTCCTTTTTGCAGATTACCTTTTCTGTAAATATTACTTCTCTCAGACGTCCCCCCATTAACAGTTATTAATGTCTTAATAATGCTGGCATTCACTAGGAAAATGCACTTCACCTTCTATCACATGCTCACATTCAGATCAGAATGGATCTTTTCTTTTTAACTTCAGAGAAAAGATTTTTTTTTTCCAGGAGATGCTTGCTATTCAGAGATTGTATTTCACACTGCAATTGAAAGGGATTTAATGATCCATTTATAATAATTAGAGCTGTCGTGTTTTTGTTCTTAATACATTTTGTGAATGACTAACTGCAGCACCTCCCATCTGGCCCCAGTAATGCTTGATGGGGCTCTTTGCTCTGCCAGGTCTGGAAAGTTTCATAAAAAGAGTAATTTCAAATAATGAAAGTTATAAGGGTGATGTGTAAGTCATTATGTGACACACCTATTCAAATCATTTGTCACGCCATGGAATTTCTGGAATAGAACTATCAGAACGAAAAGTGTTATGCTGTCTTCCACAGTTCAGTGTTTTATTTACTCTATGACCTTACATTTCAATAAAATTTTAGGTCTACCAGACCTAACACAACTAGAAATTGTAGCCTCAGGCTGCATTTGCCAGTTAAATAGCATGACTGTGTTATACCAGGGGAGTCTATAATGGTATAATAGCTTCATAGCCAGACTAAAATGTAATTAATCATCTGTTAAGAACTGGAAAATAACTGTAATTGGTCACCCTGTATAGCAGGAGCTGGTTAGGCAGAGAATTAATGAATTTAATGTAAAGTCATTTCTCTCACCACTTTACCTACACATCTTACTGTATTCATTTACTCATATATTTATTCATCTTTCCATTCATTCATTTTGCTCTCAGTATCAGCTACGCATCAGTCTCTTGATCTTGAAATCTTTTCTTTCTTTCATTTCTGGAAATTTTCAACTTGTTACATGGGCTCATACTTAGGCACTTTGATGAATGGAATATGAAAGTGCTAATGGAAGAATAACTCTTTACCTGATTAATCACACTCTAAAATTCAAAGGAAAGAATAATTAGACAAGGATGCCAGTGTAAAATATGAATGCCAAGTGGCTTTATCTGCACGTAAAGCATGCCAAGCCCTGCTGGTTGCCTTCTTGATAAAGGAAGCCTATTTCCTTCTTCTGGATTTCAGTAGTGATTGAATTGATAAAGTGTCAAACTTCTCTAATGAAACAAGAAACACTGGGAACTGGCACACGCGTTGTAAAATGTGCAAGGAATTGGATGCACTGGGGATGCATGTGGGTTGCATGAAAAGGAGAAGTAACTTGTTTCAAAAGGGAGGTTGATCCATTTCCAGAACAGATTGGATGATGTGTGTGTCCTATTGCAGGAGGTTGGTGGATCTGGAGACTGAAGAGATGCTTCCAAGGCCTGTCTCACTGAGGAGGGAGGGAAGGAGGTGACATGTTTGGTCACAAAGCAGCAGGAAGACTTCAACAGCAGCATCTTGAACACAACTGTGGAGCCGAGGTTTTAGTAGACAAAGAGAAAACTTTTCTGAGATAAGGGACACGTGTGCACCTGGACATCTGCTAGTTGTGGGGACTCTGAAGAAAGGTGTGTCCTGGAGGAATTGACAGAGCAGATGCAAAAGTTTTAAAGAATTCAGCACGGCACTAACAAGAAAACCAACACTCAGATATTTTAATGTTGCAGTAAGTGCTCAACATGCATGTTGATGTGGGGTGTCACTGGATCCTGCAGACACGCTGGGACACAAAGAATAACCACAGTCCAAACAATGGAAGGCACCAGCAGACTATTAGAATTTTCAGGCACTGTTTTACACTCTACCAGTCTGAAGCAGATGAGCATAAATTGAATTTCATGCTAACTTGCTTTGGGCAATGAGCACTCTAACTTTTAATTAATTTTTAGTGAATTAAGGTAACTTAATTAATTTTTTTTCAACAAAAATGTTTTGATAGCATTATTAATCTGCTCCACGGTCTGCATATATGACAGGCAGTGTTGATGGTGTAATTAATGATACTTATGAAATAACTGCATGGTGGCTGTGAAGGTTGGCAAAAACACTAATAACTAAACAGCTTAAAATAGACAAAACTGGTAAAAACCCCAGAATTCAAGGATTTAGAAACAACTAGATGGGAATGGGAAGAAAACCACTGAATCTGGAAATAAGAATGAAACTTTTTACTGTGAGGGTGGTTGAATACAGGAACCATTTGCCCAAAGAAGTGGTTGAGTCTATCCATGGAGATATTCAACCCCCACCTGAACATTTCCCTGCATGACTTGCTTTACCTGTCCCCACTCTGAGCAGATTGATTGGACTAGATGATCTTCCTTTCACCTTCCAACTTCAGCTAATCTGTGTGATTTTGTGTGAAATTATGGTTGCATAGAAACATTCACTTGTGATGTTTGCTCATTTTTCAGTTCTTGATTTTGTAGCACTCTGGGTGTTTTACTGCCATGAGTATATGTGCTTGTGTAGAGATGGGGAATGTGGACATGAACACATATATAAAAAAATTAAAATAGTGGGTGCAGTATAACATCTGACATATAAATTGCACATCAGGCTTGGCCGCCAGCCCTGTGAAGGTTACTTTTTTCCCTTTAGGACAGAGAGTGGGGAAAACTCTGATTTAGAAAGAAGAAAACCAAACGTTTTTTTCCAAGGTCTGATTTCTGACCTGCAGCACAACCTTGCAAAATCTTCTGAGTTTATACTGTTTGTTGATAACGCCGGAAAATCAACATGTGTGCATGAAATGAGATATCCACACCAGCAGGAAATGCCAAAGTACCTGATTTTGACTCGATCCTATGCTCTGTGGATGAGAAGAGCAAGGAATCACTCTAAAAACAAAGCCATGTTGGTCCATTCACCGTGTCAGAACGAGCTTGAGGAAAGGTTTTCTTTTTGACAGATGTCATGAGATAAGGGCTGAGGCAAGAAGGTAAGTGCAGCCCCATATATTTGTATTTAGGTGGTTTCGGTTGCTCCAGCCTGTCCCTGTATCCACTTTCCTCAGCCAAATCCACAGGGAATTGAGCAAACAGCTGGCTCAAAAAAAGAACTAACCAGTTAAATAATTTTTCAAAGATAGACAGCTGAGATGATGTCCCATAAGATCCATCACCTTTTCTTTTCTAGAGAACCTGTTCAAACCTAGGGTGGATCAACATTGATCAAATTGTCTTGATCTGGGGAGAAAACGAAGGCATTACTAGGTCTTGTTTTAAGGGAGACTCTGTGTCTCCATACACAGATTGCTGCTCTCATTTATCATTCTGACCAATCTTTACCTGATCACAGCAAAAGATTGGGATGCAAAGCATGGACTGAGGGGCTGCAGTCCAGTCTATGTATTTTGTTCTTTGGGATACAGAAAAAAAAAGGGTAAGAAATGCAGTTCCTGGAAGTAGTCAAATGGCATAAAAGTATAAGGGAAGAGAAAAGAAATGAGAGTTTGTACCTTCTGATTTTTTTGCTGTATTTTTCTGGTGAACTTTAGAAAAATGGCTGAATATTTTTCATCTTCAGAGACATGAAAAGTATTAAAAGGAATGATAATCATGTCCATGAGTAAAATAAAAAAAATAAGAACAAGGAAGTTAAACAAAGTTAAAAAATGTGAACAAAAGTATTGAGAATTTCAAAATTTCAAGAGAGACTGTGAGCACTAGCTTTTTTTTTAATTGAGGCCAGGGGAAGCAAGTATTTTTCTGGCACATGAAAGAAATAGATTTTTTAGCTCATATAGATGAGAATGCTGCATGAATAAGGGGCACAAAACTGCGAGAACATGGGATCGGAGTGTCAAAGTCACAAAGGAGATAAGGAATAAACGGCAGCATCTGCAGACTGGCTCAGTGCCATGGAAAGAGAGACAATCCTGAATTTGAATGGGGAACCAGATTGCAGAAAGAGCCTCATCTGGTCTTCTGCAAACAGTCGACTCTCAAAAACCAACAGAGCTGTGAGTTTCCATTTGGTTTTATTGTCATTCCCAGTGAATAGGGAGAGAGAAAATGGCAGGAGATGGAAAGAGGATGGTACAGAGAGCTTTTCAAAAGTACTTGGACAGTCCTCAGGGCTTTGGAGTCAGATGAGAAAGGAATCTGAAAAGAAATAGAGAAGAGTATATCTTGTCAATTGACAGTAGCTTTCACAGAATCATAGAAGACAGAAATGCAGAGAGGGGAAGGATGTGCAGCTTGTTCTGGTGAAGCTGTGGCTAAGCTGGCTGTCTGGGAAAGCAGTGCTACCTATCCACAATATTACGGCATTTTAGGTAGGAACAAAAATAGAAGGAATAATATTTTCCAACTTCAAAGAAGGTTGGGTGTCCAAAGAGAGATTAAGGAGAGTTGTGATCTGTGTTGAACTAGTCATCATTAATGATCAGACTGATTTAAAGCTGCTAGCAAGTATGCGGCCAGGAGCTAGGATGGTGTGAAATGCGAATCAAGATTGCCGTTTTCACAAAGAAAAAGGAGAATAAAACCTGAATGGACACTAATCAAGGGCTGTGGAAGAGAAGCCATGGAGTGAGGACATGGAAGGTGCACCCTGAAGCAGGAGAGGTGTCTGAAAAGCCCTTGAAAGGGAGAATAGTAAAAGTAAAGTAGGAGTGGCTGTTTATATCAAAGGAAGTTTACAATCATATATGCAGAAATGGAAAAAAAAATTAGTTCTGTCCTTGTACAATAATGTTTTCTATTGTACATAGAAAAACAATAGCATTAAAAACAAAGAAAATGAGAAAGAGTAAAGCATGGAGTGAATATTCATTAAAACAAGAAAAAAAATCTTGTGCCATTAGAGATTTGCACAGAGTTGGGCTGTTGTCCTCCCGCTGTAGCTGTTACAGTTCTTGGACTGAAGTCCAAAACAAAAGCATAAAAGGAAGATCCAGCCAAATTACAGCGGGCAGATTATTGCAGATTCCTGGCAAGCTGCTGTGAATGTGCTTCACTTGCATTTTCTTTACAATCTTCACCAGCAGCTACTTTAGCCTCTCCAGTAATGAAGATGTGACTCTCTCATTTACACATATCGAAGCTGTTCCATTTTAACATAAATAATTAATTACTCTTTGCAGCAGGAATTAGGAGAAAGTGTCCACCATCCCAGGTGAATGCCCAAACTACTGTATTATGGAGAAATTCCCATTTTCTCTTGCTCATTAGGTCTTAATTCAGCTATGCAAAGCAGAGCAGTGTCAACAGAAGTAAATGAAATGGCTCCATCCCAAATAACCACACAAAGCACTGAGGAGGGCATCTCCAGAGAAGGTGAAAAGCCTACATTCATTTGAAGCAGAGCTTTAACACTTAAAAAGATGTAGCCACATGAGTACAGAGTTTTCTTGAGCCAAGTTTCTTCATTTACACCTGGGACACAAATTGATTAAATTACAAATTTACTCACCCATAGAAAATAAAAATATCTGTGAGAAGGGCTGCCTTCTGTCACAGAACTTGTCTTTCATTCTTTAAATCTAAGAAAAAGAGAGAGAAAGCACAATTCATGGAGTCTTTCCAGCCACCTGCAGAAATATCAGCAACTTCTGTCTGCTGACTCTTTCTCACAAATGAAGAATATGGGCTTAAAAAAGAAACAAAATAGCAGGATACAAGTTAGTCAGAGTGATACTGCTTTAAATATCAGTGTTTCATGTGCCAGTTGTACCTCCCAGTGCCTTGGTACATTGCCTAGAGAACTGCGAATACCTTTGCAAAAGACACACTAAAGGACAGAACAAATAAGGTAATTTGCACATTTAGGCTAGTCAACTAGATAAGGTCATGTAAAACTTATATCAACATGCAGCCATTGATTAACGTTTTGAGGAGAATCAGATGTCAAATCACAACTGCTGTGAAAGCCAACTCTTTGGGAGCACGAGTCACTGAGAGATTGGTACAGAGCGCATCTATCCGATGGCACAGCTGAGGAAAAGGCCCTGGGGGTGCTGGCCGACAGTAGCCAAACGTGAGCCAGTGTGTGCCAGTGGCCTCCTGGCATTCCATGCGGCCAGCAGGACCAGGGTAGTGATTGTCCCTCTGTGCTGGGCACTGGAGGGGCCACACCTCGAGTGCTGTGTGCAGTTCTGGGTCCCTCACTGCAGGAAAGACACTGAGGGTCTGGAGCATGTCCAGAGAAGGGAACAGAGATGGGAAGGGTCTGGACAGTCAGTCCTATGAGGAGCAGCTGATGGAGCTGGGGGTGTTTAGCCTGGAGAAAAGGAGGCTCAGGGGAGGCCTTATCACTCTACAACTCCATGCAGGGATTTTGTAGCGAGGTGGGGGTCAATCTCTTTCCCAGGCAACCAGCGACAGAGAGGATGAGAGGAACAGGCCTCAAGCTCTGCCTTGTGGGAGGTTCAGGTTTGATATCAGGAAGATTTTTTCACTGAAAGGGTTGTTAAACATTGGAACGGGAGGTGGTGGAGTCACCACCCCTGGAAGTGTTCAAGAAACAGCTGGACGTGGCATTTAATGTTATTGTTTAGTTGACATGGTGCTGTTTAGTGAAAGGTTGGACTTGATGATCTTGGAGGTCTTTTCCAACCTTAATGATTCTATGATTCTGTGATGGTCAAGATCGATGACATCATTTGTACATACCACCAGTTCTTCGACATCTGTCAGATTCCTGTGCCTTTCTTTCCCCTTTTTACCCTGGGTGAAACTGAGAGATGCTGGATATTTGTTGTCAGGTCAGCTTCGATTTGACAGCCTTTGAAGAACATGAGACAAAGAAACCTGCACTTTTCCTATAAAAGCCATCAGCCAAGTTCATATCGGAATTCGTATCCCTCTTGCCTGATGATTAGGGTAGAAAAATAGTATTTCTCAGAAGGTCACTTTTATTTTTTAAATGCATTTGCTGTTGCACATACCTCCTACACTTTTGTTTTCTGTTTCTCATAACAGCCTACAAAGCTTTCATCAGCCTTCCATTGATGTGTTCATTTAGGGCTGCCCCATGTGGTGTAGATGCTTTTTTCAGACAATGCCAGTGACAAAAAACGAGATTCGATGATGAAGGCAGTCAAGCAAAGCTTTAGCAGTAGCTTGTTACTTCTGGGTAATGGTACCGAAGAACTGATAGCACACCCACATTTTAGGATAAAAAGAATCCTTTTCTCAGAGAAAAAAAACACAGTAATTTTATGCATTTGATACTCTTTGTTGACTTTGAATACATGATACCCAACAAAACCATTGCCCTGAGTCCAATAAGTAGTAATGCTGAGGGTTACAAAAATCACTTGGTTAGGTGATATCATGAAGGAAGAGTGAGAGAGCTTTACCCTCTGCAAAAATGACGATACCTGGGAGTGCTCTGTCAATATGAGAACTCGCTTTGTAAGAGAAAATTCTTGCACACCACAGTATCAGGATATTGCTGGCTGTGTGACAAGTGGTGGAAATAGTTTTAAACATTGTCCAGAGCTGACTGTTGCATGCAAATTTATCTAATGCACTCAAGAATGTGCTGTCAAAGAGATGGCATGTGTTCCTCTTCCACGTCGAGTGGCATCCTACACACTGGTGTAGGAAAAAGCAACTTTTCCATTCTGCACCATGATCTGGTGGGTGAAAAGGCACTTAGACTGCCTGAAGTGAAAGGCTTTTAGTTTTCTTTTTTGCTTCATCTACTGAAGCATTTGCTAGCTTAGTCTGTTTATGGTCACACTTTCTATGAATTTTTCATTATAAACAGCTAAAGGTTTAGTAAATAATTAATTGCTTTTATAAGCATATTACAGACACAAGCACCTGGATAAGAAGCATTTTTAATTATGAAAAACTGTGGAGTGGGCAACATATTGGGCTACTGGGCTTTCTAAAACCTAATTTCAGAATGCTTATTAAAAGATAAGTTATAAATTAACCCTTTATGGATAATCTTCAAGGAATATTTGACAGATGTATTTTCAAAATGAGCATTACAGGGGTTAGGGGTAATTTCTCTATGCTGCTTCTTTGTCTGACCATGAAAATAGCTGTGAAGGCTCTGGTTTGTAGCCAATTTCAAATGAAAGTTGGCTGTATGAGCTCTGAGCTGTCCTGGGACTGGGAGCCCTGTGAAAATTTACATTTTAGCTCTTTGGAACTGTGCATTCTATGGAGATTCTGGGGGTTACACAGTTGAAGTCTTGGTCTGGAGAGACAGGAGCAGCTCTGTTCTTTCCATGGCACTGCACGAGTCAGAAAATGAGAAATGGAAACCATCCTTTACCCTGTCTGTGCTCCCTCACCGCAACCAGCTCCACTGAGTCACGCTTCCCTGTGAAACCTGGGAATCATCCTAAATAAACAAAAATCTTGTGACAGCAAAGCAAGTGCAAAGAATTAGATCACAGGAGGTAAAAAAGAAAGTTCTCTTAAAAGAGGAACCCAAAGCAATACCAACTAGAGGTCTGTCCCTAGAATCCTTCTATCACAACCAAAGTCTTTGATTGACATAGATGTAGACAAATGTTCTCTTCACTCCTCAATCCCATTCAAAGGGCAATGTGGTGAACTCAGTCCAAAACATAAGTTTGCTGCCAAACTTTTAAAAAAGTGTTTAAAAACTAAAATATTTTCATGACATAGATACATAGCACATCAATCACATAAGCTGAGGGTTTCACAAAATAATTTCAAAGTCTGCCTACACTATTGTGAACCTATTCCATAACAACCATTTGTTTCTATATTAAAACCAAATCATGAAATTGATTAAAACCATTTAGAAACAAATCTGTTCTGCCTGTCTCACTTACCCAAATGCATCAAACTGAAAAGCACAAAGGATACTAAACCAAACCCACCTAGAGATCTAGCCCAAAATCCCTTTTGCCACAACCAAAATCTTTGATAGACAAAGAGTTAATGTAGCACCAATGCTAAGGTCATCCCCTTGCTCACATTCAGAGAGGAAATTCAACACAGGCACACCCATGGGAAAAAGACAGTAGCTTTTTCCAGTGATTCTTTAACTCTCTGTGAGGGTGGCGAGGCCCTGGCACAGGCTGACCAGAGAAGCTGTGGATGCCCCATTCCTGGAAGTGTTCAAGGCCAGGTTGGATGGGGCTTTAAGCAACCTGGTCTAGTGGAAGGTGTCCCTGCCCATGGCAGGGGGTTGGAATGAAAAGACCTTTAATGTCCCTTCCAACCCAGACTGTTCTGTGATTCTCTATCCACTGTATCCCAGGATTTTTCTCATGTGGAACTCCTAAGCTTCTACGGTTACACAGAAGGGGCAGGGATTAGAACCTCTTTCTGGTGTCCTTGATTGTGAGATCAAAGCTGTAGATTTTGGAAAAGCAAGGTGTCCTTGCATGTTTTGAGTGCCTGCAGTGGCTTCAGCCTCATCTTCTTGTGGACTGGATATTTCTTTTATAATCAATCTCCTTCATATGTTGATAAATGGAGTCTGTTTGAGAATCTAAGGGGAAAAAAGTGTAAGAAAAGAGAAAATGCTCCTCACATGTTTGAAAAATTGCTTCACAGTCCAATAGCCTCTTCTCCCTCCTCCATCCTCCTTCCGTGCCTCTCAGTACATTGCCTGGCTGCGTTATTCCCGGTTCAGCTCCCCGCTCCCGTGCTGGGGCCAGTCACCTTGTGCAAAGTCAAGTGGCTCAGAAGTCACGCAAGCGGGTCAGTGCCTGGGCTCTCTGCAGCTGAGGGCCAGATCCTGCACAGAGGCTTAGCTTGGGCTGCTGCGTTGGAGCTTCCCTCAGCATCTCTCCTGCCTGAACTAAAAAAACACGGGGCCAGATTGATGGGGACGTCAGAAGTACATTTTCCCAGAGGTCAACTAAATGCTGGTAATGATGCAATGCCGCAGTGCACTCCTCCTAATCCAATCAAAGAGCGCAGTGGTTTAGGCCCTATCAAATGAAGTTCAAGGTAAGCATGTGAAATGTGGCTGCTCCTCAGCTGTTGGCAGCTTTCCTAAGTGCTGAGAATCAGATCAGCGCAAGAAAAACCTCCCATATCCAAAAAGAAACTTTCACAGAAACACATGCTTGGAAAAAAGATGATGCTTGAGTTCAGCTTTGTTTGCCAGGTTTTTGTTTTCCTTTTTCTGATTTTAAAGCCTATTTGTTTTAGGGCTGGATTATTTCTAAAACTGCTGGTTAATTTTGGTGCTTCATTTTATCAGTTGAAACCATGTCTGGAGTGAGAACTCCTGATGTGTTCTCAGGTGTGAGCAGATTCAATACATTCAGGAAACTCAAGACCTTTTTAAAAGACCTCAAACTAAGTGTCCAGAAAGTTGGCACACCAGAAAACATTGTTCATTTCTGGAACTCTTTGGTCTTTGCCTTTGAATATGGTGCTAATAACACCAAGGTTGTGAGTTCAATCCCTGTCCAGGCCATTCACTTAAGAATCAAACTCAGTGATCATTGTGGGGCCCTGCCAACTCAGAATCTTCCGTGAATTTTTGCTCAGTAAAGGCATCGATGTTCAAAATATTAGATCAGGGAATTAAAGCATAATTAATCTGGTATTGGGTAAGTACTGTAATATTTCTTCTGTATGAATTTAATCCATTGAACAGTAAATGCACCAGCAAAAATTCACACAGTTATTCACCTGGTTTATTCCATATTAAATATTAATTGCAGTTTCTTTGTCATGTCTTATTGAAGTTTCCCAGCTGCGTGAGAGATATATACGTATTTATCTTTTACATAATGCTGTGCAGAAAGCACACAGCATTCATGGACACATCTGTTATTTCCCATGAAGAACACCCAAATAAAAGCAAATTAAAAGTACCCTACAGACCTCTTTGCTACCCAATTTAACCACTCGAAAGAGATTTTTCTGGCTTTGGAGAGTGGCTGTCCCTCTCTTCTCTTTGCATGTTCTGGGCCCCAGTGAAACACCTTGCACTGAGGACACTAATGTCTGTGGCTGAATTTTCAGAATTAGGCTTGCAATGAGGAGAGTATTGTAAACCTTTCTCAGGCAGTTCCAGGATATGGTCAGCTCTTAATTACCTGTGAGGGGATTACCCAGGACATGGATTAACTCTGCTGTGGCTCCAAACAACTGAGGCCAGACCTGCCCGAGCTGGCTCAGATCTGAAGCCAGCAGGACTGTGCTGGCTCTGTGCTGTGGATGTTTGTGGGTTTGAGTTCCCCTGGGATGTCCAGCTGCTTCAAGAAGGTTAAGCTTTAGCCTTGTTTGGTTTATTGCTTGTGTGTTTACTTGCAGAATAAGGATACTACTGCAAATCCCTGTCATGGCAATGAGTTAATAGTACTGAAATCCAGCTAAACCTAACTTATTAATATAAAACCTACTTTGAAGGAAAATGAAGTTCTGAGCTAATTATTTAAGACTTGATTATTTCTGTTTCAGAACCCCTGCCTTCTGTCTTCTCATGCACCTAATATTCTCATCTCCTGGTTTACAAGCACTTTCCAAGTTTCTGCAGCGTTTTTGCACTGGTGTGATGTATAAGAAGTGAAGCAGCTCCTCTCTGACTTATTTGACATTCCCAGCTCCTCCTGAGCAAGTGTTTCTTTGGAGTCTGGTTGCTCTGAGTAAACTATGTTCTTGCCAGTGTTTACTGAAGGGATTTGTTGACTAGGAAATGCAGCTATTTCTTTCTCATTGATTGCAACTCTTGCCAGCCACTGTTTTGAGCTGTGTTTTGTTTTCTGAAGAGATCATTACCCTGGCCAAGCCTTTTGCTTCACTCAAGTGCAGCTTGCAAGTCTGCTATACTCATCTCAGTTATTCCATAGAATATCCTGAGTTGGAAGGGTCCAACAAGGTTAGTTATTTGTTTTGTTTTTTTGTTAGCTTGTTATTCAATAATTTAAATTTTCTTCAGAACTATGGAAGAGTTGACCATGACAGCTCTGGTCATCCCAGGGCTAAACTTGAACGGTCATAGAGCAGTGGATAATACACCAACCTCCATTGTCCATCCAGACGTGATCCCTTTTGTGCACCCCTGGGTCCTTTCTTGAGTGTTCCCAATGCAACAATCATAGGATCATAAATCAGCAAGGTTGGAAAAGATGTCCAAGATCATCAAGTTCAATCATCCAGACTAGATCTTCCATCTTCAGATCTGTTGTGCTGCCCCACTGCTGGACGACTCCAGCCTCAGCCGCAGGAGTCCTGGGGAACCAGGGATCAATCTTCTGGTCCAGCTGAACAACCACGGTGGTGGCAAAGGGCATGAAGCTATAAAAGAAAATGTTAATTCAGTAAGGGCAATGCAAAGCACTTGTGTTAGGAAGGAGCCCCGAATTAGCCTTCAAACCAGACTCCCTCTCTCTTCCTTGCATGGTTAACAAAACACAATATGTGCTGCTAGGAGAGCAGCTGTTAGATGCTACTATTGTTTTTATCCTTTCCTAAAGTCTAACTCTATCAAGGAGTGAACCAACATGTCCCAAAATTTGAGAAATCTGAGGGAAGTTGATTTCAGCAAAGCTTGTTTGTTTGGAATTGTCTTTTCAAGGAATGTTTTCTTTAGTGACATTTAGTTTTCTAAGTATACTCCAGAGCGAAAGATGGGCTTTTCAGGGAAGGAAAGCATTTAAGACTAAATTTTACCCTGACATATTACATTCTTTGCCTGGGATAAGACAGGAGAGCAGGCACGGCAAGTCAGAACCCCCTCTCATTTTTTAGAAAATAGACATTGCGATAACGTAACCTCTGGTTTGTTCTTGGGAGGAAGTAGCTGGGACAGCTTTAAAGTACTTCAGTAGCCATTCATGCACATGATTTAAATAAGCCCGTTCTGCTGACAAGATGAAACCTACAGGAAATGGGTTTTACTTGCTCTTTAAGTAGATAATTTAGGGAGGAGACGGGACGTGAAATGAGAGAATCTGACAGGAGCAGCAGTTGAGATGGTGACGAACTTCATAAAAAATATGTTTAGTAGGCATTCAGAAATAAGAGATTCTTTACTTGCAGAGTAAAGATGACATTTTCAGATAATATCCCTTGAATGTTGATTTTTGTTTTTTGTTATTTTCTGACAATTTTGTGTATGAAAACTTCCTTTCCTGCTCCCATTTTTACTAGTTTTTTGAGCCACAGTGTAGGAAAAAGGTGACAAGACTTGAATTCAAGGAATAAAGGATGACTGTGGTGCAGAAATTACCCATTTCTCAAGGCCTCATACAATACAGTATCCAAAAGACTAGAAGAGTATCCAAAGCATGCCGAGTGAGGAGAGGTCTGTCTTCCCTGTGCTCAGCATGCAGCTGTCCAGAGCAAGCCAGCAGAAGATGCTGATGAGAGATTTTAAAATTTTGTCTATCCACTGCTTGATTCAGAGCTGCAGAGAGGTACTTCTGTTCCCTCTGAATCCAGCCTTCGGCCATGCCTTGAAAGTGTTACAGCTCCTTCCTGGCTTTTCACTGTGTTCAGCCAGGGGATGTCTTTCTGGTTTCTCCATTTTGATTTACAGGGCTCCCTCTCAAGTGCAGAAATAGGGTTTTTGGACATGAGGGAGAAAGAAGGGAAAGGACCTTTCTTCACCCAGGGATGTGGTGCTGCAAGGATATTTATTCCTACACAGGTCAGGATTAAGCACATCTTTATCTCATCAGTGATCTATATCTGTCTAACCTGTTCTTTAAAAGCTCCGTAGGAGGAAATCTCCAAATTTTCTGAGGGATTTCTGCTGCCCTTCACTAGCACAATCTATCAGTCTAATGTGAAATATTTGCTCTCCAAATTTTTCTTCCTTGATAGGCCTCTTCCATAACCTTATATGGGCTGGGAGACTGGTGATATATCTCTCCCCATATCATTATTTCCTAAACAAAAGAAATCCAGTTTTCCCACAGGCCATTTTTAAACTTGCTATCCTTGCTGTTTTCTTCTGGACTCTCTCCAATCTTTCTACATCTTAGTGGGATGCCCAATCCTAGACACAACACTCCAGCTGAGGTCTTACCACCAAGATAAAGGAGAATAATCCTAATTACCTCCTGTTTCTTCCATATGTCAATTCAGTCAAGAATGAGATGTGCCTTTTCTGCTACAGCAGCATATTGTTGAGTCCTATTTACTGCTCAGCCCTGACTTCTTTTATGCAGCATTGCTGCTTTGCCAGTTATTTCCTATTTTACCTTGGAATTCTCCTTCCTAAGCAGAACACTTATTTATTGATTTTTTTCATACCAGAGCAATTCCTCAATATGCCAAGACCATTTTTGTTTGTCATTCTACCCTCTGGGGTCCCTGCAAGACCTCTCAGCTTGGCTTTATCAGCAAATTTTATGTGTCTTTTCTATAATATCATCCAAAGTATTACAGGTAATATTGAATGAGCCACATGCATGAAAGACCCCCAGAGGAGCCCTTGTAATGCTCTCTGAGTTTGATAGCAAGCTGCAATTTACAGTTGAAATGCTGGATTTACCTGAATCCAAGACATGTCTGTAATCTCAGCTTCACCCTTGTGCACAGGGTTCATTAAAGAGAAAGGTTTAATGATTGGATACAACTCATTAACTTCACCAGGACAATAGCCACTTCCTATATACAGAGGGACAGACAAAGGAGATTGGGCCTTTTTTTGCATCTCCTGATCAAAGGAGATTGATCATTGCAAAGAAAGACGTTATATGTTCTCATCCAAGGCAAAAGATGATAAATATCTCCTCTTTAATAGAAGAGTGAGGCACCTTCAGCAGCCTTGCATTTTTCAGTGGGAAAAAGCCAGGTTTCATGAAGCCCCTAATGCATGGCAGCTTTGTGTCCTGCTGTCTGTCCTCAAAGCAGCTAAGATAGACTGGCTAAACAAATTTTGAATTACTTTCTCAGGGCAGAAAAAATAGCATCTGGAGTGTGAATAAATATCTTTGCAATGATGAAAAAACATTTTAGAAATATTCTCTGTCTCATCTTCCTCTCAACTGCTTGTAGGATGTTACATGAGAACTGTAAGAAAGCCTCAGTGAAGTCAGCTGAGAACATATCTACCACTGCCTTCTCATCCAACACTTGTGCTACCTTGTCAAGAAGGAAATTTGGTTGATCTGACATGATATATTATTTTCAAATCCCTGATGGCTGTTTCCTATCAACTGGTTTTTACCAAGGTGCCTGTAGATTGATCAGTGACTCCTTCTAGAGGCAGCCTAAGGATAAAGGTGGGGCTGACTGGCCTCATGGTTTTGGGTTTCCCTTTATGTTCTCTCCTTTGTGTGCTTCGGTACTCTGGTCTCTCTTGTGTCTTCCTCAAGTCCTCAGGGGTAATTGCAAGTGGTTCATGGATTATTTTGGTGAACTCCTTCAAAATCCTTTGAATTACATGACACCTTACAAATTTGAATAACTCTATCTTATCTACATAGTCTTTAACCTACTAATTTTCTGTTTGAGCTTTGTCCTCTTATCATCTTGTTAAAATTAATTGGCTTAAGTAGCTGTTCATAATTTTTTAATATGGTCTGCAGCAAAGCATTGAATTCTTCAGTCTTCTCTGGATCATGTACTATTTATTCTTCCTCCCTGTAAAGTAATGGACCAGTAATTTCCTTTGGTTTTTCCTACTCTCAATGTATTTTTAAGACCTTTTTGTGTTACTCTTCATGTTCCTTTCAACCCGCAACCCATTTAATCCCAAACCCTCACTGAGGTTTTTATCCCTCGTCCTTAATGATAGAATTTTTTTCCCTTTTGTGTCATTATTTCTTTTCTTAGTTTATTTTCAGGCCCTTAAAGTACTCCTGATGCAGTTGTAATGGCTTCTCACTGTGCTCTCTGTCCTTCCCCTGTATCAAGATAGGCTGCTATTGTGCCTTTAATACACTCTCTTACTGCAACTGCCAGCTCTTCTGCCCTCTTTTATCCCTTAAATTACCTTCCCAAGAGACCCTACAGATGAGTTCCCTGGGCTTGCTGAAATTTGCTATTTTTAAATTTTTTTTTTGGAAGTCCATTATCCTTACTCTTTTTTCTCTGACTCTCCTTTTTTTCTTAGAATAGTGATTCACAGCCCTTTCACCTTTCACCTCCCCTTTTCAGATTCTTTTCCAGTTCTTCTCTACTAGACAGAACCAAATCCAAAACACTTTGTCTCTTTATAATTTCCTTTACCGTTCAATATGTCCTGGATTCATTTCAAGGATGTTATAGATAGTTTGAACCCACCATGCTCTCCCAACAAACATTTGGGCACTTGATACTCCTTATTGAAACTACAAGATCTCCTTCAGGTATTCACAGTCCACAGAAGA
The DNA here is from genome assembly GCA_013398955.1 of Callaeas wilsoni. Taxonomy (NCBI): domain Eukaryota; kingdom Metazoa; phylum Chordata; class Aves; order Passeriformes; family Callaeidae; genus Callaeas; species Callaeas wilsoni. The sequence goes on along the minus strand of VWPU01007928.1, from coordinate 89,632 downwards.
TGCATCTCCTTCCATTGCTTCCCTTCGTCCTCACGTGGAGACAGCAGAAAACCTGCATCACTTCTGAACTTCACAGGAAATGAACATGCTTTTGGCATAATATACAAAACCCTCTTTCCATCCTGTCCTTCCAGAACATGCTGTCCTCACTGTAAACATATTCCAGTTTTCTTTCTTATCCCACTGAGGGAGGCCTGAAATGGGGCTTTCTTGGGGTAACACCTCATGTGCAGATGTATTTGAGGTTCTGGGGCTGGAGTCAAGATGTCAAAGAATCTTACTGCCTCACATGGTGGTCCTTTTAGCACAACAACCTGCATCTGTCCATGGTCATGGAAAATGCCCAATGGAAGACTACTAAAATAAAGCAGGAATAGGCTGATATTCCCCCATTTCTGTGGTATTTTCCTCTACCTTCAGGCAGATTCCAGCTTGGGGTTTTCTCATGCTGCTTCAAGTTTAACATGCCCTGATCGTCCTTTCTTCCATGCAGTGCCTAATTGCTTTTTGAACCTATTTATAACTTCCAGAGCATCTTATTGTGATGAATTCCATGATTTAATTATGCACTGTGTGAGCAAGCACTTCTTTGTGTAGATCTTCTGGCTGATCATTTCATCTGGTACTCACTAGTTCTTGTGTAATGACTCCATGCTGAGTCAAATTCTGTTACAGCATCTCCACATCTCTTGCTTTTCAAGGCTAAAGACTCTGCCATGGGTCAGAGCTGTTACCTACCTTTGATCACCTCTCCTGACCTTTTCTTTAGTAATTCGGGTTCTTCTGTACCTTTCTTAGATGGGATAACCAGAAACATACATGCTGCACTGGCAATACAAGTAGCAAAGGTGTTTGTTTTGGGTGTTTTTTCTAGACCCACCATGATATTTCTTTTGTATTTATTGACACAGAATTTTATTTTCCAATTTCTCTCCCAGCATCAGAAGATCATTCTGCAATATTTTGCAATTTTTATGACAACATGTACTATCACATCTGCAGTAAAGTTTGTTGTCCTCTAGCTCAATATTTTTCATCTCTAGTCAGCTATTGTCTTTATTGATTGTGCAGTTTTGTCTCTATTGATTATGTGGTTATTCTGGAGCCTCGCATCTACTGACTTTATTATTTTTAATATTTTTTTTAAAAAAAATCAAACAGTCTAAAAAAATTGATTTGGAACTGATGCTACTTGTAGACACTATAGACCTGTGATCAAAATTCTCGAAGTGCTCTTCTGGAACTTCTCAAATAATCCCCACGAAGTGGAAGAGTTTGGTTTTATGTGTGGCCACTCAAGAGCAGCTCAAGGCTAGTACTATCAGTAATCTGCAGTCTCATATAGCTCTGACTTCCATAAGATGCACTTAGTGATGAAAAGGTCTTTTTTCTTTAAAAGTTCATATTGTAAGTGTTAAGGACACTGATAACAAGGAAATTATTATCTTTACTTTGAGGAACTGACGCATTTTTTTGCAGCTGTGATTGCAAGCAAGTGTTTAGCAAGTGGGAGGCACTACAGAGCAAATCGCTTTATCCATCACATTACCCTAATAATTAAATTGTCAGCCAGGGAAGTCAGGCTTTAATAGGAAAAAAAAAAAGCAGTCAAACAGTGGCAAAAAATTTGTGACTATTCCTCCATTTAAGCCTGTAATTTTTTTTAGATCATTATGTTTGCGTAAGGCATTGCTCAGAACACAGATTTTTTAAATGTTTTTAAAATACTTTTTATATGTTTTAAAATAACAAGAAGTTATTTAACCACTTGCCATTGTTCCTGTGACTCTGGGAAACAATTATCCTGAGAATCACTGGTAATTTCCTTACTGTGGTTTATTTCCAAAATTAACTCCAGGGGTGTTTCCGAGAATCTCCGGGCACCTTTTTCTTCAGGATGTAAATACTCCTGATGGTCTGCTTCTCCTGGGGTCTCCCTGTGGGATCATTCTCATGGCTGTTAGATTAAAGGGGGAAGTCAGCCAGATGCTCCAGTCCCTTTGTGGTGAGATATAGAGGTCTGTCCTCCTCATTTTTTTCTAAGTATCAGGTTTTCCAAGGTCTTTTTCCTGCTTTCTACTTCCCAGCTTGTGATTTAGATAGCAACATACTTGTCTGTACTGAAATGGGGAGCCTGGAAAGAGCCACAGAACCTCAGTACAAGATTATGAAAAATGTAACAGCGAAGTGAGATATTTGCCCCTGGAGGGTGGCTCTGCCCTGACTCAATCACATCATCTCTCCAAAAGATAGTTTTCTTCTCCGTCTCTCACATTAGCTTTCATGATCAGTCCTGATAAATGTTGCCTGACTGTAAGGATGGACTTTGGGATGAGAATAGTTTACCTCTGGGAAAGAGACAACCCCTTCCCACTGACCTTTATCTCTGATTGGTAGGGGCACTGGGCATCATCATGCATGGCCAAAAGCTGTTTAACCAGAAGTCTCAATGGTTTATCTGATCCAGATGACACCGCTGGCCACAGAAGGCTGAATGGTATTTGTCAATCCACCCATACAGAAAAAGAAAAGTCAAAATTATCATTGATCCTTGAAATAGTCATGAAGAAGATAATAACATCTGCTTCTATATTTTGACCCATATTTTTCTACACTCGGACTAATAGAGGAATACAGCACACACCACGCTGTGAATAGGTGGAAAAGGCTGATTTCTTTATGTTAGTACTTTCTTTAATGACTCCCTGTGGTAAACGACATTGTGGCTGTCATCGCCTTTGTCCTCTTCCAACCAGGCCCAGACAGAGAGATGTGCAAGGCTTTAGTATCCCATTAGCAATTTCCTGAGCAACAGAATGCCAAGTTCCAATTTGTGTTCTAATTTTAACTACAGTATAGATTTTTAAATAAGTTTCAAGCTTCCTATTAACATGATCTGTCTGCTCCTTTGGTGCTCTCTCATCCCATTCTGATCGACCCATGAATGGGCTCCCTGTATTATTCATTGTACACTAAATTAAGCTTTTAGTGTTAAAGGCTTTCAAGTGTAGCTTTCTTTCTCTAGAACTCATTACCTGTGTCAATACACAAAGCAAAAGCACTTAATAGATTTAAAACATCCAGTATCTTCCTTTTTCTACAGCTGTTATTATGACTCAGGAGCATCTGTTATTCTGGTAATATTCCTGATTGTCCTGATATTAATTTCATTACACTGCAAGTGTGCACTATAGAGTTCCAAAGTGTCTTTGTATCACATGAACTTTAATTAGACTTTGGTTTTTTTAAAAGGGTTAGGCAAATGAAAGTTATTGTTGTTGGTCGTGGCTTTTTACACCTTCAGAAACTAGGAAACTTGTTTTCATCACCTGTGGAAAAGCAGGAACAGCAGCATATAAAATCACAAATAATAAACAAAAAAAATAAGGCAAAAATGCAATGCAGGTTTCAATGGTATACTGCTGAGTTTTGTTATGGTCTTTGAATTTAGATTTTGTAGGGAAACATTTGAATACATGTATAATAGATTCTTAGCGGCGTTTCCCCACAGAGCTCACTGAGGCACCCCACAGAAGGTGTCACCCACAGATGTGTGACCCCCACCACTGTGGCTGGAACAACCACAATTATCCTGACTGCATGGTTATTAACCACTCAGCCAGGACTTCCTGAAAATGACTGGACAGGTTACTTCTCTCAAAGCTGTTGTTCCACACCTGTTCACGGCTGTAGCTCTAGTAATACCGAACATTTTCTTTCCAGCTCCTTCAGTGTCAAAATTACATGTCCATGCTACCAAGCTGCAATGTCCTGTCTCATTACAATGCTACCACTATGGGACATACATTAAACTGAATCACTGAACCCAAAACTTTTAAAACCTTGGTCATTTGACACAGGTGGGCTAATTACAGTGATTTGGCTTCAACATACTCCCGTGTTTCCGTTGCCCAAAGAACCAATTTCCAGCAAAGCCTCACAAACCATTTTAGTAGCTCAGCAGAAGCTGTGGAGTTGAAAACTGTCATGGGGAAGAAAAGGCCAGCAGGGCTCAAAAGTGGACTGGGAAGATGAGAACTCCTCTGCTCTGGGAAAGAAATATTAACAGAACAACACCCTCAGACACAGCCCTGTGAGTGAGATTTTCTTCACAGGCACAGCATGCAAGGGTTATGGACATTTGGGGGTTTGCTTCATTTTCAAAGAAAGCTGAGATAGAAAAGAGCAGCTTGCAGAGCAAATGATCACGACCAGTTATCTCAGAACTTCAGCCTGCTGTGATCCAAGACTAAACCCTCCTGGGTTTTCTGCCAAGCCGTTTCATTCTGTTAGCCCAGGAATAAACTCCTACTGTACAAATAATGGGCAGCCAATGTCTTGTTTAATTGACCTTGTTGTAAATTCCAAGGAACCAAGCAGAAACTGAGATGCTGCATGTCAGAGGGGACCAGTGCATGGGAAGGACAGAGCTGGTATTTAGACTCAAAGTATGAATAAGCAGGAAAATAAACCATTTTCCTCATCTCAGCTACTAATGTGAATTTCTTTTTTGTGAAAGAATGAAGAAGCATGGAAAAAAGGTGCACTAAGGGTGTCTGTGTCTTGTGGTTAAAGAACACAAATCTTCAAGTCTATGCCTCAGGGTCACAGCTTCTTTGTCTCACCAGTGGTTGTAATCAGACACTTTTGCAGTGAATTTGGTTTTTTTTTTCCAGGAAGTCGTGTACAAGTTTGTTCTTTGTAAAGATGGAATTTGTAATAGAGACAGACATGTCAGGGTTTGCCTACTCCCAGAAAATTCAAGTCCCTTCAATTTTTTCCAAGGTAATACGTCCTGTAAGATATTGAAATACTTAAAGCAAAAATCAACTTCCTTTTTTTTTTTTTAAAACAAATAAAACTTGGAGAAAGAAAATATTAGGGGCTTAACAACTGCATTGTTTGGGAGTTGGTAGTCAGATTCCAAGAGCTTAGATGGATGACCTAAGAGAGGAGGGGGGTGTAATGCATTCTGTAGTACTGGGTAATGTATTCTGAGCCTCTTGGCTCCAGTGGAGAGAATGTTAAAACAAACAAAAACCAAAAAAAACCCCCAAAACTGCACAACCAAAACCCTAAACAAAACCCAGAAATAATCCTGGTTAGGGGAAGTAGTGATTTCAGCACTGTTTTTGTTGATCAGCCCCTCCCTGCTTGTCCCCATCTTCACTCCTATACCAAGGTGAAAACAAAAAATCCATAAGCCAGGAGTAGTGTCAGCGTGGAACATCTTCCAGGCTGCCTTTGTCTGCTTGCTAATAATGAAAGTCTATTTATAGCTCAGTGCAGAGCAGGGAAAGTGTGCTGTGGGTGACAACGTGATATGGATTTCACAGTCCATCAGTTTGGATTTCAAGTTTGCAGTCCTCTCTCGGACTAATTGAGAAGTCAGACACTGTTTTGGGATGATACAGGCAATGCAAAATAGGGCGCTTGGTGTTTGTTTCGCGAGCATTTGGGGTCAGGTTGGCTGGGGCGACGTCAGAGCTCTCTTAGTTCAGTCCGGCTTTTCACAGTGGCCTGAGAAAACCCATCTCACAGAAAGAGGTCCTGCATGCTGAGCATCAACGTGCTCGTGGGCTTAATATCTGTCATAGCCCATCACTCCACGTTAATAACCAGTAGAAGTCCCAGATCAGAGTGCAGCCTGGCCCTGGGACCAGGCACTGCAGACACAGAGGGAACACGGTTACACCCATGCAGCAGAACCCCCCAACCATCCCTCCTCCTTCTACCCCCTCTGGACCTAACCATTTGGGCCACCAGTGCCCCATCCCCCCAGCTGTTTCTGGGGTTTCATAGAGTGAAATGTGCCAAACACCAAGCAACATCAAAAGGAAAAGGAGAAGAGAAGGTTTGGCACAGCCCAGGTTCATCATTCCCCCTTCGCTGTACTGTCACAGTTGAAGGGTGACATCAGAACATAAATGGAGAAGTATTGGTAGAGAGATGTGGTTGCCCACAGGGAGGAAAGAGGACAAGCTGGGAGCCGGTGAGCGGCAGATTGCACCGGTGGCACTGTCTTGAAAAACAGCTCCTGCTCCAGAAGAGTAACTTTTGAAGGTGACAAAAATTGGAAAGAGTAATAGAGGCAAAGAGGCTGAGTATTTTCCGGGCACAGTCAGAAAGAGAACTTGTGTCTTTTCCTACTCAGTCAGGTCTGCCATTTTGATCCACTGATGAATGGATCATGCCACCATCTTATAGGAGCAGAAATACACTTGGCCTTTCTGTAGAGGGGCAGAAGAAATGGTTCATAGGGTCTGTGCCCACTCTCATATGGGACCACAGTGAACCATTCCCCAGAAGTGGGCCCAACCTGCTGTGACCACTGGTGTGGCCATATGGGTGGGTCTCATCACATCTGCAGCTTCATTGCCGTGCCAGTGCCACAAGGCTGACTGATTGTACTCAGAGCAGTGCAATTGGGGCCATATTAACAGGGAAAGGAAATACTCAGCTTGGATACTCCGTGGTCCTGAACAGCTCCGAAACTGCTGGGAGCAAGCTGCTGTCTCTGAGGTGTTAGTACTCGAGTGCTGCTGCTTCTACTTTCTCTTGTTACAAGTCCAGTCCTTTGGGCTAAATTCCATCCAGTTGCCTCTTTCTAGACATGTTTTCTCTCAGTGCTGTAAGACAAATGTCTTAATGAGGCACTCCTGCCTGGTTCCTAGCCTTTTACCATTGCCATTTCAGCTGGCATCCACACAGAAGATGTTAAGAATCACAAGTTACTGTGCCTTTGCTTATGTCCAGACACTGCATACCACTCAACTCTGGCTGTTCTAAGATGTGGTGTCTGTGAAGTGAATGTAGTGCTTAATTTTAGGGCTACAGGTTTCAGAGTTTTCATATTTGCTTTTCAGGCTTTTCCCTCTTGCAAGTCTGTCTGATGTTATTTTAGGCAGACCATATGCTGTCTTAGGGCAGGCAGAAAGACTACATGACCTTCTGCATTTTGTCCCTTTTGTTCTGACAAGAAAGATGATGATAACTCTCAGTGGTTTCATATAAGAAGAATCTGTCTAAAGCACTGCAAGAGCTTTATTTAAGGATTACCTTCAAACTGGTTTACTTTTCACTAATTCTTTATGCACAAGGGAGCACAAGCTCAGTTAAGCATTTATGACTGCAGCAATGGCTACTCTCAACTTCATGGTCAGCTCTTGAGGAATTTTATTGTCCTATGGGATCTTGAACTGAATTTTAATGCACCTGGATTTAGAGGGCCCGTTGCCACTTTCAACTTTCATCTCATTCCCTCCTCTATGTTTCCAGTTAAGTTGAGACTTCCTTCATTGACCTGTCTGTAATTCAGTCTACTTGACATAGTCCCAATATCTGATAACAAAAAACTTCTTGGCAGTGAGAAAAGCAAGAAAATTGTTGCTTAGCCTCTTGACATTCCCAGCTTTCTCCTCCTGCTCAAACATACCCATGCAGAGTAATTTTTCTGCCTTGGGAGGAACTGCTCTACAGCCACAAGGTATTAGCTTCATGAATTTGTAAGGTCAGTCAACTGATAAAGTCTCCACACCTTGGATGGTGTTTGATGAAGAAGACCCTGACTTGCATCTGATAAGGGGAAAATTCTGGATTATCCTGCATCCTTGCTGTCTATGGCTTGCCATAAAGACATTAAGAAAGGGAGAAAGGATAGCTAATTTAGTCAGGCTAAAAATACACTCTTAGAAAATGTAAGAAGCAAGTTCCCAAATTGTTACATATTCTGATAAGAAGTCTAAATACAGAAAGTTGTCCCTTGTCAAAAGCAGTTTGCTTCTTCCCTTTGCTGAGCAGCCTTTGGTTTCTGCTCTAGCACTGAGTAAAATGAGACCTGGATCACCTGGTGATGACTGTACCATTCCCTTTCTACTGAAGAACAAACAGCCTGCTGCAAGCGAAAAGTACAGGTGGATCAGCTGTAAAATCTGCAGCTAGCGAGAGCGCAGTGAACAGCTGTATGGATTATTCCAGGACTGGGAGGATGTTGTGATGATCTTCAAGCCTGTGACACTAAGAGTCAAATTTTGCCTGTGTCAAGTACAAGATTCATCATTTGCATTGGCTCTACTCTTCTCTGTAGTAACAGCTGCTACTTGATCAAAGCAACTTGGTCTTGTTCTAAGATTGATTTGATATTCATAACCCTCTGCATATGACTCTCCATAAAAACAATTATTTGAGTGCAGCACATGATGCTAAACAGTCCTGATTTCTTTGTTCAGGTCTTGAAACTCCAGCCCATCACACTTTTCCATACAGCAATGAGTGCATCAGAGCACTTTGTGTCCCTTCTTTTGAGGGCTGTATCCAGAGAGTTTTCGGAGGCCACCAGTACCATCCACGTTTTACATACAGATACCTACTCACAAACGGAATTCTCTTGCACACTTTAATTAGCAGGCTGTCACTGAGACAATCAGTCTAGAGAATCAACAAGTCACTCGTTAGGGCCATCAAACAGATGCAGGGCCGGGCAGTGCGATGTACAGAAATCAGGTGTAGAGCCAGGTGGAGGACAGCAGACAGTGCAGAACACAAATATGATAAAGGTCTCGGGAGCCACACCAGTAGGACACTATGCTAAAAAGCCCTGTTCAACTGGTCCATCATTTCCACTTTTGGAGTTACTCTGAGCTCCATCAGCTCAGACACCATGAGGCATCCCAGAGCTCAAGCAAGAATATATAGGCTCCATAGCAGGTTGTTTCCCAGCCAAAACTGTTGATGTTGGCACACAGAGTGGGGCAAACAGAGGTGGGGGTAGTAATTTTTTGGCTTTGCCAATTTGTTTCTTCTTCTGTATGTCTTGGAGGATGTCAGTGCCTTGTTGCTACAATGCACAGATGGCTTGGCTGCTCCATATTGAGGGTTTCTCTTGTTATGAGTAAACTCCTGCTCCTAGGATGTGTGTCATGGAGAGGCAGCATCATGCTTGTGGGGGACAAAAAATAGGCAAGGACTTCTGATGATGTTTTGGTAAGTTTTTCTGAAAGCTGTATGTTGCACAGTTGTGTGGAAATAGTGATCGGATGTACTCAGCACAGGGAAGATGTGTTGGCTCAGCCTCATCAAGGATAAAATAACTTCTTTAATCTACTCAGGATCTGACTTTTTATTGTATTTTGCAATCTGCCAGTGTTGAGGGGTGAAGGGGAGAGAGGTGAGGGGAAACCTGGGAGAGCTGGCAGTAATAATAGATCCAAGCTTTGACAGACTCTGGTGAAATAACTTAATTAACTAATGGCCTGCATAGAGCTGTAATGGGATCCGAAAACAGAAAGCTTTTAAGCAAAACTTAAAGCCAACAGCATCAATAACGGTGAGCGGAGGGCACTTTACTCCCTGTGTTTTTTCCTGTAAGAATGGTGACACAGCCCCTCACCTACTCTCTATCCCTAAAGGCGTTTCTCCATCTAGTGTCCCTGGGCAACAATTACAGCCAGTTTGAGCCCAATGTCCCCCTTCTGCTCCCGTGTGGCTCAGAGGTTTCCCAACAAACACACAGAAACACTGAGTAGAGAGAAAGAAGATGGCTCCATGGAGCTGGCCTGGGCTGCAGCCACCTCTGGGAATGGTTCCAGTCACTGGCTGCTTCTCTGCCATTTGGGGGTGATTTGCTTTGTCTTGTCATCATGGAGCACACGTAAATTTTGATCTTTCACTTTTCCTCATCACTTTGAAACTCCTGCTCTCTCAAGTCTGACTATTTGGGGTTGCTTTGCGAAGCTTATCTGAAAGTCAGGGTTTCAGGCTGCTGGGACACGCCCTTGCCCCCATGCATTTATTTTCAAGAGGAATTTAGTGTATTGGAACTGTCTGCTGCTCCCCAGCATATCCCGCAAAGTTCCCTCAGCATTATCCCAGCCCCTACTGTACACATGTGTTTATGCACACTGCTGTGAAGTCCAATGACGTGTTTTAGGCAAAATCACCTCTAAACCAGGTAGGCCAGCAGAACCTGTCATGTCACCTTCAGTAGTTGCCTTCTCTGTTGAGCTTTTAATGTGAGTAATCATATCACAGTATTTATCTGCACCACTGTTATTAATTTTTTGGATGAAGATGTCGCCTCTTCCAAGCACAGTACCCCTGAGGCCCTGCAGCACGCACATATGGTGACACATATCTCTGTTCCAGCAAGGTAGGTGGTCAGGCTGTTCTTCCTCTTCTCCTTAATTTTCTCTTACATCCATACTTCTTTTTGAAAACTGAAAGTTCCAGGCTTCTTGTCACATTTCCCTCTCAGCACCAGCTTTTTTCTGCGAGGTCAAGCACAGTTCGTTCTGCAGGCCTGTGGGAACTTGCTGGGCATCAGCAACAGCAGCAGCAGAAAGTAAGTGTGGACAGATGGCTCTGGGCCGAGTCTCCTGCCTGTCCATGGCTGGCAACTCCTCCGATTTCTGTGGCGCTTCAGGGAGGGCAGGGCACTGCCAGATTCTTCCTTCAGTCTTGCTGGTTGCACCTGCCAGGAACAACATATGGTCCTTGGTACTTCCAGAGAGTGTTGGACAGGAGATGGCTGCAGGTCCCCCACTGCCGCTCGAGGCTTGTCTGGTCCTGCTGGCTGGCACCAGCTGAAACGCCACACAACAAAGTGCCTTGGAGTGTCCCAAAGAGGGCATCCCACAGTCAGCCAGAAAGGCAGTGAAGTCATCAGGGAATCAAAAATATTGAGGCTTTGCTCTGTCCTGCTTAACACCACTTCTTCAAAGGGTTTTGGGAACCAGGCTGTGTTTGTAATGGAAAGGTGACACCTGAGGATGACGTACTTTCTCTGCCTGTAGCTGAGAAGAGGAAAGCCATCGTAGAGCATGGTCAGGGCAGTACCATTTTCTTGCAGAATGATATCCTGCTTTGGGACAAGTATTCCTGCTGAGTGTCTGTCAGCTTTACACATCAAATCAGAAAATAAAACTCTCTGTCCCCTTAGGATGCAAGAGGACTACTAGATTGGTTCACAATGCATGCATCCCAGCAAAAGAGCCATGCCTTGGAGTTTCAGGAGCTCCAGATCCTTACCCTGGGATATGTTAGGATACTCTCAGCTGTGTTATAAAAACCCCATTTTAAACAGGGGGAGGCTTTGTCCCCTGGCTGTAATAGAATTGATATTGAAGGGTTTATCAGAGAGAGCAGTGAGTCTTGGACTTTTGTCTGGATCGTGGATGGACCCCTTGCATGGCTTGGCAGATGTCCTTGGAGGCTAAACTTCTGTCCATTTGGGTGCAGGGCAAAAAAAGTACTTTGTTATTCTGTGAAAATGATCTGATTCTATATTCCTCTCACAGAAACCATAAATCTGACAAATTCAGAGAATTTTGATTCCAAAGTTGCATTCCACAGCTGATCACAAGACAGCAATGTCCATAACACAAGCACAGGGACAGAGACTCTGCGAGAGAGCGGCCTCAGAGGACACCTCTGCTGAGGATGGTTCATATTGCACACAACCCACCAATAGCAAGAACTGGAAATCTTCATAATATTGATAAAACCTGTATCAATCAAAAATGTGCCTGTTGCTCTGGGCATGTACCTGAAACAGCATTTGATTGAATAGCATCAAGGAGTTTAGCATGAGATGATTCCAGAGCCCCAGGGGGATTGAGTTCTGACTATGGTGTAATTAGTACCTAAGTTATCTGGTTTACAGTTTGCTCACATACCTGTCTCCTGCTGTCCTCACCATGTCTGTGTGCAGTGTATCTCCATTAAAAGAAGTTGTGTGGCATCCTGGGATTAATCTCTGTAAAACCCACTGGGAAGAGAGTAAGATCTTCTTTACATTTCTGGCTGGGAGGAACAGTGTTGTCAGTCTGATAGCTTCAGTTCTCTAGTCCTAAATCTTCTTTATCATGTAAGTGACTCGCTGCAAAATAGTTAAAATTCCTGATTTCCTTTCCAATTTTTGCTTATGTTAGACAGGGCACCTGTCTTTCTGTACTGAGATGCAGAACTTAGCACAATATGGTTCAGAGCTCAGGTGGATAAAGTTGGTATTTCAGCATAAAGAGATGATGACAGTAATTTTCTGGATCAGAGTGATGGAGACCCTTTGTGATAGTCAATAAGATTTCCACATGCCCCCAGGTTCTCATTAGGCAAACAGCTTTGAAAGCAACAAGGAACTTAGCAATTCTAGAAAACCTGAAAATCATTAAAAAGGCTAGTAAACAGTTAGTTAGAATTTTCCAATGAAAGGTGAAATGCTAATTATTTCCCCCTAATTACCCTAAAATTTTCAGAGGATTCAAATATTGGCATGACCTATAGTTTACTGAGACCCAGATGACACCCACGTACCACCTAATTAGCAATGACTTCCCACAGAAGGCACTTCTTTGAAGTTTTACATTTTCCACATGCTTATCCATATTAACACTGCAAAAATAACCTTCCCTACTTGCTACAATAGGGGATGAATCAGACACATCATTGCAGAGCACCAGAAACCTTCCCCGACCAGAATAATCCTTGTAACACTTGCTAATGAGTGAAAGAGGAGGGGGTCTGTTCTCATCTCCCTGTCAATGGGAGTTAAGTGTGCGTAGGGAGGAGAGAACACAATTAAAATAATTTGAATCATTTGCATTAGATACACATTATAATGAATACACACTAACCATCAGGGAATAATTATCTGATTTTATTAGTAACCAGGTCATGCTTTGGTCCACGGCCCTGCACCCACAAGCTATGACTTACCTTGGTTTCCAAAAGGCAGCAAAGCTTCAGAGATATCCAAGGTGAGCCCACAGCTGCTGGGGAGAGCAGGGCAGGCAATTAACCACCAGTGTCAGACCTTTGTGTGTCCCTCAGCTCAACTCTTATTTTTTTTCTGCCCTAATAGGAGACAAGAAGAGTGGAACTTCACAGACACAGAGGTCATGCTTTGGATTCATTACCTTATGAAGCAGCATCTTCTTTTCCCATGTGAAGCCTACAGAAAGGAAACAGGGGCTTCACTTTGTGTTCTCACCGGATTTGTCATCTCCACAAGTTGTTCCATATTGTCTAGGATTTAGTCACCAATGAACAATGCGAATAAATCTTTCTCTTGACAGCACAGAAATACAGAGACTCTTATGCATGCTTGGCAAGCAGGGGGTAAACAGGTGGAACTGGAAGTCCCACTGTATGGAAACATACGTGTCTTTGCTGAAGGCATTTTCTTATGTAAAGAAGATTGACATTTCTTGCAGGTTGAAGTTCTTAGTTGCAGTTACCAGAAAAGAAAAATCTCTTGGTGTATCAGACATTGCCTGGGGAGCTAGCATGAGAGAGAAAAAGTATGAGTGAAGTAGGCTAACACAGAAAGAGTTTGTGCTTACCTCCCTGAGCTGTCTCCCCAAATCTGGTTAGCACAGGCAATAAATAAAGCCAGAAGGAGAAGGCACTTCACTTACATAGCTTTTGGCTTTCTAAAGCTGCAGTCTGACAGGAAAAGTGCTTCATGTTTTCTCCACCTGCTAATCCTAGCGGCAGTACAGGAATGATACAGCAGCCAGTGCAACCAGGATCCTCTGTGCAAACATTTCTCTTCTGCAGAGGACCTTGGTGAGGTGAGATAAACACAAGCAGGAATGGGGATTTGCATGTGATTCTGAAAGATTATTGTGCCATAGCCTCATACAGAGTGGATTCATCTGCCTTATATAAGATCATCACAGGTAAAACTCCACTGCAGGGGAATGGGAAGTTTGAACAACAAAGTAGATTGTAGTTCAGTGTGGGATCTATCCTTGCTTTCTCATGTAAAAAAGCAACAGATGTAGAACTCATTCCAGAATGACAAGAAGGAAAAAAAAAAGGTAAGTCTCCTGGTGAGTATTTTTAAAGTTCCAGACATTGGAATCCAAAATACACATTATCTAAAAGTTTAAAAAATATGGATTATTATTCTGGGTTTGTTATATTTGCCTGAATTTATCTCAACCCACAAGTCCTTGCCCTTTTACCCTTTCAATTCTGTCCCCCATCGCACTGAGCAGAGCACTGAGTGAGTGTGTGGTGCTCAGCTGCCCACTGAGGTTATAGCACAACATCCAATAACATAAATCTCTGAGCTGTGGAATCCTGTGCACCCCACAGCCCATCACTCAAAACAGGTCACTAAAGACTGAGATCCTTCAAGTGATATTTCATAGAATCACAGAATGGCTGAAATGAAGAAGGACCTCTTGAGATCTCCTCCAACTCCTCTGCTGAAGTGGAGCAGGGTCCTCAGGGCTGTGTCTGTTTTGGTTCTGAATGTCTCTAGGGATGAAGACTGCACAACACCTTCAGACAGCCTGTCCCTGTTTCCTTTCTGACTGCCCTCACAATGAGAAAGTTTTCTCTTGTGCACTTTCTTTCTGTACTGAAACGTGCATGAGTTCCTCTGTCATAAAGCTAGTGAGTACCTAGATTCTTAGGGGAAATCACAGGGAAAAAAGCACGTAGATCAGTAAAAAGAGATTCCTGTGCTGCTTGGTGGCTGCTTATTTTAGTCCTAATCTTGTAAATTGTTTCTCATGTAGTAAGTGGAGGTCATTAGCTTTGTCACATTTCTGTAGCTAGATGTGCACTCTTTTGTATGAAATAAGAGAACCTGCACTTTTAGGTAACAATCTAATAAATCCATTATTAATAAACATTAAAAATTATATTCTCTAGAAAAAGCTGATTTGATAGAAATTTAATCCTACCACCAAGGATAAACAACTGCATATTGGGGCTGGAGAATTCTTTACTGCAAAGCAAAGCAGAAGTAGAAAAATAAACTGTATTTCACCTTATATTTGAGTAGCACTTGATACTGGCAGTTGTTATAGATTTTACTTAACATGGAGGTACCATGCTGCTGTGAAGAAGGAAACACAATGATTATCTGGGAATATGGATTACAATGTACTCTAGGTCCTGGAGAGCCTGTCCTTGTCCCAGAGACAGGAAACCTCTTGGATATTTTTCAGCCAGTAACTATATTTTCTTCACTCGCTAATACTTCTTCAGCTGATTGCTCTGAACAGAGCTGGGTTCAGTAGTCTTGTTCCTCCACCTGAAAATCTTAGGATAGCACAGTCCTCTTCAGCAAACCTGCTGCAGTTTAGAGTCAGTGATGAAGGTGATAAAGGATGCATTTTTTACACTTTTTTACATGTTTGGCAAATGGATTATTGGATGTGTTATTAGTTTTGCTCTGTTGCTTGCACAGTCCTATTTTATCGAGTAATTTACATGACATATAGGAGTTGTATTCCAATAGATATTATTTGGAGCTATTTTTCATGTTCTTCGATTTCCTCTTTTATCTTCCATCAGCAGAAATGCTTACACCTCTTACACACAACATCCACTCACTCATTTTCATTTACCCCCCCCCAAACAAAGTACTTAAAGAAAGAAACAATTGTATTCAATAATTAGCATCATTAATCCTTGCCTGTTGATACCTGAATTGTCACTCCAGCCCATAAAATTGCTTAGATTGCAGCTTCCATGCAATGCATCACAAAACACTTTTCAAATAATAGCTTAATGAAACATGAGAGAACAACAAATCATCACCAGAGCAAAAGGACATGTCATAAAATCTTTTTTGAACAATGCAAGTGATATCAAACGATTTAAAACCAGAAACAGCCTATGTTCCATGTACTTCTCAGCAGAAGGAAATTCTGTACATGAGGTGCATACCAAGTAAGAGCTTTTGAGCCATGCAGGTTCAAGCAAACTTTTCAGTAGCAGATTTTCCTCTGATCTAAAAGGATGCTCATAGATTTAAAGGTGAAGATTGTACTCCCATGTAGGATTTATTTTCTAAGAAATATATGATTTATTCATATCTGAATATAAACAGGATGGGAATTTAAATTTTAGGAGTGTACCTAGCTAAAATCCTTATATGTGGCCTTTAGTTAACTCTGAGCACACCATTTCCAAAGTGGGGGAAGAAATTTTCAACTTGTGGGTGTCCTGGTGGGGCCTTAATGCAAAATAATCTGGGAACTGTACATTCAAGGACATCCGACCTGAATGCATAATGACTTTAACCTTCAAATATATCTCATATATCTCTGATCTGCTAAATTTCAGAGAGTTAATTATAACCAATGGGAGAAAGCATGAACCTCTTGTTCTTCTGGATCTTAAGAGACAAGAGATAATGCTGACAGTGACATAAACCTGCTCTTTCTATCTGTTACCTTGTGTGAAGGCAGATCTGAACCACAGTCATAGATGAGTTGTCTCTGAGTTTCTCTGCTTTGTTCAAAAAGGTGAAAACAGCCAAGATTCAGTGACAATTACACCCTGGCAAAGCCAACATTTCACCACGATCTCTGATTCATTCCATTGGATAAAACATTGATGTTTGTATATCTTTTTATGGGAAGGAACTTACAAAGGGTTTTCAAATCTGAAAGATTTCTCTCCGTAAATAACTGAAAAATGTGTATGATTTACCAGGCATGCTGAAAATGCTTCCCAGAGGTTGCAGATTGGTATAACTGTGAACAACCTTGACAAATAGTCCCATGAAGAATTGCAGTAATATCTGAAAAAATGCATGGATAATGTTTCCAAGTCCCACGTTAGCCATCAGTAGCCACCACCCAGCAATCTGCCTTCAATAAGACAAAGGTAATGGAAGGGAGAGATGTTCAGAATGATCACATTTGTCTTCCCCAGTCCCTGTTAGGTGCGATGGAGCCTGGCTTTTCTGGGAATGGCTGAACACCTGCCTGCCCATGGGAAATGGTGAATTAATTACTTATTTTGCTTTGCTTGTACATGAGGCTTTTACTTTACCTATTAAGCTGTATTTACCTCAACCCACGAGTTTTCTCACTTTTACCCTTCTGATTCTCTCCTCCATCTCACTGTGGGGGAGTGAGGGAGCAGCTGTAGGGGCTGAGTTGCCAGCTGGGGTTAAACCAGAACATTACGACATGTAACTGGTTCCTCATCAAAATTATGCAACTTAAATGGGAAAGTGGCAGGAGAGGGCATGGGTTCTAAGTCAAGAACATGTGGGAGTTCTGCTGCAACAGGGTTTTTTTGGTGTTCTAAAGCAATTTCTAACAGCACTATTGACCTGGAACTACTGTAGAGGAGCTGGAGTTGATTATGAAACTTGGTGCAACAGATGTCAATTTAACTGAATTTTCTGTGAAACTGGTGGACATTTTTATCAACATGCCAGGACTCATTCCTCTTCTTAAATTCCAGGCAATCATAGGACATAGAATATGCCAGAAATATGCCAGCTCAACACGTCAGTAACACAAGGTGGAGGAGAACAAGCACCTTATAACCCTGCGTGGGCTCAAGTATATTCAGCAGTGTGATATAATCTAGAGCTGGTGCTGTCCCCCAGAAGGGGTGGAGGATATGGGGGGAGCCGTGACATAACTCATATAAACAGATTTTCTACTTTTATAGTTTGCTATTATGCTCTCCACTCACACTGGGTATACTCAATAACTTTATCTACTTGAATTTCAGAAATAATGTCTCATTCCAAGCATAAAAGTAAGGTAACAGGAGATAAAAAGCATTTTAACAAAGTCAAGGACAATGAACTCAAAATGTTGATCTATGATGGGGAGAAAATTCTCCCTTTTTTACCCTCACTTGTAATGGATTTGAAGAACACCATATATGTGTGTCCTTCCATTAAGCACCAAATCAATTAAAACATTTTATATTCTTTTCAAATTAGTTTTTGAAATATATGAGATTCAGCATCAAAAAAAACCCCCAGAAAAGTCTTGAAATAAAGAAAAAGAAACCCTCTTTGTAATTGAAGTATTTATGGAACGATTTGAAGAGCAACACACTGGAATCACAAGAGTGTCTAGGTTCCTAAATCCTATCCAGCACCTACTTTATCTTGTAAACAGGAATTTGCTGGTGTTGATCCTTATCTTTTACAGGGCAGGGAAAAAGAAATTAATATTAAATAAAAACCTCTTGTTTTCCTCTTTGGAGTGAAAAGGCCATTGAATCTTCTGTCTGACAGTCAGGCAGCAGCAGTCTTTCCTTTTACTTGCAGCCACTGGATGTCACATCACTTCAGGGGATTAGACTCATTATGAACTTGTACACAGAACTGAGAAAATAACCTCATCTATCGTGTAACAATCCCAATAATTATCTGTGAACCCAAAGCACTTCCTTTCCACCCACTTCTGCAGATATTTCTGCATTTGAAAATACCAGCAAATTCCTATCTTTCCACAACAACATGGGTCAGCTTAGATCATTGGCTCATCAAGTTTAATATTCTCTTTGTTTTAGAGGTCAAGAGTAGGTTTTAAGGTGAAAGAGCCACAAATCATCCATATGACAACAGGGAAATTTCCTGCTGTCTTCTCTACCCATTGGCTTACATCTGAAAACAGGACAGGAAAATGAAAAGCAGGTGGGTACTAACAGGACTTCTCTAAAGCAGGCACCATCCAACTTACTCTGCTGGCATGGCCCATTCTCCGTTGCCACCGGAATGATCCATCACCTGTGACAAGGAACTGGAAATGGGTTGGAATATTGGCATGTCTGGGCTGGTTTGCTGGCATGTGACCCTCAAATACACCATTCTACTGCTGGAAGACCTCTCAACAATCATGAGTGGTACGTTCCTCACCTTAAGTATGGCAAAATCTAAAAATGGGTCAAAACCCCCTGAAATCTCCTCAAAGCTCTTACATCCAGGGAAACACTCTCTTCCTTGAGAAAGAGGTGTTTAAGCCAATATTCCTGGCTTTGTAGTGGTACTGCTACTTGGTTGCAAAGCCTGTGGAGTGCCTTGCCAGCTGTGAAACAAATCCTGGGATGTCAGGGAAATCCTTACCAGGCAAAGGTCTCACTGACATCGACGGCCATTTAGTCAAAGATAATGCTTCACTGGGATATAGGAGATGTACACATATCTTTATTCTGCTCAAATCCAGCCACATTTGGGATGACAGATGAAAGGGAAGTTAAAAATGGTGCGAATATTAAATAAGGGAATAAAATTAGAAAAAAGAAAATATATGTGATATTTAAAAAGCAAATGCCTATCTTTATGAGAAACCTCAGTGACTGTTTACTTGAAAATATAAAATTTTTTGTTCTCTTTAACTAACTGTTAACTAGTAAATATAAAAAGATTTACGTTTCAGAGGATTTAGACAGTCAGTTTATGGTCTTTGTGTCTGACACGTATAACCACTATGCAAATAATTGGCAGCATACAAATGTTTATCTGCATTAAAACCACCTGAGAATTAAAACCTTCTACACTATGAATTTCTCCAGAATTAATAATATTCATAATTCTCACTTTCTTCCTCCATCTTATTCAGTGTGTGAGTGCTGAGTGTGCTGAGGCCATCACATGTTTTTAATATCAGTTTAGAGCTACCCTGTTAATATTCTGCAGAATAGTGAACCCAAAATTTCGTGGACTCACATCAGACAAGGTATCTCCACAAAGAACATCCCATGGATGCTGATAAAAATCAATAAACCATATTGAAATTAATAAATTGTGAAGGGCAAGGTTTAGAACCCTGTTTGTACACTGCATGTGTCAAGGAGACATCTTCCAACATTGTAGCCTCTCCTGAGAGGGTATGGCTAGGCTTATGTGGCGCTTTCAGTGAGATCAGTCAGGAGTGAACATAAAGTCTGGTCTCACCAGTAGAAGGGTCGGGGCAGTTTTGAGTAAGCAGAATGCGATTGAACGCGGTTATATTGCTCTAAGTAGGGTGGATATAGATATTCACATCTATTTGGGCAAAAAAGACTCAGACGGGTGTTAAAAGCTACCAGTCCTGGCAATGGACATGAAATGCGTCTCAGTGCTTATTTAAAAAACGTATATGGGAAAGAGAGTGCTATTACAGGCAGGCACTGGGGGTTTTTTTTAGCTCTGGCATTAATTTTTCACCCTGTGTTCCTTCTTTTCAATTTCTAGGAAGAAAAGAAACAGACATAACCATGCAAATGTCCCTGTGCTCTGCCTCCGGCTATAAGCTTAAGAATTATAAGCTTGACGACGCTGAGTTGTAGGCAACACCCCTTCAATACTTTCTGGCTCAGTGGCTCTGTGAAGACCTCTTTGAAGGTGCAGCTCTTCAAAAAGACTCTGCAGCAGCACAACCGAAATGTTTGCTGCTAAATATAGAAATGCACTTGCTTTGAGCGTGGCTGGTTTGCTTCAGGTTCACCTTTGGAGCTGCATTTATAGATACAGTATGGATTTTAAGAAGAAAAAGTGAGAGGTAGGAGCAAGAAAGCAAAGAATTAGACAGTAAGAGTGCCTGTTGAGGGGAAAAAAGGCTCTGACTAGTAAAGCTGGGCTACAAGTCAACAATTTGATGTGGCCATGAAAAGGCAAACACATGAAAAGACATATTAGTCAGAAGAGGGGATTAACTCACCATAGCTAAATGCAAGCCCTGTGACTTAAAACACTGGTGAAATGCTGTCTGAAAACACTGTGTGCAGGTCTCCAAACCAAATTTGGAGGAATACATGTTCAGAGCAGAAGGAGTGGAGAATAATAGGATTTATTATGTGAGAAGGCAGACAGAGGTCAGTGAAAGCTGGAGTTGGGGTCTGGGAGAATCAAGTCTCAGGGCAATAATCATTGATGGAGCAATCTTCTTCTTTTAAAGTGTTCCTGCCCCTTTTTCCCACTGGAAAACAACCCTTTCCAGACAGTTGCAAGCAGGAGTGATATTTCCCTGTGTTATTTTTTTCTTTTGAGGAAGCCTTGTACTCTCAGCTGTGACTGTGTCTGGGTCTGGCAGCAGATATTTTAAAGCAGGTGAAAAAAACAAATCTGCTTCTAGCATTCACATTGCTCACCACTATTTCATATCAGATCCCCTTCTTGGGCAACAGCAGAGTTTTCAATCTGTTGGGGGAAGATAAAAGGATGAGGCAGGTGACCTCCGAGACAAATGAAGAACAGAATTTCTGGACATTTTTTTCCTGTTTAACAGAGAAACCTGGACCAATCAGAGAGATGGGCAATTACCAAACATACAAAGTTCAACAAGGGCAAGTGCTGGATTCTGCACCTAAGATGGGGCAGCCATGGATGTACAGACAGACTGGGGAATGAGAGGCTGGAAAGCAGCTGTGGGACAGGGCCTGGGGATCCTGGTCGATGGCAAGGTGAATAGGAGTCAGCAGTGCCCTGGAGCCAGGAGGGACAACCCTGTCCTGGGGCCATCAGACACAGCAGCACCAGCTGGGCAAGGGAGGGGATTGTCCCACTCTGCTCTGAGCTGGGGCAGCCTCACCTTGAATATTGTGTGGTTTTGGGCACCACAGAAAAAAAAAGACATTAAACTTACTAGAAAGCGCCCAAAGGAGGGTAACAAAGATGGTGAAGGGTCTGGAGATGAAGCCACATGAGGAGTGGCTGAGGACGCTTGGTCTGTTCAGCCTGGAGGACACTGAGGGGAGACCCCATTGCAGTTACAAATTCCTTGTGAGGAGAAGAGGAGGGGTAGGTACAGATCTATTCTCTCTGGTGACAGTGACTCAAGGGAATGGCCTGAAGTTGTGTCACAGGAGGTTTAGGTTGGATATGAGGAAAAGGTTCTTCACCCAGAGGGTGGTTGGGCACTGGAACAGGCTCCCCAGGGCAGTGGTCACAGCACCAAGCCTGACAGAGCTCAAGAAACATTTGGACAACACTCTCAGCCACACAGTGTGACACCTGGGGCTGTTCTGTGCAGGGCCAGGAGTTGGACTTGATGATCCTTGTGGGTCCTTTCCAACTTGGCATATTCTGTGTTTCTGTGATTCAGTGTTGTCCTGGGGCACATATGGGACTGGCAGTATTAAAAACAGACATAAGCACTTGACTACTATCACATGTAACTGGATTCCTGTCTCCTTTGACTCGTATTTATGCTCAAACTTAAAAAACTCAAGAGCCCAATGGAAACTCACAGAGCTACAGCAATGAGCCACAAGTTTGGCAGCAGGTCCCTGGGTTTCTGAATGCATTTCCTCTGCAGCACCACGAACCCTTCACCCAACTCTCCTAAGGCTCTGTATCCCATTTTGGATGTTAATTGTGCAGAACCAGGACCCATTCAGAGGTGCAAACCATCCTTTGCATCACGGTGTAATTTGGCACCTTGTTCTGATTCAGAGCTGACATATCCTGCCTGCACCTTGCTGATGGTTTTGTGTCTCTGTGTGATATGCACTACAGCCTCCTTTACAGCAACCTCGTGTCATTCCTGTTCACACCTACATACTCTCAAAGAATGGTTAAAACCTCTGAACATGAAGAGAATTTGCTATAAAAGAGTAAATAACAGAGCAGTTGGCTCATCACCCTCTTCCCATAAAAGAATGGGGGCCATCGGGTGAGGATCATGATAACAGTGAAATCAGTGGGAAATGATACTTCACAGAACAATAGGAGACCTTCACAACTCCCTAGAAGGGGTGTTTGTGAGCAAATCTGCATGGCTTCAAGAGAAAAATGCTTTGAAGAAAGAACAGAACAGAACAGAGGGGAAAGGAAAGGAAAGGAAAAGAAAGGAAAAGAAAAGAAAAGAAAAGAAAAGAAAAGAAAAGAAAAGAAAAGAAAAGAAAAGAAAAGAAAAGAAAAGAAAAGAAAAGAAAAGAAAAGAAAAGAAAAGAAAAGAAAAGAAAAGAAAAGAAAAGAAAAGAAAAGAAAAGAAAAGAAAAGAAAAGAAAGGAAAGGAAAGGAAAAGACAAAAGACTGTTAGAGTGCTAAGGGGACAGGGCATGCATCCTTGCTTTGCTTTTAGCGTTCTTTAGCGATCTGTTAATGAAAATTATTTTCTACGCAGATGAATCCCCCTTACCAAGGAGCAGGTAGGAGCCAGGACAGTGGTGATCAGGGAAGGATGCAGATACACAGCCTCTGTGTCTGTGTGTCTGTCCTGCCACTGCAGGCTGGGCCCTTGTCATAAACAGTGTGGCTGTCCATATGTCCTTCAATTTCCTTGTTTCTGTGTGTCGGTTGAAATGTGACACTTCAAGTACTATTAAGGAGTATTTTTACTAAACAGTGTACTTTTTGTCTGGGTGGTTGTTTGGGGTACTTTTTTTGTCTCTCCACTTCTTTAGCTTATTTTGGTATTTGTTATGAACAAAAAGTTCCATCACAATTAGTTGCCTTGGCTACTAATGATTTTCTTTATTCATATGTATCTCCTTGTATTTAAACATAGCACCTAATCTATCTGTTTTGTGTTGCTTAATGTGACAAGGCCCTAAGCCACAGTGGGCTGTTGGTTGCAGCTTTGATCACACTCGTGGCATCTTCAGTTTGCTCTTGGGGAGGTGGGGGTTTTTCTGGGAGCGATATTTAGCAGAGGGACTTGATGGGATCACATTGAACCTCACACTCTATTGGCAATGCAGCGTGGGAGGAACTATTCTGGATCTACTCTGTGATCAAAGAACTGAAGGTAGCAATGTTTGTGTGCAGGTGTCTGGTGCCTGGGAGCTCACAGGGTCTGGATTGCTGCTACGAGTTACAAACAACAGGGAAAAGGAGATGGTCAGCAGTGTTGGCACCTCAGTGTGCCAGCCACCCACAGTGTCTCCAAGCAGATCCTGATATCTGTATAAACAGTGAAGTCATTTCCAAGGGGAAATCAAGTTAGCTAACAAGACATGTGTGTTCACTGTGATTAAATCCAAGTCACACCAAATGTCTGTAACCAGGCCATTGTGCTGGGGTCCTCTGGCCAGACCACAGGTTTTAGCAGATGATCAATTCTCTGTCCTAGGGCTGTGTACTCAAGGGAACAAATATTAATGTGATTAATGTCCAGGTTAACTTGGTATCAGTTATGGGAAGGAAAGATCACTAAGGAGTTATGGCCTGATATTTTCAGTGGAAGAGAGACCAAGGAAAGAGTTTGTATATTCAGGTGCCTGAAGTCAGTTTTCTACCTTGGTGAAGTGACACTGTAGCCCCAGAAGGGAGACACAGATGTTGCTCCAGCTGAAGTCAGTAGGAGCCAGGGAGCCTTGGTGCCTTAGAAAATGAAACCGTTTAGTCTTAACAAAGGGAGGTGAAAACAAATGAGACAGCATCATTTCTTCAAAAGAGTACCACAAGAGTTGCTCAGCTGGTGCCTGCGACCTCCTGCCAGCAGCACCTGTGTCATCAGCTCTGTGCCTTGGCTTTGTGCAGCTCCAGCTTTACATCATTTGAAGAAAAGTGTGAAAAAGCTTTCTGTGCAGTTTTTGTCTGCTGGGTGAAATTACCACCATGAGAGTAGGCAGGAGCAATGTAAAGGCTTTCCTACCTATGTGACATTTCCGTATCACTAATACAACTCGTTCATCATGCTTAGGAATAAACACAACATTTTGGTGAACAGAAGCAGAGAAAAGTAGAAATCTTGGGTCTGGGATGGATCTGCTCTGGCTATGTATCCCTTGTTCAACCACATGTTAAACTTTTGCCCTTGAGCATTTACCTATAGCTGTGTTGAGTCTGCATTGCCTCTGGAGACAAGGTTATGCTTTGGTCAAGGCTCCTGACTGCTCAGAAAAACAAACTTGCAGCATGAAACCTTAGCCCTGCTGAAGTCCCCAGGAGGTTTGCCATTAAGCTGAATGAATTGCACCTAAGGCCAGAAGAGGGGCTGTTATGACCACACAGACCTTTACTCAGTAGCTCCCTCATCTCATCTCCATAACACACGGCTGAGCCCAATGCAGGATATCACCAGGTTGCCTCATTAGCAGTTGCTAGACCAGCTAGAGAGGCTCCAAAGCAAGAGCCTTTACATTAATGCTATTGACTGCAACAGTCAGACCCTGGAGTGAGATTCAAGACTGGACATCTGCTGCTCCAGGTGAGGTCTGGTTTTTTGTCCCTCCCTTCCAGGGGTCGGTTTGGGGAAATTGTGCACCTAAGTAGAAGCAAAGCCTTGAAGGTGTAGAGGCTTCATACCTGCTCCTCCTGTTTCCTTGTCTTCACTCCTTAATCAACAGGGACAGCAAGGCTCTTTCTCTGGGCAATTCAGTTCAAGGCCAGGTTGGATGAGGCTTTGAGCAACCTGGTCTAGTGGTGATGGTCTTGCCCTCATTGGCGGTTGGAACTAGATGATATTTAAGTCCCTTTTTAAAGCCAAATCATTCTATGATTCTATGATCTGGGTGCCTACAGTCAGATAGGACAAAACCAGGACCAAAGCATATGTCAGTCTTTATCCTGTGGCATAAATATGTTTCTTCTCTGAACTGCTATGAAATATAAATGTGCAGAATTGCTTTTAAATAAATGTTTTTGTGCAGGTGTAAGAGAAATCTTAATGCCTTCAGCATTGCACTTGTGATGAGCAGCCCTTCAATAACTAAACAACAATTTATATATGTACCCAAGGAAAAAGGGCTAGTAATAAGTTAGTGACAATCTTTTAGGGAATTAATATATGAACATTAGGTTAAACATACTTTAATTTTAAAAACACTCAGGTTGCATCTTTCTATGGAGCATGTTATTAAAATTGACATGATTGACTATTAACTACAGTACATAAGTACACTCATGTCATAACTCATGCTTTATTATCCAACTACAGGTAAGTACATAAAAATTCAATGTACTGCATTGCATCTTATTTAGATCGCTGTTCCAGTGAAATATAAAGTGTCACCGATAGATTTGCTTTAGTAGTAATTCCACAGTAATTTACAAACAAACTAAATGAAACAAATCCTCTTGCAATTTATTTAACATGATATTTTTCATTTATATTCAAAATACATTTTTGCAAATATGCTACATCTTTCAAAGAGAAAAAAAAACCTCAACCAACCCAATACTTAATCTCTCAGGAGGCCTGGATTAAACAGCTACTGACCTAGAACATATGCATTTAAATAAGCTTCAAGAGAGTGCCCTTCATCTATTGTGTTTAAAGATAAAGACTACATGAGAGCACACCTAAGAACCACCACAACAAAGGGCTGCCTGGTTCATGGCCCCAGGGAAGTTCAGAGAAAGAATATTTCAAACATAATGAGTGCCAAGGGAGTCTTTCCCTTCTGGTCTGTAGCAGTCAATAACTCGACTGACTTCATCCAGACCATCGTACTCAGCAGCTTCACATATCTCCTATAAATATCCGTAAACCCCACAAGGACATTTCCCCAATTTTAGGTACAGCTATGTCCTGTGGCAATAAGTTGGTTGGTTGATGATGAGCTTTCTGAAAAAGTACCTTGACTGGTTTGCTTTAAATCTACTGCTTGAGCACTTCAGGTGGTGGTTTTAATCCTTGTACAACGAGAAACAGAAAATATATAATTCCAATTATTTTTCTCCTACCCATTCATGTTTTTTTTTTTTTTTTTTTTTGCTTAAGGTGTCATATTTCATAGAATCATAGAAACAGAACAATTTGGGCTGGAACAGACTTTCAACAACTTCTCATTCCAACCCCTCTGCCATGGGCAGGGACACCTACCACTAGACCAGGTTGCTCAAAGACCCATCCAGCCTGGCCTGGAACATTTGCAGATATGGGCCATCCACAACTTCTCTGTGAAACGTTTTCCAGTGTTTCACCGCCCTCTGGGTAAAGAATTACTTCCTAATATCCAATCTAAATCTATCATCTTTCTGTTTAAAGCCAGTCCCTCTTGTCCTGTCTCATCAGGCCCTTACAAAAATCCCTCTCCAGCTCTCTTGTGGCCTCTTTAGGCACTGGAAGGATACTGTAAGATCTCCCCTAAAGCTTTTCTTCTCCAAGCTGGACAATCCCAATTTTTCTTCTGTTAAATGTGTATCTTGTATAATTAAAGTATTCCTCTTGCTGTTCCTGGAGTTCTTGTGAGTTAAAAGGAGATGATATGAGAGCAGACTTTGGCACTGATTGTCCATGAAATAGCTGCAGTGCACTTAGAGACAAAAAATAATCTTCTCCAAGAAGTGCTGTACCAAATGGAAAGATGGCTATGGGCACAATTTTTCATCCATAAAGGGATGATGTCTTTATCATATTCCTACTTTAAATATCTAGGTAGTACAGTCTAGATTAAAACATTATGATTAGGTAGGGATTAAATGAGACCTTGAATTTGCAAAAATTGTTTTCTCTAAAAACACATCAGCTGAACAAAAAATTTTACAGATCAAAAGAAATATGAACTCTGCCCTGCCCCCACCCAAACATCCTACAGAGGAACCTGAGGGATCAGCAACAATGGTTCACCTTGATGTAGATGAAGCAGCAAGATGCTGTTTCAGGGCCACATTATTAGAACCTTTATAAAACATGCTCCACAAATCATCACCAGATAAAATAAATGGTTTTTGGGAACCGTGGCTGTTAGAAATAGCAATTTTTACAAAATAAATCCAGAGTTTATAACTAATGAGAAGTGCTGATCAGGTAAAACCTGTGGTCCCACCTGTAGCAGTTCAAATCATCCAGCTGTAGTTTCAGCTGCAGTGATGTTCCCTGAGATCTATGGAAATTAAGCGCCAAAATCCCAATAGAATTCCATTGAAAACAGGCACTCCAACTTCCATGGTTGTCTGGAAAATCCCATTCTTGGACCTTCACTGCAGTAGTACCTTTGGCTGATTTCTGTGTTAAGCTGAATGCAGAAATGAGCTGTGCACACTTATTTGAGAAAAGATATAAAACCTGCTTCAGAGAAATATGCAGACAACTAGTTAGTCTCTGTCCTTAGAGACATACTTTTAATGTTCATTTATTTATTTTAAAAGTGTTCATTTATGTATATACAGTAATATCATTATAACCCACTCAATTCAATTAGCAGCACCATGAAAAAGGGATGGAGGTTTTTGTTTGATTCAATTGTAGGCAAATGAAGCAGTAATAAACCCACAATTAGTACTGAGGAAAATAGGCTGAAGGATTTTTTTTCCTAGCATTTCACTGTAAACAAAAATGTGTGGCTGGTATTCAAGAGGAAGGAAAATACAATTTGAAGGCACTTTAAAACTTCAGTGATTAATGTCATGCCAAGTGACTCATTAAAATTCCCATAAAAATATGACCGTGCAAAAGAATTCTCTTCTGAAGAAAAATCAAATGTAATTAAGAAGAGAGAAAGAGAAGAACAGGAGAAGAATTGCCAGCCAAAATCAAGCTAAACTCAGCTGCCACACAACACGGTTCAAGGGGTACAACCAGACCCTTGCTGAGGGGATCAGGCCGGCACTCAGGAGGAGTTCACCAAAGCTCCAGTTTTGACACGAACAATTCGTGTGACATCTGTCACATTGCTTGTTGGCGTTCAGTGTCTCAGGAGAGAAGTGGAGATGACGACAATTCCCTCCTCCCACCTTTGGAAGGTCTTGCTGATTTTGATTTGCTTTTGGTGGCAAATGTGTAGAAGATGCAGGATGAGAAGCTGGTAAGATTAGAGACACCTTTCTTGTGGTTTGATGGGACAAAAAGGGTCTTGGTTGCAAGGTATCAGAGATGATAGGACCTCTTCTTACCAACAACAGGTTTTGATCATCAGATCTCCAAGCATCACATTCCCCACTTCTTTAATATGACTTATATTCATATTCAATATATTCACAAACCTGTCTTGTAGCATTACAGCTTGAACTGATGCTGGGCTGCTGACCTGTGCTGCTGATTGTCCTTCAGGGCTCTCACCCTTTCCTGACGTCACCCCTGTCAGGGAGCACATGGCAGGACCAGGTTTTATCAGGAGCCTGGCACGGATATATCCTGCTCTGAACACTGAGATTTTTTGATCAGGTCAGATTTGCAGCCCCCAGCAGCTGGTAGAAGGTTTGACTTTAATCATGTTGTTCAGCATACATGCTAATTCGTGTCTGACTTCAGCAGGCTCTATTCTATTTTTGAACCAGGAAACATATCTTATTAAGGTGACAGGTGGTCTGGCACAGCAGAGACAGGTCTGTTGCTTGTGGAATATAAAACCCCCAAACAATAAAAATTTATCTTGATTTCAGCATTTCCTCCTTGTTTTGTGAATCCTCCAGTCTTACTATCCTGGGAAAAATGGTGATCACATTTGATTTCCCACTGGTTTGGTTTTTTTAAGTTTTTTGTTTGTTTGTTTCTGAAGAGAAAAAAAAATCTATTTTTTAAGTGGTATCATGTACTGCAGATGTCCTATGAGGATTCAATATGGGAGAAATGCTTATAGAATGCAGATTGCAAATAGGGAGGGGAGAAGGACAGGGACCAAGTGCTATTTATAGCCTACATTCAGTTCATCTGGGCTAAGTGTTGTGACTAATTGTGTCCAGTGGCAGTGGACCTTGACACTTGGACTGGGAAGTCTAAACTGGGCTGTCCACTGTGCTCTTGAACAGATACATCATGACCTTTGTATGTCTAAACAAAGCAGCTTTCTCAGGCTGCCTGACACGGCCCCAGGACTCTCAAGCTACAACTAACACCAGCCAAGGTCTGTTGCTGTCCACTGAGGTCAAGCACATGGCACAAACCATGCTCTGAGACATGTGCCTGCCTCCAAAAAGCTGTTTCAACATGATCCTGTCTGTGATGGTGCCTGCATCTTTCCTGGGCACTGTCTAGGAGAGCTTGTCACAGGCTGCAAGCCCACTGGGGTCGTGATAAATGTTGAACTGCCTGGGATGATTGGAGCGCTGAAGCGCTCTGTAATATGAAAAGTCATTTAGCTGTCAGACCAGAAGAAGTGGCAGCTTAGATACAGATCTTGAGGCCAAATATGGTTGACACAAACAACTCATGCCCCTTGTAAAGTGAAATTTTCCTTCATTAAACATAGATGCACACAGTGCAGCGTTCAGCGGTTTGCTCTTTTATATCCAGGCTCTGATTGTTTTATTTTTATCCTTTAAGAGAAATCAGATGTTAGAGAGGAAGCTATTCTTAGGCTGACTGTGCAAGTGATCAAGCCAAGCATATCCATATAAGACAGCTGCTGGCAAATGCCAGTCTCGGGTTGTGCTTTCATTGCAGAAGCAGCAGTGTGAGCGCTGGCCATGAAGACATGGCACCCTTGGGGAATAACAGAGGAGCTGTCATCGTGCTTGTGGTTCTCATCTCAGGTCCTTGGCAGTGTAGGAGTCTCTTTATACCAACAATTCATATGAGAAAATAAATTCCTTGATGTCAGTGCCTCCTCTGCACACCCCTACTGTGGAGGCTGGCTGCACCCGTGCTCGCCCCAAGGTGATAAATTGTGCCTGATGATGCTTCCTCGAATTAGTCAGAAGTCTCTGGTCCACAGTCCCAGGCTGGTGAGCACAGACCCAACAAACAAAGTGGAGTCAACAACAGTCTGATGGTGCTCAGCCTGTGTTCCCCACTTGTAACTGCCTGTGTCTCATCAAGGAAAAGTCTGCGACACGGTGGAGACACACTGCTCTTCTCTGCTCTAGGCAGGTGCAAATCCCTTAGGAGCTGGTGTGGGCTGCAGCCCAGAGAGGTGGCAAAAGGAACTCTGTCACTTTGTAGGTCTGAGGTGGAAGGGAAACACTCATGAAACGGCAGGATCGTGGCAATGGTTCCATGATCCCTCTGCTGCTCTGGGCTCGATGTTGTTTGCCTGTAATGAAATACAGAGGTTAATTGTTCCTTTTTCCAGTTTGGGGTACACTCCATCTTTTCTCATGCCCATACAATCTCTGGCCCAATGAACCTTTGTTCTCATTCTGAGATCAGACTGGATGGGCTCTGAGCAACCCGGTCTAGTGGATGGTGTCCCTGTCCCTGGCAGGGGGCTTGGAACAAGAAGATCTTTAAGGTCCCTTGCAACCCAAACTATTCTAGAATTCTATCATTCTATGACTTGGAGTGTTTAAGTATTGCTGCACCAAGAAGAAATCCAACAACAAATGTGAGCACCTGTCCCCAGGCACTGGGAATGGGCCATGTTCCACATCTGCTGCTGTCTGGTTCACCCACGGTGTCCCATCTCAGGGCTGTGAGAGCAAACACCTTCTGCACACCAGAGTGTCCTGGGACAGTCTATCACTATGTGCATGGTGCAGCACAAGGGATGTTCTGGCTGGCCTGGGAGTCTCAACACTGAAGCAAACAATTGGTACTGGTCCTCAGAGTCTATAAAAATTAAGTGTTGTTTGTTCTCTTGCTTCTGAAGAATCACTGATGACATCATGCCCTGTTTCTGAGCTAATCATAATGTATCAAGTCAGCCTAGGTGAAGGTAATTAAAAATATTAGTACTTCAGCAAGCCCAAACAGGGCCATTGAAGGGGTCTTATATATTTTCTTACTAGAATTTCCATTGCTTTGGCTGTTTTCTTGGCTTTTTTTTTTTTTTTTTTTAATTGAACTCATTGTAGCAACAAATCAGGCAGGTAAATGTGGTTGTAAATTTGCTCACAGAACCATGTTTAGCTTATAAAATACAGACTACTAGCTGTGAAGCTTTGCAGTATTTCAAAAAATTTGTTACCTTTTCATAAATTTAAAGGATTCTAGTTTTTATTGAAATCTCTTCTTTTTTCCGCTGAAGATTTCAGAGTCTCACCTCCATAGATTAAAATCTTCTGCTAGAAACATGCAAAAAGGGGAGGGGAAAAAGAGTGACAAAATAGATCAAATAAAACAAAAAAAAGGAATAACTCGAGTTTCTTTATAGTTGAACCTTTAACAATGCTTGTGAGAAATGCAATTATGGGTGAGCAGTCTCATTCCTTCAGCAGATCCCTTTTGTCAACCCTTCATTGCAAATGGTTAAACTGGGTTTGACTGTGCTCCAGTAACACCTGTTTGCTTTGTGTTGCTAACTGGTGAAATACTGGAGGTCAGATAGTACCCAGCAGGCAAGTGCTGAGCCAAGCCCAAATTATTGAAGAAATTTGCCTTAAGGGTTGCGTGAGGAGGGATCCAATGGCAGCGAATATGGGGAGCAGCAGCTCTGCAGGGCTGGAAGCTCCCCAAATCTGAGTCCATAGGGCACAGCTGTGGTTGAACAAATCTGTGAGGACAGCAGGACAGCAGGACATGAAATGAGTGAGGAACCAAACCCCATGGAGGCCAATGGAGTCATCTTCGAGGGGAGAACAGAATGAAGCCACTAGGATGATGACCAATCCACTCCTACTGCTCTTCATTTACCACTGATTTTGAAAAAAAAAAAAAAATTGAAAAAAAGTTTATTATAGAAATGACGAGACTCCTCTAAGTTACATTTTTCCTTTGGTGACAATGAGGGGGGAAAAAAAATATATATGCAAAGAATTGGTTTGGGTTTTTCTCAACTTGGGGGAAAAGAGTCTGAAAATAGAAATTACTTTTGCTGCAGAAAGTAACAGAATATACTACTCCCCTTCCCAGGATATATAGCGCAAGACATAGAGGGCTTAAGTTACAGAAAAATTTTAGATGATGGAAATGTTTTATAACAGTAAGGATAATAAAGAAATGGGAAAGATGGGAAAAGTGTGAACAAATAAGGAGTGGGAATAGCTTATGTTCACCCAATCCTGCTTTAAGGAGGATACATGGATTACATATGAGTTTAGTTTTATTTTCTATAGCCAAATCTTCCTAATTTGCAAAGCAATTTGGTGTTTGGCTCCAAAGATTACCTTTAGAAGTTCCAGACTAAGAGATTCTGGGCATTTTTGCTAATAGCTCCACAACTAACTACATTAATAGGAGTTAATCATTAGTGTGTCTACGCAGCTGACAATTTACTTATTGGCTTTTGCCTTTGGAGCGTGTGATCCCATCACACACCAAGGTCTGGGTGCCAAGCATTAGTGACTCGTTGAAGTCAACAAGAGTCAAGAGTCTTCATTCATGTCCCTGACCATGCCTTAATTTCCATTAAAATCCTTAAACACTTTATTTATGTCTAAAGATACTATCATATGAATCTCTTAAACTACTACCCTGCTGGTGACACTTTTGGGAAATTGCCAGCAGAGATGTATTCTTGCCCCTTAACTGGATACAAAATTGTTTTAGATTAAATGATTTTAACCTCAATTTCTTCACCCTAATGAACGCTATATTTAACTTGTTTTTTATCCAGCCAGGAACTTACCCCCATGCATGTGAGTACTGATTATTCACATGACCAGTCCTGCTGAAGTCACCGGATGACTTGTATAAGTCTTGCTTCCAGGAACAAACTTTCAAATTCTTTTCCTTCCATAGCCTTGCTTCAAAATGCGATCCTGTTTTTGGGTTCTCAGTCTACAGCTACAAAAGAATGTGCTCTTGATTTTCAAAGGAAGCATTGTCATCTCATCAGCCTTCTTCCTCCAGTGGTTCCTGGGGGTAATTATTTTGTGTTGGATAAAAGCCAGAATTCATGAGTTTTTCCAGTTCCCAGGCCTTCCTGCATGGGCAAATTCCATCTTATCTTTCAGAAAGAAAGTAATATCTGCCATCTCTTGATCTGTAATGCAGGGAATTGGCAGAAATATCCATGTCTAAGTGGATTGGCTGATTCCTCAGAGTCTAACTATTTTGGTTTTCTCTCTTTCTTTTTTTTTTTGGTGTAAGCGTCACTACCTCACTACTAACTTCAATAGAAACTTTTAACCACAGTCAGAGAGACTCCAGGGGTTAAACTGTGTCTTTCCATTTCCCATTGTTTTTTATTTAAAGTCTTTCTATTTTTCTGATGAGACTTCTGCTCATTAAACTCACTTCTGCAACTACACTTCCCTGGGGCCTTTTACTGTCAGTTCTGGAAACCACATTCAGAGGTGGAAATTGTCCTCCCCCTCTATCACTATATCTACAAGGGGAAGTGCCAACATTTTATTTACTTCCTGAACTGGCTCTTCTGTCTCGTTGAATGAAGACTTTTTCCATCACCTCATAACCTGCACTCTGCATTTGCATGGTTTCATACAGATAATAAAAGCACTCATCTCCATTTATCTGAGCCTTGCTATAAATCTCCACATAGTGGAGAGTGCAGCCTTTTGGCAGGAGCAAAAGAACAGTGCAGTTGCTCACCGGAAAAGAGCAGTGACTGCTGCCCACGTGCCTGTTCAGCAGGAGCTGTTGGGAATTAGCCCGTTATCCAGAGCCAACTCTTTGCCTTGTGTCTAAAAACCTCTGAGACTCCTGTTAAGAGTCAGGCAGAAGTTGAGAATTGATTGGAGAGGTTGAAAAAGAAGCTGAAAAATGTCAGGTGATGTCTTTGGGGAGGGAAGTATTGATTAGGAGGACAGAGGGAAGGTTATTGATTCAGAATTTTTCCTTTTGGTAAGAATCTTGGTCTGGTTCCTCCCCTTCCCTCCACATATCCCCACAGACCTGAGCTGCTGCCAAACCACTTCTCCATTGCAAAGGTTCTCCACTCTTTCTGATCTAGATGACAAAGGCACCTAAACCTGTCCTTAATGCCATATAAATCTGAATTAGTGCAGTTTCTTTGCCCTGCTGAAAGGCCCCTTGGCAGCCCAAAAGGCCGAGCACTGGTCACAGAGGTTTCTCCCAGCAGAGCCCTGGTCTGGTGTTGGGGCACCCTGTGCACAGAAGGCACGAAGACAGAGAAACACTCAAAAAGTTGAAGGATTTCCCCAGTCAGAAACACCAGGTTGAGAAAACTCTAGAAGTACTGCAGATCAGGAGGGAAGGTGCTGGGCCCTTGTATTCAGAAGACACTGTAATTTTGTGGTCTGTAGAGGAGCCTTTCCATGGGCACAGTGTGTCTGTGATCTGTTTCAGTCTTTTTGATGCTCCCAGAGTATAAAACAAAATATAATAATTACCCAAAATGTTTCACCTATTGGACACCACAGGGTCTGGTCTAGGCCACAAGAAGTATCTGATGCACCAAACCCTTTGATGCCACCCTTGAGTGCAGAGCCCCAGGAGAGAGTCATTCCCTGTGGCTCTGCAAACTGCTTTATGGAGTCACTGAAAAGATTTCCTGGCAAGGAATACAAATCTTCTGACTTCCTGTGCTGATTAACAACACTCCATAATACTTCTTTTCTGTGTATGCCTCAGCAGCCTGGGCAGGTGGAAAATTCCTGGTAGGTACAAAGTTACAGGAGCGAGGCACTTCTGTGGAAAGGAAAGGAGGGTGCTGTGCCCTCCATGGGCATCTGGAACACTCCTGGGTGCCAGCACTCAGAAAAATGTGGCTGCATTGGTCTGGTTTGAAAATGGGTCTGCTGTGCTCTGTGTCCTACATCTCACCCAGTCACCTCTCCTTTGCCTTGCCCAGGGAAAGTGTGTCAGCCACAAAATAAAACACACACAGTTCATAGCAACCCACTTTGCATTCCTTTAACATCATCCAGCAACCAAAAATTCACTTCCTCAGCCACAGGGGAATATTCATGTCTGTCATGTTGCAGATGGGAAAAAGGATGTGTGCAGACGTGAAATGGAAGGCTGATCATGTGTCTTCCTCCTGCCAAGGGCTGTGCAGGGAGTTACATCTGAGCAAAGAGAAGGACTTGTTTGCCTTGCTGTGTGTGTACTCACAGCTCTTGCTCCTCCCTGCTCCGGCTACTTCTCCCTCCACTGTTGAACATGTTTGTCTCCAGCTTTTCATTCCTCTCCCACTTCTTCCAGCCCCATGTACCTGTACCAACACTCACAGCATCTTCCATACAAAATTCAACTGTCCTGAACTTGTCTGCTACATCCCCTTCAAAGCTACACATTGGTTTCCTGCATTAAATACATAAAAACCCACAAGCCAACCAAAAAACCAAAACCAACCCTAATAAAAATCAAATCCTGTTTCTCTTTAACATCCTCCTGTCCTTGCCATTGGAACTATTCCATTTGGTACAAAAGGAAAATCTCCAGTGATCAACACCACCAGCAAACCTAACAGCGTGTGCACACCCAGTTTGGTACTCACCACTCAAATGAAGATCATGAGTGCCAGTGAAGAAGGAGTGGGACTCTAAAATGCCCTGACCTGTGGTGACATTTGTCTCTTCTTCTAGATCATATTAAATATTAATTTAATTAAACATATAGAACCGTTTAAATCTTCCAGGCACTTTGAAAATGTTAATACAATTAATTTGTCATCCTTCATTGCTAGAGATGCTCTTATAGCTCTGGCTGATAAAGATCCCTCTGAGGAAGCAATACTTTGACTGCACCAAATGACAGGGCTGTGTTGTATTTATTAAATAATAAGAATTCTGCAAAGGCCAGGTGTCCAGAAAAAGATGGTTCTGCCAGCAAAAAACTGTATCCCAACCCCCTAGTCCCCTTGTGAAGAAATAACATCTCCAGCACAGGGCCAAGCAGCAAGACTGGGAAGGTCCTCTCTGTGTGGGAAGGTGAGAGTGATCTCTGTGGCAAAGATTGCGTTACCCACTGTGAAAGTGTTATTTAAGAGGACAGCCTCTGTACTACGGACCTTGCATCCACCTATGTACTGCAGGACAACAGATGTGCTAAAACTCTCTGCCACATCATGTTTTTCAAACCACCACTGGGAGATCTCTGCACCACTACAGCAAGTGAAAACCTCAGTTACAGACCAGGAGCCCTCTGTGCCAGGTTTTGCAGAACTCAGACTGTCCCAGAGGGTTTAGAGCTAGTGGTATTGCAGTCTTCAGGTGCTGCTGTAACACTGAACTACATGGTTCAGGGACAGACTTCAGCACGTGGAATCTGACAGAGCTGACCCCTAAGGATTTGGTAGGGCCCTGGATAGGCTCTGGGCACTGTGGATGTGTGATGGTTCTTTTGCATTAGCCAGTGCTACATGGCAAACACCTCTCTCCTATTACTTCTCCACAGACCACCATAACATCACCAGCTCCATCTCATTTTGCTTCCAAGAGCTTAAATGTGACTACCAAGAATTATATGGTAACAGTTTTAAATTTAATGAGGTTCCCTTTAGCATCCATAGTTGGAATCTCTATGAAAGCAACAACCATGACATTTTTCCATTAAGTTCAAGGACCATCAGAACCCTGACTAAGTGAACTTCCAAGGGAGAAATCAGTGGCAAGGAACAGAGACCTCCAAAGGCCAATTAATCTCATCCTAAACTCCAAATCCCTTCTCTTTCTGTTGAGGACAGAGGGACACCTGGGCAAATACCTTTCTAGACTTTTAAGACAGATTGAATTGTTTTGCAGTTCATTGCTCTTACAATCTGTAAGGCTGCAAGGGTGCAAAGTAGCTATACTATGCCTAAACTGTGTGGAAACCTCTCTATGTAGGCTTACAAATGGTTTTGCCTCTGATTAAACTTCTCATCAAAAGTGAACTGCACTTGAGGGACTCTGCATTAAAAAAATTCTAGCCCTAATGCAACGTCAGCTGTTTCTTCTCAGCCAACCAGTTGCTGTACTTACAGAAAAGAGATTGCTGCTCAAGCCTTCTTCAATCTAATTTTAAATTAATTGGCACATGGTCCCTTCTGGTCTCCACCCAGAACTCTCCCCATATCATGTCCTAATCACTGTCTGGCTGCTACTCCCTCATCTTCATTAGAATGACATGTCAGTGCTCCTGCAGCCATCTTTTGCTGTCTTTGGTTTCAGGCAGTGACATTTAAACTTTAATCTCAGAATTAGTGGTCATTACTTTAGTCTTTAATCATCATGAGAGACTAATGAGAGGAGATAATCCTTGTATAAATCACTGTGTAACAAGAAAAGCAGTTGATTTTTTAGAAGATTTAAAACTCAGATGTTCTTGGTCAAATCCAGAGATCTGTTTACAATAATTTGGACTGAGAAAGGAGGAACTCAATTTGGTGTCCTGAATCCCCACAGCTAAACAATCAGGCGTTTTAATAGTACTTCGTTTTTCTGTAACAGCACCTTCTACCTGAACCTCTCCTAGCTTTGCACAAGGTGTCTGCTCTGGAGCCATTTATTGAAATGAGTTTTATGTTTTCCCATCCCTGACCTGATTGATGCTCTCATCCTTTTTAATATGGAAAAACAGAGGTTCTTCAGCAGGAGCACTTGGTGACACCAGCACTCTGTACCCAGAGCCTCATGGCCATGAGGTTATTTATCATATCAGTGCATGCTGACTCCAAAGCAGCCTGGCTTCTGGCTACCCAGGCACTTCCTCTCTCCCAGTGCGGCACCCAGGGCCTGAAAGGTATTGGAGTGAGCAGCTGCCTGGCTTTTGCTGGGAAGCTCTCCCCTGGGCTCACACCTTCCTTTGTGGATTTCGGGAGAACCCAAGGTTGTTCTTGGGATTTCTGGGTGCAGGGGAGTGTGAAGAGCACTTCATGTGCAGTAATGCTCTAGATTTGATGTGGTTGAGTGTGTATGCAAAGATTTTAGAGGGTCACTGCTTTTAGTAAACTGAGGCAGACAAGAGCATGGTTCTCTATAACTAGCCTGTTCTCAGTAGGATGTCATAAGCAGCTCTGTTTTAGGCAGGGAATGGGGTTTAAAGCCATAAGCACCTCACTTCAGAAACCTGTTCCCAAGATTTTTGTGGCAGGAAAGGCAAAGAAAACTGTGCAAATAACAGGGAAGAGTTTTCGGGCCTGTTAGACACTTAACCAACACTGTAACCAAGACTTTGTCTCCTGCTCTCCCCTCCTGGCAATCCCATGTTGCTTTCGTGCAGTGACCAAGCAGAAATCCTGAAGCCAGCTCCTCCTTCTATGAGAGCTGATCCTTTCTCTGCCAGTATTTCTTCAGGCAGCACTCAATCCCCCTTGGCACGGCCAAAGCCTCACTAGTTGTCAGCATTGCACGAGCTTGATGTAAAAAAGACACTCCAAACTCCGAAGGCTGAGAATCTAATTACTTCAAAAGTGTCTTTGTGCCATTATATTCCCATTAAAATAATAATTTATCACTCTTCATTGTACTCTTAATGATGCTTGAAAATAATGGGCTTGAATCAATACTGTGCCCAGTGTAAATGTGGTGGAAGAGCAGGGACGATCTTAGCAAGGCTGATTGCATTTCCATTATTTTTGGCTGATTTGGTGTTTTGACAGAGTATCTGCATTCAGCACAAGCTCCTGCCCTTCAGGTTTATCTTGCCAAGGGGCTCAATGGGGCCCAGAAGTTGCACGTCCAGTGATGCATATTGAGGCATCTGGGGCATTTGAGCTAAGTATATGCAGTGAAGAATTCGTCTGAATATATAAAAATCCTCCTTTCTTTTTTTGAGAGAATCCCCTGCTACCTTGGTTATTGAATAGACTTAAAAGCAGCAGCAGATCCTTCGAGCAGCTCTAAGGTCTGGAGCATAGGGTTTCACACAAAGTTCACCTCCCAGTTCCCTCTACTTCTCTGTGTGCAGCAGAAGTGTCTCTAGAAGATGGTAGAGAGTCAGTGTGCAGAGCAGCAGCAGATGAATATTTCTTCATTCTTGGCAGTTTTCAATGCTCTAATTGCTTTGACTTTGAAACCTTCCTCTGGAGAATGGCTGGGAGAAACACAGCCCAGAGCAACTTGAACCCCACTGCAGGTCTTTGACTGCCTGGCACCAGAGTGGCTCCAGCCAGGGTCTGTGCATGAAGTTCCTAAGCACTTTTGGAGAGTATTTTGTAAAGGCATGAGAAATTACACAGATTTATTCTACTCTGGCGCTAACCCCACCTCTACCTGAAACTATACCTTTCAGAAGATTGATTAGGTTTTGCTTTACCAGTTTCCCATCCAGTCTAGTCACATCACAGTATTTTCCTCCTTCTTTCCACTCCCTGAGCCCTCATTTTTGTTCCTGAGTGTGGCCCTGCAATGCTAATGCTTTCCCTGATAGCAGGCTTGGAAAGAGAGGTGGCAGAAGTGGATGGTGGGGGAAGATCTGCTGGCTGAGACACCAAATAGCTTGGAATATGGAACATCAGAGGCTTCCTGACAGCATCCTATGGGAGAAGAGACAAAGTTTTAGTTTATTATTTACCAAACTGAGGAATAAAAGCGATACCATCCTAACTATCTGCTCTGACCAGTCATCCTCCTTAGCTCCATCTCTGTCAGCAAGCAGAATGAGCCAAGGGCTATTTCTGGCTTTCTGGTGAGTGGTTGAGCTTTGCTCCTGTGGGTGAGCAGGGTGGCTGTGTCCAAACTGCTTGTTGGAATTATCCCTTGCTCCTGCTAGCTCCAAAGTCAGCACAGCTTTGACTGGGAAAGGGCTGTCAAAATTGTGACGGACATCATGGCAACGGGTAAACAGGGATGGGGAGGGTTCAAGCCTTTGCCAAGGCCACATTCAGTTTAGCTCTGCTAATGTGAGATGGTTTGTTTGCCATCGGCATCCTTTCTATGAGATGCAAATAAAGAGGACTTTTTTTGCAAAGGAGATAATTGGTGACCTATTAACTAAATATCTGACAGATACAGACCTTCACTTCAAACTCAGCCTGGAGAAGGGGCTTTTGCATCATGCTCTGGTTTTGTTTGTGTGTGTGTGTGAAAACCTCCACATGGAAGGTACCAAGAACCTTTGGATTCAGCTGTGTGGTGGTGGATTGTCTCCGAACCTGGGAAACTATCTGGGCAACCACCCTCCAGCTGGACATGGAGAATTTGAGTGTAC
Organism: Callaeas wilsoni; assembly: GCA_013398955.1. Lineage (NCBI taxonomy): Eukaryota > Metazoa > Chordata > Aves > Passeriformes > Callaeidae > Callaeas > Callaeas wilsoni. Next base: position 49,172 of record VWPU01007928.1, on the reverse strand, counting down.
AGGCAGGTAATCAAGGCTCTGTATTATTTTTTAAATTTCTTTTTTTTTTAGATATGTGACTCCTAGTTCACATATTCCTGGTTTGGTTGACCTGTTTTTGATTAAGGAAAAGTTAAATCGGGGTAAAATGAACAAATTAAAGACTTTAACTTATCCTTGCTCAACTCAGATTCTGTCCATTATGTGACCTAATGTGCTTTAGAAACCTTTCAGCTAAAATGTGGGTTTAGCCAAAGGCTTCTTAGCAACACCAAGCCAGGTAAATGACACACAGGATGCTGCTGGGGCTTTGGCTCACCCAAATGGGAATTAATTAGTTGCTCTGTTATTCATGTGTGTCTCTTCTCCCAATTTCAGTTAACTGAATGCAGGGGAGAGTGTATTTTATTTATTTATTTGTTTATTTAGTCCTTTAGCACAGTTTGTTGAACATTGCTAAAATCAGCTGTCTCCCATTTCATAACTATCTGCAAAGAAGTATTCTGTATAAGCAGATCTACTTCTTCCCACATCCACAGTTAAAAAGCAAATGAACCTATATATCCACATCTCCAAAGGGAAGGTTTTTTCCCACATGAAATCTGATATCCCAGATCTTAAAGCATAGCTTCACTGAAGCCAGAGGAGAAGTTTTACGAGGATGATGAAATATTTATTCCAGGTTCAGACTTTAAAGTACGAGTTATAGTTTCTGGAGTGTCCAGGGATACTTTGTGGTGGTGAGTATTCAGAGTAAATGGGGTAGGGATATCTGCTTCATGCTTTCATATCTTACAGCCTGATTCCTGCCGTCTTATGGGAAATGCCTTTGAGCATTATGGGAAAATGCATACTGATTAACTTCCCAATGTATAACCAAGCTTGTCTGCATTCTCTATTTTTTCATTAGTCACTAACCATTTCTATTAGACAGAGCATTAGCTCCCAGATCATAAATTCAGGAGAGGAGGTGGTGTCCCTCCCTGCTCTGCAGTGGGATCTAATGGCTTCTTTGCTGCAACAATAGAGAAAGCATTTAAAGTAATGTCCCTTATGGATAGTCTTCAGCACATGGAATGACTTTTTCTTTTATAGTACTCAGTATATTTAGCAATGAAGGAGAGAAAAATTGTGAGCTCTTCTTTTAGAAACACCATTGTTTAAATAAAACCCAAAACTATAGCTTTTTTTTTTTTTCCTTCTTCTTCTTCTTGTGCCTTGTCATTGGAGATTGTGGAAGGCAAAAATGAACAAGTGCAGTTGATGAGTCCTCCCTGTCCTGTGCACAGCTTAACCTCACCCTAAAAACCACCTCTGCAGCATCACCTGCCTTCAGCAGATCCTGTGACTACTGTACAGAGCTGCTGTTGTTTCTGACTGGAGTTACACTTCTGATGTCTCTGTGAATAGCAAAGAAATACATATGGGAACAGCAATGTAAAAAATCCCTTCCCTGCCATGTTAAAGCAGTGGGAGCAGAGAAGGTAAAATATTTAGACTCCAGATGTCTTTATTTGCCAAAATAAAAATTCTTGCTGTAAAATATCTATAAAATGTAATTAAAATTGCCATTTATTTTTTCTCACTGTTGCTAACATTGCTGGCAAAATTGAGTCACTCAGTGCTGCCAAATATAGCATTCCAGGTGTAAAACACTCTCAGATGTTCATGACATTTTGCACGTAAATACTGAGTCATTGAGAATGATCTGGTACTATCCATATGCCTGATACAGAAATACTGCCATGAGTGGGAGATCAGTATATATACACAGCAGGATAATGTTTGAGAATGAAAAAAATTGTATTTCTGCATAGTTTCTAATAGAGATTCTGGACTTTTCATGAACTGATACTTCTGCTCTCAAGACTGTTTTACAGAAAAAGGTGACCACAAACCCCCATCCCCCTCCTTATTGCTCTATCTCTGAATATTAAGTTGGAGATTTCTTTGTCATAGTGTTTCCTTTTTCAATCTTGTTTTTTAACGTGTGAGGGATTTGCAAACCTGAACTGTAGGTGTCATCTGAATATACAGAAGATAACAGCCCAGTGCCTGGTACCATTCTCATCCATCCACCTTTTCAATCAGCCTTTTGGCTGCTACTGCTGCTCTGCACCAGGCAGCAACACAGGCTGTGTTTTCAGGCATCACAATTTCCTGGAAAAATGGATGTGTTTCTGGAAAGCATAGGGGAATGGTGCACCCTACAATCATGCTTGCCCTGGAGAGAGGCAGTGCTTGCTGGAATAAAAGCTGCTGAGAGGAATAATTTCTGCCTGACAGAAATGAGCCTCCTCACCAATTACAGGAGGAAAAAACATCCCGTCTTGCCACAGGGATGTGAGCTTGGGGCCAGCCTTGTGCTGGGCCTTACACTGCAGGCAGCCAGGCTGTCCTGTGCTTCAGTGAGACCCACTCAGGCCTTGGAGCAAGCTCAGGCACCTGCACTGCCTTCTTGGCACCCCTCTGCCTTCCTTTCTCCATGTGATGGCTAAACCTGCCCTGCTCTCCCACTCTCCTCTTCCTCTCTCATTTGAACCAGTGACAACATTTCATCTGCAGACTTTGTCCTGCTCAATAAAGCAGTGGATAGCCGGGTACATTATACCTGGTTTTCCCTGGTCTTCCTGAATGGAAAAAAGTGCTTAACTTCTTGTTTCCCTCCCTGCCAAGGGAAATACACGGAATTGTGCTAATGCAACATCACTGACCTGCTTGCTGTACAGTTTTCTGTGCTTTCTCTCTGCTTTCTTTCACCACAGAGTATTTCTTTCTGTTACCATCTTTTGCATTGCATTGTTTACTCTGCATCTCCACATCACTTCTCCTTCCACCAATTCCTTTTTTTGTTTTTACTCAGTTTCACTTTCTGTTTATTCCTCTTCTTCTTTCCCCTGCCCATGCATTTCCTTGATGTCTTACCATGTGTAAGACAACTTCTCTAGAGGCATTTATAGGTGCTATCAGGAGCTCATTAAATTGTAGTAAGGATGGTAGAGTCTGTATGAAAGACCATTAAACTGGAAACATGATTTTCTTATTTTGGATGAAACACAGGAGCACCTCAATTTCCCTGTTCAGTTCTGCGTTCTCATCTGTCAAACTCAACAAAATTAAATTATTAGAGACTAGGTTTGAAATACATTTATAAAATAAGTAGAATGAGAAGGGATGGATGAGAAGAATTCACCTTTCCACACTACAGAAAAGTTAAAATCTGGCCACTACTAGCAGAATTTTGCATAACATCTTAGATGCTTCTTAGCTTGTAATCCACTGCCTTCTGAGGCAACTTGTGTAAGAACTCCACTGTCCCTCATGTTAAAAAAATTGTTGCCTCTTTTCCCTTTCCTGTTACCTTGCCTATCTCTGTGCTCAAAAGCACTCAGGTTTTCTTTCCCTCCATGGACACAGGGAATAATGAATCAGAATTAACTTGATATCAACCTTTTAGACTCTTCAAGGTGATTAACACACAGTCACGGACGCATAGACCAAACGAGTTCTTTCTCTCTTCATCATCCATATTTTCAGCACCTGAATCACTCCTGTTGCTCTGGGCTCCTTCCAAATTGTCAAACTCTTTCCCCCAGAGCAGCGCTGAGCACCAGACACGGCTCTCTCGCTGGAGTCTCCACCCTGTCAGGTTCAGTGAAGAATTCCCCCAGGGGCCCTAGGTAAAGGGTGGTGTATAAGAAGTCCCTGAGTGCCACATACCTTGTTTGCAGCAGTGTCACGAGGTTTGAGTACAGAATACAGGCGCTGTGAAATCCGCTTCTGTATACGATACTCCGGCTTCTCCATGACAGTTCCCTGCAGGGACTCTCCAGGCTTGCATTAACAGCAAGTGCCTGACTTCATTCAAAGGTGAAACTGGTGGAATTCAGCCTAGATGAAGTCCTACCTTTTTTGTGCCCACAGACAGGTGTCTGCCTGTCAGCAGGGTGTCTTAATTTAGCCACTCCAGAGGTATGGCAGGGTTTGAGTGCATAAGGAAGGCCACCCAGGACTGTTGAAGCTGCCCAGGGTATATCACCTCACCTCTGGACAGTCCCAGCAGGCAGGATTTTCATTAGGTTCTGTTTTGTGCCTCCAGGTACAACTGAGTTGAACCCTGGTGTCTGCTGTAGGGTGAGCTGAATCTCTTGCCAGGAGCCACCGACTGCATTGACTGAGGAGCCACAGAGGCATGTGAAGGTGTTTCTGCACTATGCAAGTTAGGTTTCTAAGATTACGCTTAATTTAGCTGATGGAGGTGCCTTCAGCACATGCCCCACCTAAAGTCTGCCTCCCTTTGAGATGCCCTTGATTCCCCTGCCTGGCAACGGCAATCTGCAGTTTACAGATCACAGGGCAGCACTCAAGTGCTAAAAATGTGTACAACCCCCACGGGCAATGAGTAATTCCCCCACTTGCTCTGCTCTGGCCCTATATTGGTTGGCTCTCCACAGGGTACCCGTGGCTCAGCTCCACCATCCACACATGGAGGACAAGTGTGGTTTGAGCTGCCTCTGGGTGTTTTTCTGTCCAGGAATACGTGCATGCTTTTTCTCTGTGCACAAGGAAATGTTCTCCTTCCAAGAAATGCATCTGTTTCAGAGTTATTTATAATGCTGAGGCTGTATCATTCCCTTGGCACCACCGACTGGGTAAACAGGTAGATCTCAAGGAAGCAGCACTGATACTTTAATCACCATTACATTAACTCAGAACTGCAGTAAACTGGGAAATTAGGCTACAAATGTTAAAAGAAAAAAAAATCATTGAAATTTAAACTAAACGAAAAAGTTACAGTCTACCCAGAGGAGGTTGCTGAAAGTCATGTAGCTACATTTCTACAACGTGAGAAGCTGGAGAAGTTGCAACTTTAACAATGATGGTGGACCATAGTTGTGAAAAATGTCAAAGATTTGTGCCTCTCCTTACTAAGTAATGTCCTGTCTTTGGCTGGATGCAAGCAATCTGTTTTGGAAAAATCAGTGTTGGATGTTTCTTTATCCCTTTCCTTAAGGTACCTATGTATCAACAGTTTCATTATTTGGTCCGTTATCTTTCCAAGCATCAAAGTTAGGCTGACTCATCTGGATTTCACCTTTCTTTTCATGACAGCACTGTTTGCCCTTTTTTTCTCTTCTGCTACTTTTTCTCCACAAGATCTTAAAGACAATCTCTTATCATGCAGTGATTCCTTTTGGTAGTTACTGATGTACCCTACAGCACAGTTCATCAGTCCCCCCTGGCTTTCAGGCACTCTACTTACTCAAATATTACTTAACTTATGCTGACCTGCTCTTCTTTCTCTGCACCATTAATTTCAATTAAGTTGATAGTCTGATTGTAGATGGTTTTTGGTTTTTTCTTTTTTCCAATCTGGTTGAAGCAAAAAGACACTCTACCAAGTAAGAAAGATAAAGCCATCACACAATTGAAGCAGCTCAGGTACATAGTTAAGGACTTACATAGCAACAGCTGGTCATGAATTATGGGGAGAAATTTTCCCCAGCCTAGATGGATCCATTCAGCTGGAAAGTGTTACCCTTCCAAAGCTAAAAATGACATAAAAATCAAAGGGGGTCTAAAATTTTAACAGTGCTTGAAAAGAAGGGAGGAGCTTGGGTAAGTAAGGCTAATGTGAGTTAGTAAAAGGCTGACAGTTTCCCTGTCTCACAGAAAGGCAGGGAGACAAAGGTGTGGTGACAGAGTGAGATTTCTACCTGTAAAGGATGAAAGGATGTGAATTTATGAATTTGAACTTAATACCCTTGCACTCAGCCTGACTGTGGTTGTCATACTTTGAAAGCTTTGTACCTTAAAGGAATAAGTAAATAATATTTTGTGCTGGAAGTAGTTGCTTTTGTCAGTGCAGATCTATGTAGCCATAGGCGGCTAAAAGGCAATTTTACAGGGGCCAAGTACTTGATGGACCTATTTAAGCAGACAAAATCAGAACTTGCAGGCTCTGAGGAAGATTTTGGGCTGGAGAAGGATACCCAGAAAAGCAATGCCATTTTTTTTTTGGGAGCAGGAGATGGGGAAGGAGTCAAGCCCTTCACCCACTTACCATGAGACTGAAATCCAGGGACAGCTCAGCTAAGAGCTTAGACTGATAAAATTGCATATGTGTAGGGTGAGTTTTCATGTAATGGACACTCTTTATGCAAGAAAGACAGAAACAGTGATCTTCCATCACTTTCTCAATCTTACATCGTTATAACTTGAAATTAAAGAATCACAAAATAGTTTGGGTTTGAAGGGACCTTTAGGATAATCTAGTTCCACAAATCCACAGTTGCCAAATTGTGTTTTGCTTCAATGTGGATCACTATATTAGACAACAGATTGAATTCCTCATTAAGAGATTTAAAGACTGATTCATTTGTTTCATAAAGACAAAAAGGTAATACTGAGGAAAGTTGTTCTTGAGGCTGGGATATCTCTCTGTATCTTTGATAATCCCTTTATTTTCACTGTGGATTTCTTGGAGCAGAGACTGCCTAGGTGTAAACACAAAAGGACAGCAGTTATGGCCCTGGAAAATAATAGAATTAAAATTTTTAAAAAATATTTTAAATATTTTCATAATCAATTAATCCACATCAGGTTTCAGAAGGATAATTTGCCTATTTTTGAGCCTAGTTCATTATATGAATTTGCTATCCTTGTACTATGAGTCCTCAGTGCAACAGCCTCATCTTAAATCCTACAGAGATTATAAACTCTTCAGTGCAAGGGAGACTTTTATTAGACACATATAAACCAGCAAACATTCTACTGGAGCCAAGAATTTCCTCTCCTTACTTCATTATGTAAACAGCAACAACAATAATGATGAATTGACTGAGGACTGCACAATGAAAAGTAATTCAGAGTAACAGGTTGAATCTAAAACTGATAAAATGAATTTGATTATCAGCACAAACTCTTTACGAAGACACTGCTCAGGATGTGTCACAGTCTCCCAGGAAAAGCATTAAACCAGCTGTCATTTCTGTTCTTTTTGGTCAGATTGGATAATATTCTGTGTGGAACAATCAATCCTGTATTAGTCCAATGGGAATGGACAGTGATTTTCATCTGTAATTTCAATTTCAAAGACAGTGTATTTCTTTGTATAGAAAGTGCAGAAGTTTGTGAAGGGAGTTTTATATATCTCCTGAGACAGCAGAGATTTGGCTGGAATTAGAAGAGCAGAGGGCAGGGGCAGGAGGGGAAAAATGTTGCAGATGCCAAGACCTCTTTATATTCAACTACAGCTGGATCGACTGTTGGTCTACTGTTGTCCTGATAAGAGAATCGAGTTGGTAAGGGATCAGACGTTGGACATTTTTTCTAAACAATGTGAGAAACAACAAGTAATGAGGAATGAATGCAGAAGCTGAGGTTGAAGGAAACAGGAGATGGAAAAAAAGTAGTCTGGCCAAGAATGTAAATTGGATAAGAAAAAATAGGCAAAACCCAGTTTAAGATACACTCAGGCAAAGGAGAAAACAGCTGAGAAACACAATCACCTCGAGGTAAAACTCTAGAAACATAAAGCAGCCCTGCTGGAGGTGTTGAGACTGTCAGGAAGAGAAAAGCTGCAATAAGGATTTCTCAGGCCTTTTGAGATGAGCACAGAGAAGCTGTGCCCTATGTATCCAGAGGTTAATCCAGCCATTCCAGTGGAGTAAAAAAATACTGATGAAGAAGGTGGATGTCTGGTTGTGAGGACCAAAGTACAATTAAGAAGAATAAACGCACTTTTCATCTCCAGAACATGGAGAAATTTGTTTGTGCTGGTTGATGAGCAGCTGTGGCTTGAGATCTGACCAAAGATCAGATGTGGATGCATCTTGTAGATGTCCAGCTAGTCCAAATCTCCACAAAAGATAAGGAAAACAGCTCCAGCAGATAACTACCATCACAGAAGATGTGTTTGAGACAGTACTAAGAAAGAACAAAATATCTGGATGTCAGACGTGGGTCATGTTATAAATCCTCAAGGATCCCCACAGTTATTTAACTGCTGATGGCACAGTCATCAATAATGACTTTGGAGGGGGGTGTTTTTTGTGTCAGCTCCTACAGTCCCAGAGTCCTCCTCTGCGTGGGAAATTTGGAGGAGGACGGGTGCTTGTGAGTACTCAATGTGAACATTGATAAGGCACTCAGATGGAAAGGATGAGTGTCCAGCTTCAGTCCAGTGTGCCCTGCAGGCCACCAAACAGCACTTGAACTGGTAAATTGCAGGAAAGGTGGAACAAGTGAGAATCTGCTTGTGCTTGTTAGCTGGTTTAGTTAATAAGAACATAGATGCTCTTCTTACTCTAATTACTTAGCTTGAGTGTGATATCTTAATATCAGCATTAAGGATAATTAGTAGCAAGTAATAGTTTCAAAAGGAAACGCAGAAACATGACAAACAGAAGAAGGCCCAATTTTTACATCCTTTTGTTTTCTCAAAACACAGAATGTGATGTGGTCCAGTGAGCCCATTGAAGGGGAAACTGTCATCTCTAAAATGAGACATCACTACACCACTTAAAGCAGCACTGTAGGAGAATGAAAGCCTGGGGACACCAGCCCATCTCCTGAGTATATCACATTCACTGTACCAGCCATCAGAGAGTCCTGCAGGCTGCAAATGACTGCAAATGACAGCATTCTTTTTAGGGTAAGGAGGAAGTCATCTAGAGCTATGTTACCAAACTGCAATATTAGATCAGAAGAAGTCACAGCACAGGAAGATCAGAGTGACATTGTGTCAGAAGGCTCTGGGCTTGGCAGGGTCTCAGTCAGTCCTTATGCAGAGGGGAACAGCAAGGTCATGCCTCACACCAAAGGGTGAGTGAAGGCATCCAGGGATTCATAAAGGTGTTGACTCTCCTTCTACATTCTGCAGGTATCCACACAAGAATATATAAAACTAAATATTAGCACTGCCATCAAGCATGCAAGGAACTGCTTTATGGAAGGATTTCTGTTGCCAAACTGCACAGCAGCCTGAGCAGTGCCCCAGAGCTCTGAGCTGTGCTGTGAGTCAGACAGTGCAGGGATGTGGATGCAGCCCTGAGCAGCCTGCTCTAGCTGACCCTGCCTGGAGCCGGGAGGTTGGCTCTGATGATCTCTACAGGTCCCGTGATTCTGTAATTCTGAGTACTTTCATCAAAAAGTTCCAGGGAAACTTCCAAATCACAAGCTTGGTTTCATTTATTATTTACTTATTTGTTTGCATGGTTTAATCTGTGGCATGGGCAGTCTCATTTAAAGGTTTTTTTATACCTTGACTTTCCCCTGATATAAACAGAAGAAAAGTACCAAGAACTTAATAGGTCCAGGAAACCAAATTTAATTTTTGAAGTTCAAGAAGTGTTAGGACAGTACTCTTGGGCACATAGTGTGACTCTTGGGAACGGTTCTGTGCAGAGCTGGGAGCTGGATTCAATGATCCTTATGGGTTCCTTCCAACTCAGCTTATTCTTTGATTCTGTGAATTCATATGCAATTAGTGAGCCAAAGTATGTGATGTTTAATTAACCTTTCAGTTCAGTGAGAAGTTTCTTGGTCAAAGACGTTGGGAGCTGTTCTGTGTAACGCTTTCAAATTTATGAATAGAAATGAAAGAAACTGCTGAAAAGTCAGTGTCTGCTTCATGGCAGCCTGCACCCACACAAAGACTGGAGTACTGCAGTGAGACAGAAACAGGCAGAAGGAAGAGTTAAGTTAAGAGGATTATGAGGTGAAGTGTTCTTTTATTCAGTTTGTAATACAAGGAAAGGCATAATTTACAAGGGCACGTAGTGAAAAGAAAAGGGGGAATGGTTTAAACTGAAAGAAGGTAGGTTCAGATTAGAGATATGGAAGAAATTCTTTACTATGAGGGTGGTGAGGCACTGGAACAAGTTGCACAGAGAAGTTGTGGATGCCCCTTGAAGTGTTCAAGGCCAAGTGGGACGGGGCTTGGAGCAACCTGGTCTAGTGGAAGGTGTCCCTGCCCATGGCAGAGGGTTGGAACAAGAGGATCTTTGAGGTCCCTTCCAACCCAAACCATGCCATGATTTTTTGATTACATGATTTACCGACACACTAAAATGCAGGAAGAACCACAGAATTGTATTGCAATGAGAGGCAGATGGTTACACAGGAAGCTGAGATCAATGCTAAAAGTACAAGAAACCACGGCAGTGCAGCATATAATTCTGGCAAAACAACCTTATGATTAATCCATTAGGTTAGAAATGGTCTTTTGCAGCGATTAAAGGCTGCAGATAGACACTTGGAAAGTGGGGAGATTTTAAAATCTCCCCCTGCTGCTCCCGTGACTGGGAGCTAAGCAGCAAGAGAGCAGCCGGGGAGCAGCCACCTGATGTGAATTCAGGGATGCTTCGTTGCCACAGCTGAGCTGATGGGAGCTGCCAGGGCTTAGCAGATGGTTGGGGCCTGCAAGTGGCAACATCCCAAGAAGTGTCATCTTCTGGAGTTTTCTGTGACAGGTCTTGACATATGCAGAGCAGGAAGACTTTGCAGCCCGGTAACTCTGATTTCTGCTGATACAAGTTAAAGCATAGGCTTGGCCCTGACCTTACCATCCAGGCTTACTCAGTCCAGACTGATGGCTAGTCTTGTCTTGCCCAGGCGAGTTGATTTTAACTTTGCTTTTTTAACAACAGTATTTGTCTGGCAGTCAGGTAAGTATGGCCTATGTCTGTTTTAGATCAGCTTCAGTTCATAGTGATAAAAAAAGAGTTACGGTGCAGATTGAACAGTCTGTAAGTTCAAAATAAAATGTGGTGTGAAAGATTACAGGCATGGGGTGATAAAAGAGATCCCAAACTGTAAGCACAAATCTTAAAGATCAGTCAGAGGTCACTGCAGAAATGCAGCCTTGTGTTGCTCAGGTAAAGGCTAGTTTTGGAGATGACAAAAAGAGAAAAGCTGCATAATGAGCAAAATTAGAAAAAAAAAGTGTGTTAAGAAAAAGTATAAAAATAAACCCTAGCAGACCCAAAACTGAGGAAGAGCAAAGTATCAGCCTCAATATCACACACCTCCCAAAGGAGAAGGTGAAGAAAGCCCCCCCACAAATATTACACTGCCTGTGACAGACATCTCAGGGTACTGGCAACATGTCACAACCCACCTCCTGTTCTTCCTGAACAAGGATGAGAGGGTCAACCATAGGAGCCACACAGGCATTGAAAGAATGATCACAGATATTAAAACAAGTGCAGTTTTGTTTTGGTTTAAATTATGAAAATTTTGACTGGATTAACAATGGATTCATAGAACTCCATGTCCCATGTCCCTCCTTGCCCACAGCAAGACTCTGAGTGTGACAGCTTAGAAGTCCATCATCAACCTATCAAAAGTACCAGTGAGTATGGTTTTTTCTTTCTGGTTCTTCCTTTTCCAGTTCTCTGGGCCTCACACTGGAGGTGGGGGAGTTAAGCAGTGGTCTGGAGAGAGACTGTGTGGGAAAGTAAATCTGATCTGTCTGTTCTGGGCCATGGGGATATATTATATGAAGTCTTAGCCAGCAAAAATTTACCTGTGCAGACACCCTGTTGATATTTCTGGCTACCTTCTTGTCTAATTTATTATTTACCATAAAATTTGTGAACTTTAGCAAAGGAGAGTGCACTTGACTCTGCTTTTCCTCGTCACACCTGCTTTCAAGCTTCCCAACTTCTGGCTACAGCAACATTTAGGCAGGAGAAAAACTTTTAAATAAGGAAGAGAATGTCTCCCTTCCTTGTCCAAGCAGTTCATGAAGTCAAACCCACACAAACAACTGTCCTTGGCTTGAAAAGGAAATTTGTGTATATATCATAATTGTTAACATAATTATTGTACATAGGTGCAAGAGGTCACCTAGACTTGTTTTGTGAAGGCAGTAAAAAATCTGTAATTTACCATGCAGTGTGCAACAGATGCAGCTGAAATTATTTCTCATTTGCATGAGAATAGAGGATTCTGATCGGATTTGTTACTGGTGTCTATAAAGGTGCAAATGAAGGCAGAAAAAAGAAGAGGTCTGCTCTGAAGAGTGTCTGCTTACATAAGGATGTTGTTCGAAGGCAGTGAGATCTGAAGGTGTCTCTGAAAATTATGCGTGGTTGTCTCTATTGTATGAAAGCAGCCCATAAGCTGATTACCCCCATCTCCACTGTATTTCAGTCTTCAGTGCAATTTGTCTTTTGCTATTCCTTTATTCCTCACATATACTTTAGAACAAGATTGTGTGTAGTGTTTCTTTTAAAAAACTGAAATATATTATTTTTTTCTAACTTCTCTTGCAAAGCACTTTTTTTCCCCTCCCCCATGTAATCTTTCAAGAGCCATACCCACTTGTGCCTTAGGCAATTTCTGAATATTTAGTTTTGAAAGGCAGGTGAAAAACCAGGGCAGAGCACTGGCTTGAGAGCCTGAAATGTGTGTGTCCACACAAGCACAAGGAAGACAGTGAGTGTGTGGTTACCTCATGAGGGAGTGGGTTTACTGCTGATGTTTCTGAAACAGCTGAGAGGAGTCAGCAAGAATCACATAACCAAAGGATCATAGAATGGTTTGGGTTGGAAGGGATCTTAAAGTTCAGCTCATTCCAACCCTTCTGTCATGGGCAGGGACACCTTCCACTAGTCCAGGCTGCTCCTGGCTTTGAACACTTCCAGGGATGGGGCAGCCACAGCTTCTCTGGACAACCTGTTTCAGGGCCTCACCACCCTCACAGAAAAGAATTTCTTCATAATATCTTGTGCTGGTTTGGGCTGGACCCAAACCAGCACATATCTAATCTAAACCTCTCCTCTTTTTAGGGCCCAACCCAGCATATACCTAATCTAAACCCCTCCCCTTGTCTATAACTATCTGTCCATGTAAAAAGGTAAATCCTTCAGTAACCCTCTGCACTGACCTAGAGATGTTGATTGCTGTTTCCACAATGCTTTTCAGACATTTCAAAGCCTATGTTTTAAAAAAGAGATCATTTTATTATACACATTCATATTAATCTACACATTCATGTTAATTTACACAAGCCGGGGTTCCCAAAAGGTTTTGGTGAAAATGTATTGGCATGTCTTGATTATTTTTGTTTGACTCCCAACCCAGAGAGTCTGTTCTAAGCTTTGATTTAGGAGGATTTTAAACATTAATACATAATGTTGAATTGCTTCCTTTGCCCCCCGAGCTGCTCTCATTAGAAAGAGCAATTGATTAAAATAACTGCTTAGACATTTCCATCTTTCTTCTTGCTATTGAAAACTCCCCACCTCAACAATCCTCTGCCAAACTGTAAGCACATACCTCTCATCTGTTCAATTCAGTGTGAGTTAGTGAACTCTGCACAAAAACCAGAAAAACACATCAGAGATGAAAAAGTACGCAATTTTAAATGAAAATATAAATCAATAGCCCATTTTCACATGGGTCGAAGGACTTTTCTTATGGACTATTATCTGTGGAAAGGACCCTGAAAGAGTAAATAGAAAGTCTTGTAGCAAAGAACATATTCTCTTAAACAGCTAGTTTCCATAGTGCTATGCTTAGCTCAAATTATCATGTTAACAGCAAAATGCAGTGTTTTATTTGATTTTTATTTCTGGAAAAGTCATATATCCCAGTTTAGTTGCTTTTTTAAAGCGACACTGGGACTGCTGAATCTTTACAGCCATTAAACATCACTGTCTGGAAGGATCTGTTAAAACATAGCGTGGGAAGTCATTCTGGTCCTTCTGGGAGAGCAAAGACCTGGGAGCCTTCAGGAGCATCAGGAGGGTTGGCACAGGATTGTGTTTTCCAAGGTTATCATGTGCCATCTAGCTCAATAAGGATAAAATAATAATAATAATTAAAAAAAACCCCACCCCCCAAAAAAAAAAACTCAAAAAAACCCCCAAAATAACACACAAAAAACCTCAACCAAACCAAAGAAAAATACTTTAGTGACAAGCAAGAAGCAGAGTCCAAAGGGTTAGAAACACACAGTCCACACCAGCCAGGGAAGGCAGCATCAGCTGGGCTGCCCAAGTGGCTGCAATTAACCTCCTGTTGAGACTGGAGTGGATCACTGCCCCTCTTCTGCCTCCACATCCTCCCCTAGACTCTGCATTTTCTATTTGGGTTGTAAATGTTTGAGAGGATGTTTTTCAGTGGTATTTAGACTGTGCCCAGCATGATGGGCACCAGGAGCTTTCTTCAAGTCCTGGTGGCCAACTTGACCACAGGAAGGTTGGGGGTTGCAGGCACCGATCCTGCATCAGCCAACAGCTGGACATTCAGGTTCAGAAACCGTTCTTGCTCTTTGTGTTTGGGTGTGTGGACTGGGTGAAGTTGGCCTTTAGGAATTGGTACTGCTGTGAATTTTTCATTCCTGAATGAAAATTTCCAGGAACAAAGTATCATTAGCCCTGATTTTCTCATATTGATATGCAGACAGAAGGAATATGTACTTCAGCAAGTGACTATCCAGAATAGTAATTTGAGAAGTATTATGGGTCCTGTCTGTGCTGTCCCACATTGTTTGGAGTGATTCAGTTTACTGTGGTTATTGCTGAAAGTCGAGGCTCATCTGCTGCTACTCGGAGATACTTGAGCTCCCCTGGCTTCCCTACCTGTGGCAGAGTAATCTTCCTACCCAGTGATGGATGGGAAAGGTGGATACCATAGCAGGGGGGATGATATATCCTCTATTTATTTGCAGGGAAGATGACAGACCTTTCAGAATAAATAGCGTATAGGGAAAACAATGGATATTCATTTATTTCCTTGTAAAACACTCCCCTACAAAACCAATAAAGTCTCTTCAGATTAAGATCATGGACTCTTCAGACCAGAAGAGAGAGGGCACTGGTCTCCCCAGAGGCATTAGCGACAATAGACATTGTCCTTGGCTGTAAAACTGAATTCTCTCCATGTACAGTCCCACTGTGACCAGCAATCCAGGTCTGGCAGGTTGCACTTTGAATAGCTGGCTTCAGTTTGAAAAAAAAAATGTACCCAAGCATATTTAATATATTTATGTATATTCAGCCTGATTAAATTCCAGAATGTTTCTGAAGTTCTCATGTTTCCTTGCTGGATGTCTGCTACTGAATCTACCTATTTCTGCTGGTGCTGATAAAAGCCCAGCTCCTGTAGCTGTTCAAGACAGAAACAAAAATAAATAGGCTCAGAAACCACTCTAAGGCTAAACCCACTGGTTGACAGCAATTGTGAATAGGTTTTCTTGCCACAATAGCATGGCTTGGAAAAACACTGGAGTCAAGACTGCTGCAAACATGACATTCATCAGTACGTCTGAGGAGAGGCTGGAAATAAGCACTGACGTTGCGAGCATCTGTCAGTGCACACATGGAGGCTTTGGCCAAATGGGAAACATCTGCATCGTCTCCAAATGAGGATCAGTGGAAAAAAGTTTTTAAAAATTCTAAACATCAGGCTTTTCTTTTTAAAAGACTCAAGGGTGTGAGGAAGCACAGACCAAAGCGTCTGTGTACTGTAAGGAGATCCATGTAATCCTAATGACCTTGACGTGGGACTATGGTATGGGAAAGCAAAGCCAGGAGCTGACAGGACACGGGAGGAAGACAATGCAGAAGAGCTGGGCATAAATGACACTGAAGGGTAGTTAAGCAGCACCAAATAAACAGCCAAAAATACAGCAAACTGTGGCTGGTTTAAGAACTTGGAAGGATCAGCCTAAACTCAGGTGCCCATCTTGCTGCAGCAGTGCTATCAAGTAACAGCAGGGATTCACACGTCATGCCTTCAACTGGTGCTTTGTAAGAACTGCTGGTGGTGAAAGACGAATGATTTAAGAAAGGATTTTGCAGAGTGAATCATAGAGAACAGTAAATACTATACAGAGTCTGATAAGTGGGAAACAGCAAGGTCTTGCAGAATTGTTTTGAAACAAGTGAAGAGATAACATGAACAGAGTCCTTGAATTAGACACTAGACACTGTGTTTGGCAATGTACCATAAATTTTATGCAAGTTAGATAAATCAGCAAAATATTTGCCCTTTAGATGAGCTTAGGTCATTATAATGTGAAAACTGTACCTCTAGAGCTTAGTCTATCCACCTGTAAGTGAAGACCCTCACCCAGTGAGCACGTATAATGAATTTAAAATGCACTGTATATCTCTGTTAAGTAATGTAGCCCCTACGTGCACTATTGTCATCTCCCAGATGTCATAGGCTAGGTGATCTCATGGCTTTCATTGCTCACTCACATTGCCTTCCTCTCTTTTGGCACAGAGCTGGGAGTGCTGTCAATGGAATTACGGCTGTTAAAACTTGCTGCACTTTCAACGTGATCTTAGGAAAGTTCTTCTACTCCATGCAATGGATGTTCATAATGTATCTGCGTTGGTCAGGTTTGATAAGGCTTGAAGCAACTCTCTCTCAACATTCCTCACTGTAGGCTCCCAGATTTCCCTGGAATTAGGTCCCCCATCATGCACTGAAATTAGGATATAACATAAATGACTGGCCTTTCAGAACCCAAACATACCCAGAAACCTCATCATTGGTTCTGCAGAAAATCAGGCATTTTCTACTCTAATGTTGAAATACAAATGTAGGGGCATTATTTTAGGAATCAACAACTTAATTGCAGAGTGCTCAAGATATGGGGATTTTGGGGCTGTGTTCCCCTGTAAAAAGAGAGCAAAGACAAGGTAAAGGACAAGCAGGGCACAGAAGAGAAGCAAGAAGAATCAAAAAAGTGCATGATGGGAGAAAGATAGATGGAGGAGGGGGATTCTTTAAAGATGGGTACTTAAAGTAAGAATACTCCTCTCTTTAAAGAAATAAGTAGCATACAACACATTCACATGTGCTTTTTTTGGCATAGGAATCTGTTCTATCCCTAAGTGCCTGCAGTAATGCTGACTCTAATCTCCCACTTATCTCTCTGTGAGATTTCTAAGCCTTTCAGTACTCCTGAGCAAACAAGGCACCTGGACCCTTCGTTCCCTGCTGTAGCAGGTTGAGTACAGCTGAGTAAATCCATCTCATCAGCAGGAGGAGGAGGAGACGCTTTTGGGAATGATAAAACAACGAGCAAAGCAAGAGCTGCCAGGGCGGCTGGTAAGTGTGGAAGTGATGAGCTTCTTATTGATTGCACAGGAGCCTTGCTTGGAGAAATGGTTGGAAATTTTTACCTTTGAAAACATTACTCTGAGAAAGCTGAGAAGACAGCAGGAGCCAGTGCTGATAAGAGGGATCAATGCAGACCATGGGCGGAATGAGGTTATTAATAAGTAATAGGATTCAACTTGGGAGCTAATGAAATAAAAGAGACATTTTCTAGTTGGGGCATCTCACAGGCACTTGATTACTATAGCAATGGCAATGGAGAGATTAGGAACAATGAACTGTACGGCAAAAATGGGATGAAAATCCCTCCTCATGGAAACATCTAGTTAAAAGAAGGGCTAAAACAGAACAGTTTTCTAGAAAAAGATGTATTTCAGGATATTTAACAGGGGCTGTGAACAGGAACCTGTGATCTTTGGAGCATGTAAAAATTGAAAACTGTGCTGGCAAAACAGATGCCAGATAAGTTTGCAATCTCAATCCTTCTGGTTATTATTAACAGCGTGACAATTTCACACAGCTGGAAACTGAATGTTTAGGCTCTACAAATGTCTCCATCTGCAGAGACTGTCTCCCATTATACAATATGATTGTTCAGCCTTTGGCATCTTTCCCTGAAGGACCACTTGGTATCATCTTTAGAGGAAAAGGCCTGTAGCTGTGAAGGGAAGGTACTCCCCCTCAACTTCATTGAATCCCAGCAAAGCTGAAGGAGGGTAGACTTAGACTGGATAGCAGGAAAATTAGATATTAGGATAAATTCTTTACTATAAAGGTGGTGAGATGCAGGAACAGGTTGCCCAGAGAAGGTGTGGACTCCCGGTATCCCTGGAAGTGTTCAAGGCTAGGCTGGATGGGGGTCTGAATAATCTGGTCTAGTGGAAGGTATGTTTGCCCATGGCAGGAGGTTGGAAGAAGATGATCTTTACGGCTCTTTCCAAGCCATTCTATGAATCTATGAATGTCTAGTTTTCCCATTCAGTCCTCTAAGATGGGTGCAAAACTGAGGAGAGCTCTACTAAACTCTGTGTATCTTAAAGACGTATCTACAACTGTTCTGTGTCCTTTCTCACTACATTTCTTAGGATTTTTCTATAAGTAAAGCATGCTTCTAGCTTTTCATGATGGATTTGTCTTGAAATCTCCAGTATCTTCTGATAGATTAGAAAATTGCTACTACTAAAATAGACCAGCTTATCCCATTATGTAAGTAACTCTAAAGCCAAGCTGCTAATAACAACCACCATCAGCTTTTCACTATCAGGGAAAGGATTCAGAAGTTTAAGCCTGATTTGTCTAATTTCCTTAAGGAGATCTCAAAGATCAATGAATTGAACAAAAAAATCGATGGGACACAAATGAGAATACTGGTCTTATTTCTACAATATGAAAATGCAGATAAGGAGGAAAATCCCACAGGATGGTGATTACACACAGGGAGTTTGTAAACTTGGTGTCCTACTGGGTGGTTTTCCAAATGAGGAAAGCATTTCAGATGTTTATTGGAGTAATGGGGAAAGAGCTGGCATTTCTATTCTAGTTTCAGTCATGCTGCTTTGCCAGCAACTGGGAGAGCACTCAAAAAACTGTGAGAGGCCTGAGATATAAGGCTGAGAGGGAATCTGTGTGTGGCAGAGGGCATAGGACACATTCTCCACCTGAACTACACAAAACTTCCACAGCTCGTGAGCATAAAGAAGCTCTTCAGGACTGTGCTCCGAGATGAAACCTGCACATCTGGGATGTGAGGTGCTGGTGGCTTTGCAGGTGTGTGGTACCATCTGAATTCTTGGACAATCCAAAGTAGATTGGCTGTGGTGCTGCTATCACAACATAGCCAACAACGATGGTGTTCTGGGAATGTTTTCTCATAAACTGATAGAAGTAAGACCATTACACAAGAACAGCTTCCCCCATGATCCACACACACACTATTCAGTCAGCATCTTATTTTTATGAAATGATGGTTTGATGTTAGCCTTGAGACCACAGAGATATTTATTTAGTCTGCTTGCAATATGGGAGCCACATCAAGAGATATTAAGTCTCCTTATGCTCCCGAGTCTGAGCATTTGGAGATTAAGAGCTGATATCTGCTAATTCCTTCAATTTTTTTTTTAATCTGTCATGATGGAGTGGGCCAAATGTCCTGCAAAGCACCAAGAGGGCTTGATTTTTAATTATTTAAAACAAGTAATAGGTGTGTTTTAAGCCCAACAATGGTCTGGTATGGTAAGAGGAACTAAAATCCCTGTTTAGTATACAGTTTATACACACCTCCAGTACACAAGGTGTTCACTTCTCTAAAATGGCTGAAGATCACCTTGAATGATGTTGACAACCTTCCCTGATTCCCTTGCACACCTTCACCCTTGATCCAACAATTCCTGGGAAGGAGATGCTTAAAAACAGGTCCCTGATCAGGGACTTTACTGAGGGTAATAAGATACACATTGTACTAACTATTTAATCAAGGCAGCAACACTCATATGATCGAGCTGCCAAATGAGATGTCTAGACAGGGTAGTGGGCTCAGCAGGATGGGAAATGAGTAATAATTCAGACCTGAAGTTTAAGGATGGAAATTATCAAGGTAATTAGTGACAGTAGCCATGGAAAAATGCCTCCCTGTCACTATGGTATAGAGCTTCTCAGGTGAGGAGCTCAACCAGGGGATATTGTACAGGGCCGTGAAGGGGACGGAGAGCAAGGAGGACTCTCTGTTACTTGATCAGAGAATAATATCAGGAAACAAATATTGTTTCAGCTAGGCCTCCTTTTCACAGGAATGATGTCTCTTCCTGACTCACTCTAGGCTTCTCCATGCCTCTATTCTTTTGTACAGAAACACCATCAGGAAGGACAGTCAGCACATGACTCCACTGAGACTGGGCCCTTTCCCCTGAAGATGTTCCTGGAGATGGGGAATGGAAAGCCACTCCTGCTGCACAGCAGGTGGCCTGCCATGCCTGCTCACATGGGGCTTTGAAAGCTGCTCTAGAGGAAAGTGTCCCTGCCCATGGCAGGGGGTTGAACCTAGAACATCTTCAAGGTCCCTTCCAACTCAAACTATTCTGTGATTCTCTGATTGTGTGATTCTATGTATCTGTGCTTTTATCTCGTTTTCTGGGTTACTGATTGAATGTGCTAATAGCATCTAAAGCTATCTAGAGGAGCTGATATTTAGTTATTATTCAAGCCTATGAGAAAGGAAAAAAAAGGTATCTGAAGATGATTAGACAGCTCTCCTTCTGTCCCCTGACCCACTAAGAATCTGCTGTTAATAGCTTTAACTTCTCATTATGCTCTGATAGGATTTGCCTTTCAAAGCACTCTGACTAGATAAGACAGTAGGCTGCTGAATTAGAATAAGCAATACAGGCACACAAAAGATGTGTGGGTGTGACAAGACACACCACCTCGATGGCTAAGGTAGCCCACTGTACCCCTTATCAGAGAAAACAAATCCCAAAAGCATTCCAAGACTTACAGGGAGAAATTGCCTCCTTCTCAAGTAAATTGCGGGGATCAGGAACAGAAGTTGTGGTGATACAAAGCAAGGAGAGCCATAGATCTGAGGAGATGGACTCAAGGTGCATGAGCTAAGAACAGGCTGAGGGGCTGAACAGTGCTAAGAGCAAGCATCTGAGTCTTTGAGAGATAGGGCTGGTTCGGGTGACTTTTTGAAGCTGAAAATAAAACTGTTGGAATAGACAGAGATATTTTTAACAGACCAAAGATGTTCATCCTATGGAAACTAATGAGTGCACAGTTCTACTGATGAGGAAAACCCTGTGCTTTTCCAGAAAATCAGGAGGAAGCAAGACTCTACTAACACTTGAATTTGAGGCCTTGCATGGAATTTTGAACAGGGAGAGACTTCATATTCACTTTTCTACTTTTAGGAATGCTTGAATGGACTGTTTGCACACATGTAGTGAGTGAGTTTCACTGGGTCCTCAGCTGAGGAACATATGGCATGCCCAAGCGGAATATGTGTGGGAGGTATCCTTGTTCCTTAGCCACACATAAAATGGGGTGAAGACTACGTACAACACGCAGAATTGTCCTGGTGAATTTGAAACCATCCTCGTCTTGATTCTGTTGAAATCAAGGGCAGTACCATCATTGATGATAAAAGGGAGAAGAATCGATTTCTTCTGGGATCTGGAAGGATTTCCCAGGGTGTAGCTCCGTGTTACAGTACAGACATCCAACTTCGGATAATACTGAAGATTTCCTTGCCAGTTTACTTCTAAAACCCACCAAAGTGAACAGAAAGATTTCCTCTGAGAGATGAATTTCTGAGCACAAGGGAAGAACAAAACCAAATTTTGAGGACAGTCTCCGTACTTATGGATAATATAATTACCTGGACTAGTGTTATGGACCATACTGGAGAAGCTCTAACTTTAAATTATACTCTCCAGGAGAGCTGAAATTGTGTACATGACCAGCTCACATAGCAGAAAAGGTCCTTGTGAATTCGAGGGACAGCAGCTTGCCTGGAGAAGCAGCACACAGCTGCCTTAGTCCTGGCATTGTGCTGGAAAGCTGCTATTTTTCCCGGATTTATTTGTCCTGTGCAGTGAGAGGTGTTTAACTTCCATGGGAAAAGCTATTTTTCTTTCCATCCTAACTCCTGAGTACAAAGCAATGGTAATAAGTAGGAGAAAAAGAAATAAAATAGTGGGAGATGTGTACAGTCACCAAAATTCCTATGGAGCTGGCAAGCTGAATTCAGAAATTCCACAATGAAATTCAAAGATCTTCCTCCCACAGGAACATTTGGAATAATGGGGGCATCTGCAATTAAGGGTGTCCTATTCACTGGCAAGGTCACTGGAATATCACCAACACATAAAAATTCAGATGCTCCCAGGCTTGGTGGATTAGGTGCTCCTTATTTCAATAACATGGTTCCTTGTGAGTCAGGAGACAGAGCGGGGAGCCAGTGCTGTAGTTTCAAGAAGGTTTTGTCTGGTTTAAAATTGGTTGTCTTTGGCCAAGAGTTGAACACACACTCAGAGTGAGGCAAAGGGTCTGTTTGTGTTTCCAAATTAAGTAAAGTCAGCTGCTAAGTGTTAAATTAAAAAAGCAACTCTTGGCTGATGGACTAGAAAAGGCTTAAAAGCACAAGTCACAAGTGCTAAGATCTCATACCTCATGGTTCAGAAGAAATAAAAACTGCTGCTCTATGCCATTCAATGGTACATTAAGTGTCTCCAGGACAGCACCAGTGATCCATGAGGGCAGGATCAGCAAATTCTGCATGGGATATTCCCAAGATTTTTGGTCCTAAAACAGGACCCATTGCAATTATTGCAACAACAGCTCTTTGACACGTCAAAGAGAGGACAGAAGAAATGCAGTGAAGGATCCATTGAGTCTTCAGTGACCTTTTAGCAATAAGCTAGATAGCATAATACAGCTTAGGTCCTTGGGCTCCTAAGGATGAGGAACAATTGCTTGGTGAAATTTTATTAGATTAGAGATTTATTGGATTTTACAAACCCACCAGTATCCAAGCCAAATATCTCTGCAGATCTATTTGTACCCACAAAGATGCATGGGTAAACAAAAAACCAAACAACATAACACAACAACTCTCTCCTTTTCCTCATGCTGGGATCAGAAAGTCATACAAGGTCCTGAAATCTGATCCAAGAGGCTCTCAAAAGCTCCCGCACTTCCCAAGAATACTGGCTGAGTGTTGTGCCTGAAACAAGACCAGAATGTCAGTAAGCCCCCATGAACTCTGTACGCCACAGGGAGAAAGTTTTGAAAGAGTTTTAACTTCGCATTGCACTCTGCTTAGCCCATAACAGGAGCATCTGGATGGAGCCCTGAGTGTAATGCATTTATTAGGCTATGTTTAATTATTGCATCTCTACCCCCACCAGGGAACGTACCTGGTTTTATTATGGACTTTAAGCTGCAGGTGACACAAAATTGCCCAGCTGTCTGTAGACACCTTAAGGAGCAAATGGGATAAGAATTTAATTCTCAGTAGTTCATGGATAAACTATCTCCAGTTTTCTTCAGCTGAGACAAATTGATTGGGAAAGGTTCTGCAACATAACTTGTCTGCCACAGCTCTCCCTGTATGCTTGAACCACTCCAGAACGACTCATCAATACAGAGACATGAAAAAAGACTTATCTTTGTGTTTGGATTATCTTCTTCAAATCGGGGAAATAGGCTAAAATTGCTGTTTTGGATGATTCCATTTGAATCTCTAGAAAGGTGCTTCACCCCACAGATCCAAAGTGGAATCTCTTTTGTGGCAAATGTAAAGTGAAATAATGCTAAGAGCAGTCAGACCCAGTGAAGTCATTAAATCTTCTACACCCCAAGTCAGCCTGGTTTTGAGAGATTTAAAAGAAGCCCAGCAGGTAATCCCATCCTTTAAATCAAAGGAAATACCTTCATTCACTCTAAATCATAGTGTCTGGGAAGACTGGGATTTAGCTGCTTGGGATTTTTGAAGGGATGTTCTCTTGCCAGAGAGGATTTTTTATTGGTTGTGGATAATTTTTTGTGGTATTGTTCAGTCAACAGTGGTTCAGATTTTGGCAATGTCACCATGTAATCATGCTTTATTTGATTGAATGGGTTTTGCTCCGATGGTAGCAAACTTCTAGCTGCAATTGATCTTGGTGTCATCAACCATTGTTCCCAGTGGCCTGGTTCTCTCTGTGACTTTGGCTTTCCAAGACTGGATCTCAAAAGTGTCAAGGTTACACTGGGCAAAGGGAAAGAGAGTGAGCGACCGAGAAAATGAGATCAAGCCTTTTTTCTGTCTTTTCCCTAATCCTGGACTAGGCTGAAGCAACTCCAGCAGTAAGAGGCTGCTGCACATTCTGTCAGCCTCAGAGGTTGCTTGTGGAGGATGGTGTCAGCACGATCCTTTCTGCCCCACCCTGGTTCCTCTCTGGGGCAACGTGCCCTGAGGTCTGTGGTGAGCAGAGCTCTCACCGTGCCAGCTGCTGCTGGGATCTCTGGCTGCTTCTCGCAGACTTTATCTCTGTGCCGACGTCAGCCAGACAGGTGGAGTTACAGCTAAGATTTTGGCAGTATCTGCAACTCTGAGGCTGTGTTTAAGGTCACATTTCTGTAGCTGTGCTTGCCTTCATTTAATCTTGTTTGCTCTGACGTCAATGCAAATGCAGCAGCAAGCCCAGGCTGTTAGATGCTCTCTCTATTATTATGGTTTTTTCTCTCTTCCATCACGGCTGCCTTCTTAAGATTGAGTTAAAATTACTGTGGGGAGGGATGGGTTGTTTTAACAGTGCAGCAGCTATTGTGTTGGCATATTCTATCCAAATACAGAGTATCTGCACTTAGTAATTCTTTTCAAATTATTCTTGTTGTAACAGCCTGTATCCTGGTGCGATTCAGCCCTGAATGCTTATGTATTAGTCCTGCCTATTTTATACATAAACAATTTATTACTTTCATATGAATTAAATTTTCATGGCAGAGATTAATGAATTCTGCCTACCATCTGGAACATCCTACAGAGGTCTCCAAATGGTGCAGGGATCCACATGTCATTGAAATGTAGCCCTTCCCAGATCAGAGCACAGGAACTGAACAACGCTGAAGCACTTTAGGACCACTGGGCAGAGTGGAATGCACCAATCGTTGTCCTGCTGAAGCCAGAGGTAAATTTAGGTGGAAAGAGGTTATAGCAATTTTCTTGAGCAGTGCAGCAGATTTAACAGACTCTCAATTCCTTAAAAATATCTAAAGGAACATCCCTTGATTGTGAGGCTCAGAGATATTCACTGACTTGTCTCTGGCTGTGGACTAAGTCCATACAAAAAGTAGAACAGTTCCTACATTCCCTGCCCGCCCACTGCAATCTCTCTAAAGCAGCCTCTGTTTGAAGAGCAAAAGGCAGAAGTGCCAGATAATAGGCTTGAGGATAAAAAAAGTGACATCAAAATCCTTCAACATCCATGTCATTAGTGGATCAGAGGATGGGCTGTCATTGATTCTTCTGGCCTTAAATGCTACAGCATTCGACAAGGAAATAGTAAGTTTTCAGGGAATTGGAAAGCTGCGGCCTTTCAGGTCATGTTTAATCATTTTTTCACAAAGAATCTCTATTTGTAAGATCCCTGCTGTCAAAGCATCAGTGGATTAGCAGGACTAGCAGGTAATTCTGCTTTAACATCAACACTGATATAACACTGTATGCTATCCACAGCTTAATAGGAACTTGTGAAAAACATATTTAAGGAGTGACAGTCTGAAGCGAGTAATAGCCATAGAATATGGATAAGAAAATTATCACAAAGGATAGAATTCAGGGCCTGTCCCAGCCATTAAAGAGCTGGAGTCTCCTTTGCAGGCCCCAGAACACTGCTGGCTCCCTGGTCTGAGCTTCTCTCCTTTACCTCTAGACATAAAATCATTGAATTGGAACAGGATCTCCTGGAAAATGAGTCACCCCACAATCTGAGGTGATGTCTGAAATACCTGCTTTCAAAGACTGTGAGCTGGTCATTATCCAGCACTGTGGAGAGTGCCACAGGCATCCACCTCAGACTGGATTCTAACAGCTGAAGAGGGCAGAGCTGGCTCCTGTCCATTGTTCATGGCCTTCAAATAACTCCCAAATGCATCCCCAAAGTCTTTCCTACTATAGGGAATCCACAGTTCTGATGAAACTAAACCTGAAGCAACTCATTGGGAGCATGTTCTAATGAAAACATGAGACGACCCTGGGCTAGAAACAATCTCAAATCCTTCTGTTAGACATGTGGAGATAAAAATGTGTTGCAGCAAGGGGTAAGAAAGGGAGAGAGGAGCTTTTAGCCTTATAACTGGACATTCTACAAGATTTTGGCAGTGAAGCCAATTGTATTAAATTGTCCTTGTCAAAGGGTGCATCCAAAGCTGCCCTTACTATCAGACCATGAAGTCATGTCATTTTTTCACTTCTGGCCTAATTGGACAAAGAAAACAAAAAAGGAACAGTTCTGGCAGGAGAAATGAACCCCCAGTTCTGTGGAGAGATGGGATATGTGGGTTTGAGGGTCTCTGTTTGAAGAAGTGAATTTTCTAGCCCATATGTTTTAAGAAAAATAATGGCACTGCTGACACCTCCTTTTCAGAAGACAGGGATGCTCATTCTTGTGTTCTGAATGAAATACTGCCTGTCAGAGCTGAGAAAAGGTGCTTGTCTCCCTGGGTATTTCTGAGTGCAATGGATGAGCGGCACCCAGAAAGCAGGCAGAGTGAATGATGGCAGAGCTGCTCTCTCTGACTCCAAGGTGCTGGCCTCTGTTATCAGCGGGCTGGGGCAGGGGACCACATTAATTCCTAGGCATCAGCTCCCACCGCAGCACACAGCTCCGTCACTCTGCATTTCAGCAGTGCCAAGCTTTAAATTAAGAAAAAAACAGCAAGGGAAGAGCTCAATCTCTTTGTCTGCAGGTTCTGCTCGTGCTGTGATCTTTGTGGGCATGTAACAGAAGCAGGAGCTGGTAGTTAGCAGGAAATACTGCATTTTTCATTTCTGCTTCTTTTCCCTCACAGCAGGGAGGTTTAGGCTTGTGCTGTGATGTCAGACACACACACCCCCTGGTCAACAGTGGTCCAACTGCATGAACAGGCCTTTACTTCTCACACAGTCTTGTTGAGATGGCAGGGATTCGGAGGTGCTCAGAACTTCGGGGAATCAATCTCCTTTTTCTAACAATTGACACTAAGATTTTTGAAGCTGAAGCTGGAATTTTGAGTTACAGCCTAGACCCTTAAATAAGCTGGCTGAATTTAAGGAGTCAAATCCAGTGCTACTGTTGAAAAACAGGTCATTTATTTATATCTTAAATCTGGATTTAGAAGTCTAATATTAGCTGCTCATATTTTATAAATTTTTGTCGTGATCTAAATAAGGAACAATGTCCCTATTTAGATGTGGAAGTTGGAAAAGTTAGTTTACATGATTTACTTGTCATCAGGACTGCAGTTCTGCACTTCCCATTCTTTCCTGCAATATTGAAAATCCCAATAAGAAGCTTCCCAAGACTGAGGTTGCTCAGTAAGGGAGGCATTTGGGAAGTCTGGAGACTCCATGGTTTGGAAATTGAGTGTGCCTGGAGGGGAAAATCTGCTGTGGGTTTCCTAGAACTCAAACTGGTCTCCTCATGAATTCAGGGAGGAGCTATTAAAATAATAATAACATTAGGAAGAAGAGTGTTCTAAATTGTATAAAATTGGGTAATTCCTCTTAAGATCCCCCAAATTTTATGAGCAAATTTGAAATGTTTTCATAAAGCATTCTTTCAGGTTAATGATTGCAAATACTAGGTTATGCTCCAAACCTTCTCTTACCCACAAAATAAAACCCAAAAAGTAAGAACAACTCCTCTACAATCAAAACTTGTACTTGTACTTTAATTTTCAAGTGATTATAGATTTTTTAAGGCTTTGGTTATTCAACAGGTACCACCTTTTATAGACCACTTGTCTTCTGAAAATTAATTTATCTGGAATTGAACCTATTTTGGGAACAAATTTGTTGTGGTGAAGGAACCAACCAGGGGGCCACAGGCCCCAGAAACAGAGGTTTGGTGGGCTGGTACCAAGGAGTGAAACCCCCATTCTGTGAAGATGGCTTCTGCCTTTGGTTTCCTAGGATTCCTGAGGGGTGGGTCTGTCTGCAGTTGACAGACACCTCTTGTGTCCCCTAAGGGAAGGTGTCCTGACCTGTCCCACCCTTCTCCTCTTCCTATGGGTCCCTGTGGTGTCACCCCGCCCCCTTCCCTGTATCCTTATAAAGCCCTGATTACTGTGCCTTGCTCTCTTCGGCTTTCGGACCATTTGAGGGTGCTTCTACAATAAACCCTTGGAACACCGGCCGAGAGCCACCTCTGCTCATTTATTTCTGGCCGCGCCTGGGCTATCCAAAAGCCCCAGGCACGCTCGGCTCCGTGCCCTCCACCGCACGGGCTGGAAGGCTGGCAAGCGAGGCACCGAGGTGCCCCGGGGCGTCCTTCCTTTGTGTGGGACACGCCTGGACCAAGCTGCTGCCATCTTAGCCCAGCCAGCGTGCCGGCGGCGCATTTTAATATTAATATACTAATTAATTTCATTTCCCCTGTTGCTGAGTAGCTTATACTCTCTAGTGCCTTACGGATCAGGAGAGGGAGTCAGCACAAATTTACAGGTGAAAAACACAGTCACAGAGGTGCAAAACATCTTCCCTGCCATCCCAGGAGCAGCTTGTGGTGGAAAAGGGATTTGAAACTGGTTCCCTGATAATGAGCTGGTTTTCAGACCACTTAAATGTCTTTTCTTTGTTCTGTTTTGAAACTCTTCCTGCTGCCACTGCTGTTTTAAGATACCAGTGGTGCAAAGGGAGTTAAGGCAGAATGAGACATGATCTCTGGATCCTGCACTGAGGAAAGAGAGCAAGAATTTATTTGTATGAAGTCCCTGTACTCAGTCCACGTTGGTACCTGTTTGTTTTGGGATCCAAGACAGCCAGCTGTGATGTTAGCACTGTGTTCAGTACTGATGATTATGAATGCAGTTATGTTTCATCTTCCCCAGCCCAATGGACCCTCTGACCTCCTCAGACCCACTGGCTCACAGACAATACAACTTTCTTAAATTTTCCTAGTGCAGAAAATGATGATTTAAGTCCCTGACATTGCACGTGTGATAATTATGCCATCTGCCAAACTGCAAGGCTGCATATTTAAAGGTTTTCTGGGAATTATTCAGGTGCTGGCTGTTTGCTGCATTGTTCATTCATGATGACCCGAGTTATTTTCTGTAGGAACACAATCTGCAGTGGAAGCAAAGCCATTCATCCCTAGATGTTTAAACTGAATTGCTTCTCTCCCCTGATGAATGACAGTATGTGTAATGGGTCTCCTCATGCCAGAGGGGTTTTCAGTGGCAGAGCTTCAGGCATCACATGGAGAATTAAGGCACACTGAAGGCTTGGTGTTTATTTTGGAACTGAACTAAAATAAAATCCACTCTGGGAGAAGCTTTCAGCCAGATAAGCTGGAGGATTTGATCTGTGAACTTCCTTTCTTAGGTATTTCTGTCCTCCCCCTTGAACTGCAGCAATCAGTTGATACACGTGATGGGGAGGAAAAGCATCAGCATTGTGTAACATCTGCTTATCACTACAGATTATCCTGTAGCAATGAGATTAAAGCTTTTTGTTATGTAGGAAGAGTTTGGGATTTAGAGTCCGGCGGCTGTGTGTGTGTGTGTGTGTGTGTGCTTGCTTTTTTTTTTTTTTTAAGTCTTATGAAATGCACTATAAATTTGGTTTCATTGAGCAAGGAGAGGAAACCTCATGAGCGTGACTAAGAAAAAAAGGGATTTTTAAAGGAAGCAAAGATCATAGAATCATAGAATGGTTTGGGTTGGAAGTGACCTTCAAGATAAGATAATTCCAACTCCCCTGCCACAGGTAAGGACACCTTCCACCCAAATTGCTCAAAGCTCCATCCAGCCTGAGCTTGAACACTTTCAGATTTTTAAAGGATTCCCTTCAATCATGATGTATCTATAATCGTGTATGCTCCCAACCAAATATTACCTTCTGGCAAGTACATCCACGACAGGACTGAATTGGTGAAGTATTTTGGAGCCATACGGGGAAGTGACGTGCATAAAATAGTGGTTTGGATCTCAAGCCCTGCAGAGTTCTGTGACAGCACAACAACCTGCTGCTTTTCCCTGCCGACAGATTGACTTCCTGGCTAAAGTCCAGCTGGTTGTCAGGTTATCTAAACACATGCTATGTGCTCGGCTCCCTTTGGTTCCCCATTTCTGCCAGGTGCGTGCCAATAGGACACTTCAGGGTGCCTGAGGCTGCTTTGTATCTGTCTGATTTCTTCAGATGTAGAACAGCAGAGATGAGGACCAATACTAGAAAGGAACCTCAGCTCAATCCCTTCTCTTGATCCAGTCATCAACCTTACAAGGTTTCTGTAAGGCTCTTCTAAATCTCACTTGCAGCCTACAATCAAGTGTTTATTGCCCTGCAATGAGCAGACTCCTGAAATCAAAATGACTTAAAAATAGTAGAAGGACCTCTCTAGGTACCATCCAGTCTGGGTACTAAGATGGCTTTAGAGGGACATCAGATTCATATTTATAGGGGACACCAAGTTTCCTAGATCTGAAATCACTCCATGCCAATTTGCCACTACTGGGCATATTGTAAATTAAGTTAAATAGTGGTAATGTACTGTGACCTTTCTATTTCTGCTGTCCCATTACCGTGCAGTTTATATCAGAAGGATCAGCAAGCTGAGTCTGGGAAGGAAAGTGTCTAAATTACATGAAGGTTATGGTTTCTAAATAAAGGCTGGTGGTCCCTTTGGCAATACCACTATCATAATACTTTGATCCAGAGAACCTGAAGCAGTCATTCTTTACATGGGTCTCTCAATGATTGCAAAGGGAATTTTGGGTGCAGAGTAATTACCTACACAAGACTGGGACAATTACTTAATTAAATTTTAAGTGAGAGTGTATACATAGCAGATGGACATTTCTGGAAGGTACTGAGTAATGTGTGCATGAGAACAGAGGAGGCAGCTTATCTTGCACATTAGCCTTGGATGGGATAAGTGTATTATCATTAGGACTCCAATCGGATTTAGGTGGTGTGTAAGATTTCTCCAAGCCTTCTTAACACATCTGAATTTTCCTCAGAAGAGTGCAGCAGAGAATGAACCAATCACTTAGTCACTCTTGTCTGAAACCAGTATGAGAACAAAAAATGGTCATGGGTAGAAAGATGCATTGTCTAGGTAGGTTGTTCTATAGGTTTGGCTAGGTGGCTGGGTTTTAGATGGCTACTAGATTTTTAAAGGCAAATAAAAGGCTTTTTAACCAAAATCTTTTCCAAAATGATAATGCATTGATACTACATTGCTTACCTTTTTTTCCTTTCCACTCCCATATCTCCATTTGCATTAGAGCTTTCATTCTGTCCCATTGCTTTATATGCCTACATTTTAGTACAAGGGCTTATTTATATTTATTTAATTCGCTTCACATTTACAGAGCCATGGGCAGCCTTAAGTGTTTTCCTGGAAAACAGAAAGACACAGAAAAGGCAAGATGAGTATCATTTTTGTTTACAATGATACTAAACTTGAGTACTTAAACAAAAAAAAAAAACAAACCCACCAATAACAGTGAACAAGAATTACCAATACAGACTTAATTAGATGAGATAAAAAGAATTCATGTTCTGTATTTGCCAGAGGAAAAGCAGGTTAATACTATAATTTAATAAAATATCTTTGTGATAATAAGGCTTAGAAATCTGAAATACAGCCAAGAATATTGTTTTTGTCTGTCCCATAAAATGTATAGTCTGTAAACAAACCAGAGTGGGAATGGAAAAGGTACCTTAGGGAAGAGGACTTCCTTGTTTGGGCAGAAGCAGGAACAGAGCCCATCTGAAGCTGCCCATGAGCCTGTCGCTGCCTATGCAGTACTAGAAAGCTGAACATCAAAGGCCTATTTACCATGAGATTCTTATATATTGACTATAATGACTATTGGTTATCGATTCTTATATTATTTCCCAACCATGCTATAAAGTTTCTCTGAGCAAAGGCAAGTAAATAACCCCAGGTTTGCCACATCTGCCATTTAGCAGTGTCTTTAGTTAACACCCCAGAGGCACTGTTTTTGAAACTGAACAATATCTACAGTATTCTGAACAACGTCTTGGCACATTTCAGGGTATTTTCCATTGATACAAACTAATTTATTATCAGTTTGATGGTCTCTTCTTTATGGAAAAGTACCATGTGAAACTAGACAGAATTTTGGTGGAAATGAAAGAACTTGCTCTACCCTATAAAGCACGTGTCAGTATATGCAAAAGTCCAGATCACAGAATGTTAGAGGAAAAGAGAAGGACACAGGCCTGAACCTCAACTAAGAGCTTTCCCAAACTAACATATATCCTCTGGTATTTTCCATGTTTTGTAGAGGCCGTAAACTTCCTTTAAATTAGTGAATGCAGTGTAGAGTCTGGCACTGCTTACTGCTTAGAAAGGACTCAATATTTGGGACAGAGTAATGGTGATGTTTGAGTTGCACTGGTGACAAACACGGAGGAGACAAGCCCTGATTCCTCAGCTGTCAGGGTAATTTATTCTCTAGATATCGAGACTAAATTTGCCCTTTATTTTGGATTACTCTGGAGCAAGGCAGTTTGAGCACAAGGATTAGG
Source organism: Callaeas wilsoni (assembly GCA_013398955.1). Classification (NCBI taxonomy): domain Eukaryota; kingdom Metazoa; phylum Chordata; class Aves; order Passeriformes; family Callaeidae; genus Callaeas; species Callaeas wilsoni. Next base: position 16,867 of record VWPU01007928.1, on the reverse strand, counting down.
TTTTAAGGTTATGAGTACACTTCAAGAGACTCCAAGTTTTCACTCTTTTCAAACTTCTAAACATGGTATAAAAACCTAACTGAGGATTAATACAATGTAGGATAGTGATCTCCACATCTATTTGTTTTCTTTCAGAGTGCCCCAACGGCTGAAGAAAAGCCCAATTATAACTGCACTGTCAGTGAAGTCACGATTGTGAACCTGCAGCCTGAGAAAAATCCAGTTCTCCTCCTGGCAGGAGGGAAGCCAGGAACTGAACATAGAAACCTTGGTTTCCAGCCTCCTTCTCCAAGAATTTCAGAGAAGAGACTATGCCAGGGAGAGAAAAAATTGTGTCCAGAAAATGTAAAAAAGGAGGGAGTTTTGTCTCCCAGCCTGCATTGTGCAAATGAGTTGTGTAGCACAGAGAACGTCACCCTGAAGAGGCCAGTGAAGTTGGCCCCTCTGGAGATCCCTGTGGAAGTAAAAGAAGCCCAGCTCCAAAAGATTATGAGCATCCAGAGAGAAGCCCAAATGGCTGCCCAGAAGCTGATGGTGATCAACTCCATCCACAATGAACCCCATGTGAAACGGGTAAAGAATCTGGCTCAGGGAGAGCTGGGAAACCTCCAAAAGATCAAGCTGAATGAGAAGGCTGCTCTGGAGAAGAAAGATGATCCCCTACCCCCTAAAAGCAGCAAACCCCTTGGAGAAATCCAAATTATTTTGCCTTCAGAGACAACCTCTAAGTCACCTAAACAAGCAGGTGATGAGGAGGCTCCCAAGACACTGTGTAAGCCATTAATCCCCACTCTCCAGGTGTCTGACATGCATGGAGGGTCCAACAGCCCTGACAGCATCCCTGATCCCTGCCAAAATGTTTCTCGGCGCCGATTCAGATTAAGACATATGAAAGAGCAGCAGGAAGACCACGGGAAAGCCAAACCCTTAAAGGCCACGGATCCAGGTGTGGGAGAAGGCACAAAGAAAACTGCGGGTCAGCGGACACAAAAAACCCTCAGTGATGCCAGCAAGCTCATAGAAAATGTGTCCAAAAAGCAGCAGGAACGAGGAGCAAAGCAAAGGGAAATGGATGAAGCCTCTCTTGTGAGGAGGCAGTCTATTCGAAGGATGGCCTTGGGAGACATCATCCAGGTGGATGATGACTGAATGTCACAGCACAGATACCCAGGAAGATGTTTTAGACTGACTGCTTAGATAGAAGTCTTCAGAAGTAATCCACCAAGTAAAAATAAGGTGATATTTTTGAACAACTCTGTCATTTCTGAGATGCCGAAACAAGTGGCTCAAAGAAAATAACATTCCACTCTGCTGAACACTAGAAAGGCCTCACATATCCTGAGCCCAGCATGGAGTATAACTTTTCAAGACACATATGGACCATGCAGAAGAAATTTGGATGTGGACTGGGTGGAGGGATCAAGAGGAAAGTGGGAACCTAGAAAATACTATATCTGGGGCTTTTTGCTCCTGAGAATACTGCCGTTGCACTCTCAGCTGTGGCAAGTTGGTTTCAGAAAGACAAGATTAAAATTTTTTTCATATCTACTGTTGGCAGAACAAAAAATAATTAGTGTAAGTTTAGCAAGAGACATTCAAGTCAGAAAAGGAGAAAAACTTTTAAGGACAACAAACACTGAAGAATGTTGTTTACCAAGATGGGAATCTCTGTCACTGAAATTTTCAATAATGCATTAGGCAAACACCTGCCAAGGATGTTTTCAGATGAATTAATCCTTCATTCACACACAAGGACTGGATGATCTGTAATGTCCTTCAATCTCAATTTTCTTATATTGTATGGTCTATCTTTTCAGTTGTCCACTTGCAGGGCTACTAACTAAGCCATGTAGTGCAAAAAGGTACAATAAATGCAACTTTTCACTTTGGGCTGATTCTTCTTTGTTTTACAGCTTGTGCCAAGATATTAATTGAATTCTTCAGAAGGCAGCATCTCATGTTGCTTTCCCTTGGTTTCTTCAGACTTTTGTTTGTTCTTTCACAATTTCTTGGTAAATGGAGGAACAGTCGATCCATATATTTTTTGTGTTGCTGTTTTTACCTTTTCAGCTTTGGTCACTTTTCAAGATTTTAGTCATCTTTTGAAGACTGAATATTGGGTTTATGTGAAATATGGAATAAACCAAGCATACACAGTCTCAACTTAGTCCCCCTTAGAATCTATTTAGGGAGCAAAATCTATTTTGTGCAGTTTAAGACAGGTATTATGACAACTTGGCAGAGGTTCTAGCATAGTGCAATTGTTATTAATAAGGTGAACATGCAATAAAATTTGCTTTATAAATGACATTTACAGCAAGAATTGGGATGTTCAATTTCTTCTGGTAGTTTACTTTTTAGTTGCTTGACTTTTTATTAAACGTGGTCAAATGATCTTAGAAGCTGGGACTTAAAAAAAACCAATGATATGACTTGCCATAAAACCTCAAGGGTTGGTAAAAATACATGGATGTCCAGAAAAACAGAAGGTGGGTAGAAGCAGCAGAACTCAGCCTTTAAACATGTTGGTGTTGGTGGGAGATGAAAAAAGAAGAATGAAGGCCTTTTGTTATAGAAAAGAGGTGAGCCTTTTTTTGCCTCTAATATTTTCTGATACGCACATGACAAAGACAGCCAAAGACAGCACAGATGAGGGCTTGAAAAATATTTGATTATTCTTCTGCATTCCAACATTATCAGAAAATGCTAAACTTTTTTTGGATTGTTTTTTTCCTGATTGTTCTCTTAGTAAGAGAAAACCCACAATCCAGAAATTCTTTTGGAATTTGTTCTTAAATGTTTCTTGCTGAAGAGAAAACAGACATTGCTGGGATTGAAACTCTGCCCAGACTTGTCACAGCAGCAGTAGCTGTATTTATACAAACCAGTCACCCTGTGGCTTGCCATCACCTTTATCTGTCAATTTTCTGTGCTGAGAATACCTGGGGAATGAGGGCTCACAACTATGCAGGCCAGATAATTCAAGGTGAAAAAGGATTTTTGTAGTAGTTGAACACATAACTTGGAATTAAAATGAGATGTTAAGCCAGGAATAAAAAAAATGTGAGAGGTATGTGTCCTCCTTGTGATATCTGGGCAGTGGGGAGAAATAAAAATTTAACTAATAAACTGAACTGTATCTCTGACTCACTGCAGCTACTTAATTGTGAATGTGAAACTGCCATTCCCACGTGTTTTGTTGGTATCAAACAAGTTCCCAGCCAGAATGTCTTCCAGACGGCACTGATGGAATACCCAAAGAAAATGCTACTACGAGTTGCAGTTTTCAGTAGAAGAGGGGTGGCATGAGAGAACAGCTGAGTCAAGCTTGGCCTGGCTCACCTCAGAAGCTGCTGCCTTTCCTTAAGCCATGATGTGAGAAGGTGCCTCAAATGGGTGTTTGAGGCCACCTGGTTGGGTCTCCTGCCTTGGAAATACAGGCACAACTCAACCAGGATGAACAACCCCTCCAATTGTCTGTGGGAAGGCCACTACAGGTGTCAGAATGACTTTCTATTCCTCTACTCTCTTACTGAGCTGTTTTAATGCATGTAAATGCTTCAAAACAATTTTTTAAGGAACAAATGATTAGGTGATGCTTTAAAAATGTGAACTAATGAGATTGAAAAGAACTTAGATGTCCCAACTTTCTCCTGTGGCTGCAATGACAAATTGTTGCTGGATGCACAGGTAGAAGACTGTTGATTGGAGAAAAGGACTAAAAAACTTTTCCATCTCCAGCATAGCAAGTTCATTGTGGAAATGGTATCTCTGGGGCTCAGTATCCAGCTTTACATGGAATGTCATGGTCTGCGTCCCATGCTTTAAAGAGCATCTTCACTTACTCGAAAAGTGTTAGAGGACTAATCTGAATTCCAGGAAGCTTAAGTTCCATGAAATAGGGAAGAAGTTTGAGCTGTAGTTCGTAAAAGGTTCTTTAGGAAGAAGGGGGAAAAAAAGGGGATAAATAATTTAGCAGAAGTTGAATCTTGAGAAATTCATGTAGGAATTGGGTGCAGCATTTTAACTTGGTCTGCTCTCCAACGTAAGTGCATTCTGCCCTGGCTCTTTGCACTGCTTACACCTCCTCACCGCCCCCTTATGCTGGCACTGCTTCTCATACAGCAGCACAGTGATCTGGAGCAGTGAATTTAACATCGAAAATTCCCCCAAGAGAAGAGTATTCAACTGGGATCTGCACCAGGCTTGATTTAGTGAGTTGTGGTGGTGCTTGAGGAGCATGAAGGAGGCGAGGACAGGGAAGCACACATTCATTCTGGTCACTGACTGGGCTTCTGTCATGCTGAAGTGTATCTAAATTATACTCTAAAGGCAGTAAACTACTGTATTGGAGTGCCACGGGTCGCAGTGGGCTCTGTGACATGACACAAATACTTGAAAACCCTGGGCTCCCCCCTCAGACTTCTGAGACTGAAGAATAATGGTGGCTTTGCTTTAGAAATGCCTGTCCAGTGTTGGTTGTGCTGCTCTCTCTTCTGGATCTGTTCATTCTTCTGCTGACTGTGGCTTTAAATCTATTCAGTCTGAAACGTGATGAAAGTCATGTTTTCCGTAACATCAAATTGTGTCCATGTGGGAGCATCAGGGGAACTCTGGTACCTATACAAACTGGAGAGCAGCATGCTCCCAAAGTATTGCCCTTTTCTAGCAAAACAGGTGTCATTCAATGTTATCTAATGCTTGCTTGCATGTAAAGTGAAAAATGAAAAAGCAGTGCTGTACACACATAACATTCGGAGGGAAAATGCAATTTCAGAAGAATTACATTGAAAAGACAAGATTAGGGCAAAAGAGGCCATTTTTTTTCAGCTTAACTCTGGCCATGTCAAGGTGGATATCATGGAAAGGGAACCAAGCTCTCGTCCCAATTAAATGCTGTATATGGAATATCAGTCACTTGAGTCAATTCAGTTGCTCGGTCTTCAGACTGACATCAGAAAATGACTCAGCAACTTCAAACCACAGTGTGTGAACTGTGGATGATGCAATCAGTGGAGCTGAGATTTAATTGATCTGTAAAGGTATTCTCAAATACTGAGTATAAAGGAAAAAAATGTAGCAACTTAGTAATGAAGGGGATCCATTCTTATGCAAATAAATTTAATAAATGAATAAATGTGCTGTAGGGATTCATATCCATGTCTCTGTTCAGTAGGTTTTTCCAAGAGAAAACCTCTTTGATTTCATATTCCATTGCTCTTGCTTCCAATGTTTTTGCAACTCAGAAACACAGTGGGTGATTTCATTTGTGTAACACAAAAACAATTTCTATCCCTTTCCCCTAGGCTGTGAGAAAGCAGGACACAAAGATGGTCTCCACTCCAAAGACTTTTTAGCCTCAATGTAAAATGAAGAGGTAGTGGGCAGACACAACAAACACAGACAAGTGGCAGAGTGAGATCCCTTCCAAATCAGTCATGAGCAAAAGTTACAGACTAATGTCACAATCACCTAATTTAGGAATAGTACATGTTTCATAAACAGCACCTTCCACCCCCACAGAGTCTTACAGGCTTCACAGAACAGCAGGATAACTCTTGCTGGGATGAAAAAAAAAGGGTAAATTCTTGATTGATTCATCGACCTCTAGAGCGAGACATGGTCCCTCACTGGAAGTGTGAAGAGGACAGCTCAGAGATAACTAGATCCCAGTCACAACTTGTAACAGATGGGAACACTATGAAATAGCCAAATGTCTTGGCTATCCCCTACGACATGTAGAAATGTCCCTGAAGACACTGCCTAGGTATTTGCTCCCAGTTCTTTCTCCTTGGAGTCAGCAACAGGATAACTCAGTCCTGGATGGAGGGAAAACAACAGAGAAGAGATCCAGGAAGGCTTTTAGAGGTGAGGACCTGAAATAGCGCACTTTTTTTACAAAAAAGGAATTTTTTAAATCTTTATTAGTGTTTCTTATTAGATTCTCTTTGCAAATGCCTTTACATTTTCAGTGATTGCCATTTGGATTTTGTGGAGAATTACAGGAAATGACAACAGAGTCATCAACAAATGAAAGGAAGGGAAAGGTAAGAACCAGAAACACAAATCCAAGAAGAACTCCAGAGAGAGTCTTCATTCTGACTGCCATATGTGCTTGGCTTTCCCTCATCTCTTCAAACTGTAAAAACTAGAAGTTTTAAAAATCTCAAAGTCTCCATCATGCAGTTCACACCAATCTGGAGGAGTCTGAGTCAGACCCACTAATAATGAATGAAAGACACTGCACCAGAGTCTGTCCATGCACTTCTCTGGGGTGAATCACAGGGAGCAGGATCCCACTCTGGAGTCTGTGATCCCGCTGGTACTGCCTGACTTCAAGTTTAAGCAGCCATAGGGTTCTTTCCAGAAGAGCTCAGCAGTTAGCAGCAGTAGGGAAAATCCTGTTTTACTAAGCTGAGATTTCTAGTTATCAGTGTGGGGCTGGAAGAAGACAAACACTGGCTCTGATTGCTCCTGCTCCTGTAACCTGGGCACACGAAACCCTTGGAAAACAGCCTTACGACTTCAGGAGCGAGCTGGCACTGTGTTTGCCTTTGAGATCCATGTGTTAATGCTCTCAGGATATTTGTGCCAACAGGTTGCCTTAATTTTTGGTGTGTGAGAGACATGATTTTAAACATAATGGCTTCCTCTGAACACTCACCGAGGCCCTAGGGGTGACATGCTTTCAGGTAATTGCAGCAGGAACGTCAATAAAAGGAGCAGTGCTTGAAAATCATTAGCAGGGAGGACTTTTAACTTCGTTCCTTGAATATATTGTCTTCTATTGGTGATGCTTCTATCTCTTGAAATTTATTGTAACAGTGGAAGTTGAAATTGGTTCACCTAAAATAGAGGATGTGTGGAGCTGCCAGTTAAACCCAGAAGCAAACTCAAATGAGTTGTCAGAGGTACAAAACACACAGTGTCTTTTTCCTCCTCATATTTCTTTTCCTGCTAATTCCTGATGAAAAGAGGAACAGAAACTATGAAAGGCCCTCTAAGTGTTCTGGGCCCAGAAAGGAACAGAAAACAGCATGCAAGCATCAGCCATGTTTTCAGAGCAAGAATGATCCAGGAAGTCCAATAATGTTGAGATGAGCAAAGAATACAAGAGGTCTTGGTGCGACCAAGACTTTTTGTGTGGCTTTGTAGTCGATGGGAATCAATCAGCAGGACTTCAGTGAATTTCTGAGGTAACGTTTTTACTTAGGCCTCCTGCAGTTACACTTATCCAGCTCCTGACGGACACCTGGACAGGGATGTATTCTGAAGGTACTGCATGGTATGTTAGACATGAGTCAGTTGCACAGGGAGACATAGCTCAGACTGGAGGCACTAAAACCACCTGAAAAGCAAACCCCAGAATGTCCTAGATGGAATTCACTCGGGCAGTGTAAGCTACATCCTCTCTGCAATGCCAGCTTCAGGTGACTTGGCTGACTTATCTGGCTTGTGGTTGTTTTATCCAGGCTGCATATTTTGAGATGTGGGTACAGACTTAGCACAAGAGTATGGGAGAAAAATAACTGAAAAGTAGTTGTTTGATGACTAATTACTTAGTGGAGAAGGAAGTGTGGTGTTCCTGTCGTTAATTCGCTGCAAAATGAAAGTTTGGTAGGAGATTTTTAGCTTATATTTGCATTTCCACTTTGTCCTTTGAGGTAAGGAATGGAAAATCCATTGCCAATTACTGTCAAGGGCAAAATAGACCTGAAATAGAAAAAAAAAATTGTATTAAAATAGATTCTGACAGTGAGACAAAGATATATTCAAACAACACCTTCTCTCCACCCAAGGGTCTTTCCCAGTCACCGCCCCTTCACTCCTGACTCCTCTGCCCCACGGGACACAGGGGTGGGGATAGGGCTGCAGTCAGTCCCTCTCAGCCCCTCTGGGATACTCCTCCCTCCTCTCTGCCCCAGGCTGGGCCCTTTCCTGGGCTGCAGCCTCTCAGGGACAGCTGCTCCCCTTGGGGCTCTCCATGGCAGCAGCTCCTGGGCCTGTCTGGTACACCCAGTACACTCCAGAGTTGTCCCAGCATGCCCACATGGATGGTAAGGGATCATGCTGTGGATTTGCTCTCTTCTCAGATGACACTTTTTAGCTGTGAGTGTCTTTTTCCATCTATGGAAAGTCTCAGTGGTCACACCAATGCCACTGGATGCACAGAGAGAAGCCCTGGCACTCTTCCCTAGACACGAATTCCAGTGATAATCCATGGTCTATTCAGGGAATCACTGGATCACAAAACCATTTTGGTTGGAAAGGACCTTGAAGATAATCCAACAAAACTTCAACCCAGACTTGCCAAGTCCACCATTACACCTTGTCCCTAGGTGCCACATGGACCCAACCAGCAGAGCAACCTCTACATCAGGGGCAGAAGGAAATAAAGCCAACCACTTTTAATAAGCTTTTAATCCCAACAAACCAAGACTGCTGTACTAGATACAGAGGTGTGGAAGATTTTTTTTTGTTTTTCCTCTTGATAGTGAGCATGCTTTTTCATGCCTCTAATTCAATTAATGTTTTTCCATCATCAGGTTTATCTGTTCATGGTTTTTTTCATTTTAGAGATCTGTCAGTGGAAGGTAATGAAAATGTAAGCAAGCCAGCATTGTGTGGGTGGGAAGCAAACTTTGGTGTTAAGTTAAAAATCACAGTTTGAGGTCTGGGTGCACTTCCAGAGGTAATTCACTCGGTAAATCAACCAGTTTGTCCTATCATCAAGCTGTCATTTCTAAGCAGTGCTGCAGCAGGTTCCTGCCAGAGACTATTAAGCAAGTCATTATTATTTCAGCCCCATTAGCTAACGGGATACACCTCTCTGCCCAAGGAAAGATGCTAATCAGCTTTGCCTTGAAGCGATATATTCAGCCTTTTGCTTCTGAGGCATGACTTCCTACATCATTACTAAAAATCAACTCAAACTGTGGGGCAAAGAGCAGAGTGTTCAGGGACGAGATAACATGATCTCTTTTCCATCTGACTGTGGTGGCAAGTAGCAAAGACAGGCATGGGACCAGGAGCTAGAGATTCCACCAGGAAAAGGATAAAAATACAGTCCTAGTTTCCAAGCTAAACATGGTGACCAGTTTGTTCCACTTGACTCCCTCCTCCTTCAGTCACTTTTGGAAACTGAATATATGCTGTGAAGCCATTTGGGTGATTTTTGATTTTAATAATTTCCCTGCTGGTCTTAGTTAGACACACACACACCCTACAGGCTCCACACGTGCCCAGACACACAGAGCAATGCAGAAAAAGACTTTTTTTTTTGTCAACATCCCCACAAACACACCCAGCACTCATATAAACATGAAGAAGGACGGCTCAATCCTGTCCTCCGCTCTAGCTGATCAGGATTGAAGGCTGCTAGTGAAATATCATGGTGTGGATCTCACCAGTGGCTCATCTGCGACCTCCCTCCTGCTCAGTGAGCAGCGTCTGAACCTCAGTGTTCTCCAGGTGCTGGCATCCAGATCTCTTATCCCAGTCACCAACCAGCTCACCTGGAAGCTCACTGGTGTTGAGATGTGAATTTAGAAAAGAGAGGACGGCTGGAAACGGGATTTCATGAGGATATGGGACAGATTGTAGTGATCAAGCACTGTCCACTCACCAGTAACATGGTAACACATATCCAGCTCTTTTCTCCTTTATTTCCTGGCTTTTTTTCTCCCCAGTTCACCTTAGTCCCTCCCTTTACCCACTTTCAATTCTTCCTCTAATCATCCCATAATTATTTTTGCACATTTACATAATACCCTTAAAGTCTTCCATCCTAAATGTTACAAAATCTTAAAATGCTCTTCCCATGTTAAATCCTGTATCCCTTTATGCAAACAAACTGTTCAGGTGGCTTGTCTTTCTGTGGGCACAATGTATTTGGCTGGCTTCTCCAGGTGGGCTCCATTCCAGAGTGATCTTCTAGTCCCTCTCCTCTGAAGGTCTGTTCATCACTCTGGTATCACTGTTCAGGTTTTCAACATGCAGATAGATGCTGTATTTGTGCTTAACATTTTGTGTTCCATTTGCTCATCATAGATGTTTTCGCCTCCATCAGCATCTAGCATCTGTCTAATGGTCTATTTTAAAGGTATCTCTGCATAGTTTCCCAACTTGCTTTACCAAGCTGCCTATTTTTCATGAAATTTGAAGAAAAGAAATGTTTTTTTTAGTTTTTCGAACATCAGCAAGTGGCTGTGTCCTGCAGCCCTAGAAAGGGTTATTGCAGCAGCACTCCAGCAGATGGCTGGCTTCTGTCAGGAATAAAACTTTCCCAAGGAAAACGCATCATGCAGCAGTACATTTGAAGGAAAGAGCAGAGATTTATTTCCTTTGGCTATTGATTAATACAGCAGCTCTCTTTCCATTCTGGATTCGTTAATGAAAACAACCCTGTGGAGCTCAAGGAAGACAAATATGACAACGCAAAGCAAATTGCTGACATGAAAAGATTCACAATCCCCTAAAGAAAAGCCACTAAAACTCCCATTCCTGGTTCAACTCTCAATTTTAAGGACTGGTACTGCTAATCACAGAATCACAGAGCCACAGAATCACAGAACCACAGAATCTGCTGAGTAGAAAGGGACCCACAGGATCACTGAGATCAACTGCTGGCACTGCACAGCACCCTTCCCAAGAATATCACCATGTGCCTGAGAGCACTGTCCAAACACCCATTGAACTCTGCCAGGCTGGTGCTGTGGCCACTGCCCTGGGGAGCCTGTTCCAGAGTCCGCACACTCTCTGGGGGAGGAATCTTTTCCAAATATCCAACCTAAACCTCCCTGGACACAACTTCAGGCCATTCCCTCAGGTCCCGTCACTGGTCACCCCAGAGCAGAGATGAGTGCCTGCCCCTCCTCTTCCTCCCATAAGGAAGTTGTAACTGCAATGAGCACCCCCCCTCCCTCCAGTCTCTTTTTGAGGCTGAACAGACTAAGTTCATGTTATTAACAATTTTATTCTGGATAAATTCTTTTTTGGGTCATGCTAAAATAAGTGCTGTTCCCCTTCCCTAGAACCAAAGGGAAAAGGCTGAACGTATCTCAACAAACAGATTTGATTTGTCTCAGTAGGAGAAGGAAGGATTACATAAGAATGGTCAAGCGAGATGATGTTATAGTTCTTGAGCATTTAGATACAGGAGTTAAAGTGAGTGTGCTCAACAGTAAAGAAAGCAAATCTTCAAAAACTGGAAGCTGTTGGACTCAGGTGGCTTCAAACACAAATGTGCCCTGAAATCTTTCAGCTTGCTGAAGTCTTTCAGTCTCACTGCATGAAAAAGTAGATAACTACCAATTCTTCCCAAATATTGAAGTAAAATGGGGAAAAAGGGCCCTGAGTCCAAGTGTCATAAAGGATGTACCTGGAAGCCCATCCAGAACTGACTCACTGGTACCATCACTGCTGTCTCTGCAACAACTAAGCTGACAAACAATTTGATGTTTGCCACAGCCATCAACAAAGGGATGAAGTTATGGCCAGGGAGCCACAGCTGTGTGGTGAATCACAGAAAACAAGGTTTAATGGACTTCCAGAGACTCCCACCTAGTCCATGTTTCTGCTCCATACAAATCTGTCCTAGCAGTGCTTTTCCAAATTCTAACCCCTGCTCCTCTCAACCTATATTTTCAAGAATATATATTTAATGACTATTTCTTTCTGTTTTTACTTTGACAGTTTATCTCTCTAGAGACAGCTGAAGCTCACTGCTTGTTGACCTAACCCAGATGGGTATGCAGGAAAATCTACTGCCTTTCTCCTTTCAGCAACCTCCTACATATTTCAGGATTTCTTCCATGTCCACCCTCAATTTCCTCTTTGCTAGGCTAAACAATCCATTCCTTTCAATCTGTTTGCTTAGGTTATGTTTTCCTGACTTTTGAGCATTCGTCCAGCTCTCTGAATAATGCCCAGCTCAGCCACTTTATTCTTGTAATTCAGAGCCGAAAGCAGGACACAGCTCTGAGTGCTGTAAAAAGCTGGTGTTTAGGAGTACTGGATAAACAACTTTGAGTCTACAAATGAAAGCACCTGTTCTGCCACGTGGCTGTTGTCAATACAACACGGACTTCTCTTTTTTTTTTAGTGTAATGCTCTCTCCAGGAGAAGAGCTGAAGGGATTAAACCTATCTGTCTGTATTCCAAGTAACTCTATAGGAATTTTTATTTGGAATGTGAATAAACCTATGAAAACAGATTGAAAAACGTGCTCTGAAAAGTATTTCAAAGGCTCTCTTTCACATCCTATCTGCATCTCAGGATCAAACAGACCCATAGGTGCTCGAGTGGGGTATTTTCTGTCTAATGGTTGTCATCTTTGATAAAGATGGTCCCATTAACCTCATAGGCAATCACTGTGGGATGCTGTGAGCATGCAAAGTGTTTTAATCCTATGAGAGACAGATATTGGCTAATGCTTTTAAATCTGATAGATTATGTCCTCTTTTAAAAGCCTGGTATAATCCTCACTCATGAAGCTTGATCAGGTTCTCAGACTGATAAATTTCGGGGTCCAGTAGTCTGTGACGTGCTATTAAAACAATTTATTCACCTTCCTTAAGAAGTAATGGATTAGCAGATACAGAGGAAGTGACATAATGGTACTTTCTGACTTATACTGGCTTTTGGTAGGGCCTGATGTGACATTTTCAGATATACACAATGAGCAAAAGATGACATGTGGATGACAGATTCAAAAATCACTCCCAAAAGTATTAGTCAGTTTGAATGGAGAGGCTGAGTAGGCTTATAGCAGAGTCTGTACTGAATCCACAGTTACTAATTTATCTTCATTAAAGACTTTGATGATGGAAGAGAGTGAATTTTAGTAAATGTGCAACTAACACCAGGGGAAAAAAGTTGAGAATAAATTATTTCTATTTATTTATGTCTATTTATGAATGGATGACTATGTGCAGCTACTGATGCAGACTTAAATACAGAGACTAATTAGAGAGGTGTGCAAAAAAGCAACAAGGCTGGCAAAAGCTTTTGAGGATATGAAATAATATTGAGGGGCAACTCGAGAGTATTCTTCAGCAAAAATGTGTTAGTGGGGCATACTGTGATAGGACAAGGAGTAATAGTTTAAAACTGAAGTATTAAGAAAATAATAACTTCTGAGGGCAGTCATCATTATCCAGGTTAGACAGGCTTCCACTGGGATGGTCTGACTTATCAAGTTCCCCTTGTGGGCAAACCCAGCCCATGAGGCACTTTTGTCTAGTTGACAGTCTTATTCCTGCAGAAGACTGTTCGAGCTGTAAATGTCATGTGAGCAGCTTAAAGACATTTTTTGGGCTAGAACAGCTGTCTGAGACTATCACTCACATGCAGTGACACTGTCTCACCAGGGAGCTTCCAAAACTCTGAGTCACCTGTGAGGGCAGCTGAGGCCAGGTGACACAGATATGGGACAGAGTAGAAAGACAATTCTAGAGCAATTGTAACCTTCTATAGAGTAATTCGTTCAGAAATAAATCACTTGCCAAGCAAGATTTTCCTTACAGTTATCCAAGTAAACCAGGTTTGCTGTTCAGACAAGTCATCGGGTGCCAGTCTATGCCACTTTGTAACCCAACTTCCTGATAAATGGAAGCATCTTATGAAGGTGTTTATTTGCCTCAAACCATGGTCACACTAAATCACAGATAATTTCATCAGTGACTTAAAACTGTAACTTTACTGGAGCTGAGCAGAAGCTTTGCCGCCTGAGTTGTATGTATTTCAGTCACCCATTCACATGGTGGAATTCATGGTTGCTATAAAATACAAGGAAATGGGCAATGAACAAAGGGGAGCTTCAAAATCTCTAAGACTCTTTGGTCTCAGTGTCCTGGCAAGATGCATATTTTTGTACAGTGTGCTGAGTTCTGCACACCCTCGTTGCTGACACTCACGGGAGGAAGCTCATGGGTGCACTGTGTAGCACTGCCACTCCTTGGAGTTTGAAATGACACTGCAGACTCCTCCTGTGACTGTGTTGAAGAGAATGTAACTGTGCTGCTGTGCTCACTGAAGGCATTTTGCTTGATTTGTGATGAGGGTGAGACACTCGACAGTCATCACAAGCTGTAACACCTAAATAGGATTTTCAGTGTGGGAGAGGAGCTCTCAGCATTGACAGAAGAAGGGGAATGTCTCAGGCTTCCTTTGGTACCATGAGTTAGATCCGACAGAGGTGCCATTTTTTGAAGCTGTTACTGAACAATCCACCAAAATTAATGAACCAGTTTTTGGCTCCATTATAATATTTCTTTTCATCAGTAGTGAAGAAATGATAAAAAACCGTGAGGAATATGTTCTGATGGGGCTTTTCACCAGACCCACAAAACCTTTTTATCAGTAAAAAGAACACAACAAGCTGAAAAGACCAGGCAGAGATTAATGTCCTGTCTGATGAAAAAAGAGCAATTCTTTAACTGTTCTGACATTTGGCAGGGCAAAGATGTGGTAAAGGTCAAATCTGCCTTCCCATTTCTTAGCTGCACTTACTGATCATGACTGATTGTTGTGTCTGGTGCTTACCAAATTTGTCGCTACCAGAAAAGGGTCTGGCCTTGCCCAACTAGTCCCCAAGTGCAGTCCCTTCCTTCATGCCTGTCATGACTGAGTATCCTGGGAAAGCCTGAAGGTCAGACATTTATACTGTGCATGAAGTAGTTTAGAGGACTTGGTAAAAATTGTGTTTCATGAAGAATCTAGAAAGAAGATCAGATTGCATAAGAAAGTTTTGCCCCGACATAAGCTTTTATCAAAAATCTCAAAAATTAAAATTTTCACTTTAAAAATGCTGAATGAGCAAGGGAATTTTCCACAGAAAATACTTGTAGTGAGGCTTTTCACCTCATATTGGTGCTGCTGGGTTTCTTTCCTTGTTTTATTATTTCTACATCTTTGTTTCATAGGACAATTGAATGAATTTCCTCATATACCCATCTGTGGTTCCAAACACTGATGTCTAATCCAGAAAACCACTGCTGTCTTCTTTTTCCAGTAATCTGGCTATTTATCTTCCTCCAGAATTTCTTGGGTTTGTCTCACTGTACCTTTTCATTTGTAGTGACTGTCAGTGGGGATGTGCATGTCCCTAACAAAACTGCCCTCCTTTTCCACACTCTTCTAACGTGCATGCTACATCTGATTGACTGCAGTTAACTCCCAGATGCAGATTTCCAGCAATAGGCAGCAGAACTCTACTGCAGAAAAGGAAAAATCTTATTTTGGAAAGTATTAATGGGCATGAGGATCAATTGTTCCATTGCAATTAAAGCGTGTGAGATTTCGTTTGGAACACTGGATGTTGTTTTGGGCCAAGATTCTGAAGTCTCTTGTGTTTGCTCTTGGACTTCTTATTGCAACTTCATTGCTGCTTGCATGAAAAAGCAATAATGGATAACGACCCAAGCGCTTTACCAATGTAAGAAGTATTCTGATCACACCTTTCACCTGGGTCCCAGTGAGGCAGCAGACTTTGCAGAGCAGTGAGTCCAGAGGGGTCAAGGACCTGGTGAAGGGGCTGAAGCAGAAATCTGATGAGGAGCAGCTGAGGGAGGTGAGCCTGGAAAAGAAGCCTCAGGGGGAACCTTATCACCCTCTACAAACACCTGAAAGGAGGGTGTAGACAGGTGGGGGTTGGTCTCTTCTCCCAAGTAACAAGAAAGAGTTTGAAAGGAAATGGCTTCAAGTTGTGCCAAGGGAGGTTTAGACTGGATATCAGGAAAAATCTCTTCCTAGAAAGCATTCTTAAGCTTCAAACCAGGCTGCTAAGAGAAGGAGTTGACTCACCGTCCATGGAGATACTTAAAAGACTTGTAGATGTGTCACTTAGGAGCAGGGTTTAGTGGTGGAGTTGGCGGTGCTGGGTTAATGATTGGACTCAATGCTCCTAAGGGTCTTTGTAATTCTGTGATTCAATACCTCCCTGAGGGAGTGCAGCTTGTTAGACCAGCCAAAGGAGCAAGATCTCATAATTTACCTGCCAAACTTGTATTTTGCTTTGAACAGCACCTGGGCTTTTTCAGTCTGCATTTCAGAGAAAAGTTCTATATTGAGTTTGGGAAGATGCAAAGGTTTCCGAGAACAACAATTGACGTCAGGAACCTGACAAGCAGATTGTGTTTTTAATATATGCCACTTTCCTGGAAAGCAACTACACTTGGTCAGCAAAAGTTGGAAAATGATGTTTGTTTTTCAGGCTCCCCCTCCACTGCAAGTGGACCCAGCTGTCTTGGAAGCACCTGGGGCACTCTGAGATAGAGGAGCTCATCAAGGTGCAGGAAGGATGTGATGGCAATCCCTGCAGTGACCTGTTTAGAAGCCTCGCCCCGTGAACCCCCAAGTGGGTAAGTGCCCGCCAAGGGGCGGAGGGAAGTCGTCGGGCAGCCGAGCAAACTGCGCATGGCGAGCGGCTGTGCCCGGAGGATGAGGACGCTTTGGTACGTCGTCTGCGTCAGAAGAGAGAGGAGCTGGAGGAGCTAGCAGACAAAGCGTATGCAGCGGTGTCTAGTGCCATCGTCTCCGCCCTGGCCGACAAAGAAAGCCGCGTGACGTCCAGCTGCGTCCTCAGGGATCCATCAAGCCTCACCCCCGAGCCAGATGCAGGCCCTGAGGGGCTGCACAGCGCTTGAAGCGTGACCAAAGACGCCACAGGAGAGACACAAAAGTGCTCAGACCTTGTGTCCCTTGACCAGTTGCTGGCCGACCTGCGCCCTGTCTCTGCCGAGGCGCTGTCTTGCAACGCTCTCGTCAAGGACTCCGCAGGCGAGACAGAAAACAACGCAGAGTTTGCACCTCCGGACCTGTCGGCACACTTGTGCTCCATCCCCGGCGACTCGCTGTCCTGTGCCCT